>CM054824.1:19161142-19213119 GCA_028984105.1 Lavandula angustifolia
ATGCAAAAGGCATTATTAACATCAATTTGGTGCAAAAAACCAATCACAAGATGCAAAGAAGCAATGAGTAACCGAATAGTGACAAGGCTTAGCTACGGGTGAGAAAACTTCCTCATAGTCAATGCCATGTTCTTGCTTGTATCCTTTTGCAACTAATCTAGCCTTCAATCTCTCTATACTTCCATCGAATTAAGTTTGACTTTGTATACCCATTTAGAACCAATTGCCCTTTTACTTGGTGGCAAATCGGTTATCATCCAAGTTTGATTTTTCTCCAGAGGGAGCCTTTTTACCAAGATCACGGCATCAACCCAATTTTCTGTAGGTCGATCGGCTTCCTTGTAGCAGAGGGTTCCTTTATATCGAAATGTTAGCAAGAAAGCGAGTTGATGAGCCTTCCAAAAATGCGGGGATAAAAGATATGGAAATGTGCTGGGGGTGAGAGCATACCCCTTGCTTCCGCCGTAGGTAAAGAAAAATCGACATGATCGACAAAATCACTCATCCATGCAGGAGCCTTTGTTCAAGCGCTTCCTCCCGCAAACAAGAACAGTAAGGCAGTACAATCTCCATTTCATGAGACAAAATGTGGTCTCGAAGAAGCGCGGAGATTCAACCGCCTCTCGCACAAGGAGGAATGGATGCGTATGCGGCTCAAAACCTTCTCAAGGTTCTAAAAGCAAAAAATTATCTTCGGGGATGGATAAGGCTCTGCAGATCCTTGGTCCGGATTAGTTCTACAAAAGGAAATTCATTAGGGAAGAATTTCACATCTCTAGAAACAACAACCTCATTGATGTTCTAAATCATATAAAGATATGCCTTTGATGATTAGAAGCATAACCTAATAAGATGCATTTAAAACTCCCGCTATCAAACTTCGTTCAGGAGGCTTCACAACAACAAGATAAAGCCAAGCAAACAAAGAGTTTCGCAAAAGACACATTAGTCGGTGAATCAGGCCAGGTTTGAAACGGGGTAGACCGACCCAATATTTTGCTTGGTAATCGATTTATGATCCACGTAGCCGTAAGGATCGAGTAAGGCCAAACCGATCTCGGTAATTTCGTGGGGAAACATCGTTGCTCGGGCAACCTCTAAAAGAGATCTATGCTTCCTCTCAACGGTTCCATTCTCGTTGAGGACTATAGAGGTGCCTTTGCGCATTGAATGATCCCCATGTCTCGTAAGAAGTGTACTAACCGACCGATTATAGAAACTCGAACCATCGTCCACTTCTCCTTCGAATACAACGAACATACCGATTCTATACCATTTTGATAAACCGCTTAAGAATACCACCAACTTGCCGCTTAGAAGACAACGTATATGTACCAAAGCATCTAGAAAAGTCTTCAACCAATGTAAGTACATAAGACATGATGAGCAATATTCTCAACATGATAAGGTCCCCAAACATCCGCATGAACCAAACCTCAAATTTGCGCTTGCTTCTATGATTTAGAGTAGGAAATGAATTGCGACATTGTTTAGCCTTATGACATACCTCATACATAGCAAGAGAAGCTTTATTACCGCACAGGGACAGGGCTTTAACTTCGGCTGATCGTGTCAGTAAAGCACGGAAAGAGGCACAACCAAGTTTAACACGCACCCACCAACAATCTGAGAAAGATACTTAAAGTGGCACCATGATTGGCTCTGCTCTCGAGAATAAGAATCTATCACATATAACCGACCAACATCTTTCCCTTCGCATAAGATGTGATTACCGGGCAGAGGTTGTAGATGCCAGCAACAGCAGAAAGAAAGAGCAACTCGACCTTCAAGGCACTAGCTAGTGGGTATGTGGATATCATGTTGTGAGTAAAGTTAGGGAACAAAGAATACATCTCGTCAATACCTACTGAGCAACCAACAATGCCGGCAAGCCTTCAAATATTTCCCTTCCAATCGCTCCATTAGGCGTAAATATACTGAGGTGTATCCGTGAGTCTTTACGCTTTGACAACAAAGCTTATTGCAGCAAATATGAGTACTAGCTCGGATCCATTAACCAAAACCTCTTCACTTTTGCAACCTCCAAACAAACCAAGTGCATACCGGTTTGCCTAATTCGCCGGGAGTGTAATTAAGGCCCCATCTCTGATCACATTGTTTTACACTCCTCGGAGTCATTTCATTTCCATTTCTTCTCATTTCGACCAACGACCTTTTCAACTTCCTTGTCGAATGTATTGGAAAATTTGATTTGATGCCATAGGCAAACAACGCACCAAGTGTAGGAAGTTTCTTCCATAAAAGATGTGCATTTTCCTTTAGTTGGAATGACGACACGATATCCCGAGATACAATTCATGATCCATGTAAACACCATATAATCACATCGCATCCAATCATTGTAAGATGTATGATTTTGAGAAGGTTTTCGAAGAGTACCTTCAATGGAAAGCCAGCTTTATTTCTTCCTCGCTAGGAGCACGATATAGGCCTTACTCCACGTGTAGTAGTTCTCGCCCGGCTAGGAACTACATTTATCATCTTCAATCCGAAGATGATCATGCGGATTTAGATAGTACACATCTGCTCTTCTCAGGCCGTGTTTTCTCCTCGCGCCGCCATACTTTGTTGCCGCGATGAAATAGTATCCTGTGAAACGATTCAGGATTATTTTGAACACCTCCTCCTTCAACGAACGGTTCGTTGACGGACCGATCCGAAGAATTTCCTTCTTCTTCGTACTAGAATTTGCCATGGAATTTGCCTACGCTTTGGCATTGCTTTCAGCCGTGGCTCGATACCATGTTGAATTTGAGATCAAAACCTCGGTATCTAGATCTGTAAAGTTCAGAGAAAGAACTTGCAAAGGAAGCAAAAACTAAATCGTATTACTCAAAAATCGCCGCACGCAGTCTCGATCTTGTATTTTTATACACACGCATTCACAAGCGATAACAACATTAACCGGATAAAAACGTAAAAAGAAAAAAACGCGTCTTTATTAGTTTTATCGCGAGCCATCGGATTAAACCGATCGCCATCGAATGGCCACGATAAATTTAATGAAACGGGAAAAGTATAACAACCATCTCTTCACTTCAAGTCAACAACCGCCTCGCAACCTTTTCCAATCTGGCGACTTTCGGAAAGATCCAAAACCAAGTTACTCATCCGAACACCACGACTAATGATGATTCACAAATCAAATTTTAAATAATACTCGATCTCTTAAACTTTAGAAGTAATCAATCATTCCACTAACGTTAATTAGTACTCCTATATACCAACAAAAATACTAAAGAAGAAACTCTAATTATGTTTTATGGCAACACCTTTTATTCCATGTGACAGCTAGAATTAATCGAGACATGATACAATTCAAAGATATCAAGCTAAATACCAATTATAAGCTGATTCTTTAGATTGCAAGGTTTGGACAATCCCAATTTCCAAGGTCAATTAATTGCTTTCTATCATTTCTTCTCGGATTATTTTTGCTGCCTATGCTTTGACCTATTCCACCATCTGCTACGACGAAATTTACCTTTCATTCTAAATAATAGTATTTCAAGAGAAAATCCATACGATAATGAAAGACGAAAACACCCTTACATGAATAAATAACTGCAAAACGGTGCAGTTTGGATTAATTCCGAGTGATCAACTAATCTAGAACTACGTGTAAAATAATGAAGAGGCGTCCGTGCCAAGAAATCCGCTCATTTCCTCTCTCTTCCAAGCAAATCCTTTGCATCCCCCCCAATATCCATAAATCTATACACACTGCATAAATATCCATAAATATCCATACGCATATATATTACATATATACCGAAACACGTACTCACGTTCATCATACCAACTAACTTCCATTCATCCTCCCCGTCATCTCTCCAGTTGTTCCGACTTCAATTTTCTGAAACTTCTTCTGCTGAAAGGTAATCATAATTTTTTTATGCCTGTGTGTTGGTTATCTTTTTAATTAGTTTTTTCCTAAAGTTTTTCCCGGATTGCTGCAACCATGTCAGTACGGTTTCCCCCTTTTCTTCGCTTAATTGCAATAATTCTATTCGGTTCGATTGTTTCATAATTATTGAGATGTTATATTTGGTTGAATGATTTCTTTCACGCGACTTCTTCTTAGATCTATCCTTATTGGTACAATTGAATTTGTTTTTGGTTTCGTGTGACTTTCTCTGTATGTGTGTGAGTTTGCGTATCGTCTTGAGCAACTATACCTCTTCTGATCTTCATAAATTGGGGGTTTTGGGAAGTAAAAATGAATGTTGATGTTGGTTTTGTTTGGACTGTTTCAGAAATATTGATTGATTATTAAAGATGATTGGAGAATTCGTCAGCAGTTGGTTGATGTAAGTTTTATGCTGATTTGATGTACGGATTATCTTTGTTTCGGCATTTTGCTTTATGCAATTTTTACCATTTTTACTCTTTATCTGCACACGGATAACTAATGAAAAACTATTTATGGATTGGGGGCAGATTGGTTCTAGGATATGCATACCCTGCCTTTCAATGTTTCAAGACCATAGAGAAAAACAGGAGTCGAGATTCCGGAACTGCGATTTTGGTGTCAGTATTGGTAAGCATTGTTTCCCAGTTCACGTTTCATAACTGCACAATTATTTGCCTCTTTTGAACGAATCAAATGCTTGAGAATTAAGCATGTTGCATTGATTAAGTAATTCATTAGGTATTTATTTATAGTTTGGGATAAGCATGACCGGATTTGGTCTTGTTAGTTTAACCACTCCTCCTTTCATGATTTTGACTTCCCTTTATGTTTCTCTTCCATTTTTATTGAATTATTATTTGAAGAACAAATTGACCCATACTTTTCAACCTAAAGATGGTGCAAAGAGTCAATATTTTTAATCAATTAATCAAGTGTTTGTTTTGCCTAACTTATTCGTGTTCTCAAATTTATGTTATGCAGGATAATTGTTGCGGTTATCAATGATTCTTGAGAAAATTGGCGATGTATTTATTTCATGGTACGAGCTCGTTCGAACTATTCTTCTTTAATTCTATAGAAAATCTTAAAAAATTCACATATGTTTTTTTCTTGATAGGTTGCCAATGTATGGAGAGATGAAGTTGGCACTCTTCATCTACCTATGGTATCCCAAAACCAAGGTAATAATAATTTTCCATGTTTCTCACTTTGACTTATGAGAATTAAATGAAACATAATTCTAAGATTCATTGACTTTGTATGGCAGGGGTCTGGATACATCTACGATAGGTTGTTGCGACCGTATGTGTCGAGGCACGAGACAGATATCGATCGAAGTTTAATCGAGTTTAGAGGAAGAGCATGGAACTTAGCAACTCTACTACTGGCAGAACTGCACGGAACTCGGTTCCACCAAAAATCCTTCACTTTCTTCAATTTGTTTCTTCGCAAGGCGGTAGAAGCACACCAGCCAACCTCGAGGTATAGTGGGAATTCTTCAAATCACCAAAAACATAATCAATGCGTTTAGCCATGCTTTAATTTGCCTAGTGATTGATTGCAGAATGCGGCTAATTTCGCGGTTTCTGAGCCCAGTGCGCCACCGGTGGAACTATTAAATAGGAGCGAAGTCGACCACGCGGCCGCCGACTCGGAACCAAATGCCGACGTCGGAGTCGATCAAAGTTGAGCTACATAACCAATCGCAGTTTATTCGGCCGGAGGATGTTCTTGTATCTGATTACACATTTTAGAGATAAATTGAGTTTGGAGAAGGATGCTTCGACGGCTAGGCACAGACTCAGGCGCTTCATAGATGGCAAATAGGTAGCAAAAAATGGTGGGGAAATTGATGTAAAATACGTGAAATTATTTCTTCTTTTTTTTTAGAAAATAGCCATTGCGGATATACTCCCTGGTTTTCATTGCAATTGCGTCTGCATTTCTGAGACCAATTGTTGCTCTAATTCTTATGTGCTAATAAATCAAAATAATCAATCCAAGTAGTAAATATATTTTGTATATATACTTACTATATATCACTACTATACATAAACCCTAAGTTCTTAAGGAGCCTATCTCACTTATAACAGTATGCCTCCACCCTCATAATAATACACATCTCATTCCCACTCTCCTATTCATTCTCTACATTCCTCTAACTTATAACACGTTATCGACGAATGTTCTACTTGGTGACGGTTCTACTTGGTGACTTGTTATCCCGTTCGTGAAGAATTTTATTCAAGGTACCTAACATGTCCCATCTAATTTACGTAAATTAAATCTTGAATCAGTACGCTTGTTGAACCTTCGTGTCCTAATGCGGTGGAATATATAATATTGAATTCGGGGCGTTTATTCGTATTTTGAAAAATTAATTAGCAGCTTTTATTATTATTTTTAGCTCACGACAATAAACTCTCTTATTTTTTACTTCTTAATTGGATGTTACCAAATTGTAATTTTGAGAAATAGATCCATAGATGACTAGTATATAAATATACGGTGCTTATTGATTGTTAATGCCGAAGAATAACAATAAATGTGTATTATCTTCGCTATTGATTTGTTAGTGCCGAGGGATAACAATAAATGTTATTGTCTTCGTTTATGTTCATAACAAGTTATTAAATAATATGTTTGAGTTTTAGATTATTGTTATCATTGAGACATATTTAATCAAGCCTCCCGAAGAAGAGACAATAAATATTCCCAAGAATATATATTACATGCTCTAGAAGATCATTTACAATTAATATTTATACATATATGTACGCTTTATACTTGCTTATTTATTTATTTATTTAACGCCCACCTAGATTGCCGGCCTCCCAAGTAGAAGAAATCCATATTCCCCAAGAATATCTTAAGCTTCAAGAGCAATCAAACTTATTAAGTAACTAAATTGGCGCCTTTGTTAGAAGACAATTTAATATTCGTGAAGAATATTTCACCTGAAGAGTTACCAATATTATCTATGTAATTACTATATACCTTAAATTTTTTTCTCTTCTCGCATACGTATAATATTTTTATTTATATATATAATATAATTTAATTTGTCGCTCCCAAGGAGACACAACTATTGGACCCAAGAATATACGTACAGCTAATCATAGAACATATCTTATTGATAGGTGAACTTGGTTCTTGAATTTTAGTATTGTTGCTGGCCCAAGAAGACACGATATTCCCAAATAATACTATGTTCTTGAAGAACAATTGGAGCTTTCAACGTATTAACTTTCGGCCAAAAGTGGTTTAATATAAAACGTAAATGAAAACTGTCTCGAAGAGACATGTGTATTCCCCGAGAATACTGCTTGTTCTTCAAGAAAATGTAAGCTGGTTTGGATTGGAAGTAAATGTTATATGTTCATAACTCTAATTGTTGCTTGAAGTAAGGCTAATTATCTCTCATGTTCTTGGAACAATTAAAACTTGTCATTTTGAAATCATATATCACAACAACCATACTTAATTGTTGCTCATTAAGTGAACAATTAATATACTTGATGAAGAATAATGCTCCTAAAACAATGAATATATAAAGGTATGTTGGAATTTAATGTATTACCTAATTACATGGAGCTGGTAGCAGAGATCTTCATGCTTTGATAACGCATTTTCTTGCCTATTGATGCTTATTTTCTTTCAGATTATAATGCCAGAGATCCGGTAGTTCTAAAATTTATAATTTATTGATTTCATTTATTTGAATAAAAAGAAAATTGCCGTTCCTAGGAAGACAATTACATTCCCGAAAGAACACCATATTGTGATAGTAACATTTATCATTATATTTGTGGAAATGCCTTCAAATAAGGATTTTTATATATTATTTATCTTTTCGCTTCCCGAAGAAGATCATTTATATTCTATGTGAATATTAACTGCTTTTTAAAGAGCAACCTATATCTTGAGTGATATATGGTTTATTACCGTATTTGAAAAATATTATTTATGCCTAGTAGGATTAACGAAATCTTCGAGAACGATGTTCATCCAATAAAGGGGGCATGATGGAGACAATTGAAATGAAGCACCTGAATGGATTGCATCAAATATTAATTATTTGGCCCTCCCTAAGTTCGATACGAGTAGTAGATATTTATGCAAGATTTTAAAATCTAGTGGATCGAAATTATTGAAGGCTCCGGAAGAGGATGTGTATTCTATCAATTCGATACTAAATTAACTATCGAACAGCCTTACTCTGGCAGTAAGTCAAGACACTTACTAAGTTTTGTAATAAGAAAGAATGATAAGATATCAAATTATATATAAAAGATAAATGATTCTTTTGTATTTAAATTGTAAGATAACAAAAGAAAGCTTATCACATTACCACCTCGAATGTATTAGCACATTCATAAAAATAAGTAGGGACAAAATACGCTGTGAATCGTAAGTTCAAAAGAGCTTGATGTTTCCATGATAAGTTTGGATATTCTGTAAAGTTAACTATGATGCGCAACATAACCAAAATTATAGGCGCTACGCAGAACTAGGCACTCTTAATTTCCATGAATGCTCGATTTTTTAAGAAATTTGAAGAATTGGTAAAACTATAATTTCAAATAAAGAGCTCAATTCCATCAAAAAGATTTCGCTTCGATAAGTCGGGAATGGAAGCTGTTATTAAACTCCAAGTTCCTCCCAGTAGAGGAGGATTTATGATCGGGATGGCTTTGGAATTGAGATCATATAATTACTTGCTCATATCCATACTGAAAAGGTGGTTTTTGTTCATATAAATACGAGTTTCACAAAGGAGATTGTTATTTTGATAAAATAACGTTCCAACATTAGGTTTAACATATGTCATTTTCGTATTCCCCAAGTATCAATGGTGGGGGCACATCCAAAGAAAATAAGAAGTATAAGGGAAAATCCAATACATTGGGACTCCGTAAGAATCAACGAATACGGTAGGATGAGATTCATTTGGTAAAAAGATTGCAAATCAACTTTCTAGTGCTTATGTGATATGAGAAGAGACAAGATACATTTGCCGCAAACACTCCCGCCAAAAATAAACGTCCCTGAAGGACAAGTACAAAATTGGTAGCTAATTCATATAAAAGTTGGTCAAAAAAATAATATGGTCGACCAATCGGCCCAAAAAGAACTTGTGCCTAAGATAAAGGGGTACAAAGAATTAAGCATGTTGCATTGATTAAGTAATTCATTAGGTATTTATTTATAGTTTGGGATAAGCATGACCGGATTTGGTCTTGTTAGTTTAACCACTCCTCCTTTCATGATTTTGACTTCCTCTTTATGTTTCTCTTTCCATTTTTATTGAATTATTATTTGGAAGAACAAATTGACCCATACTTTTCAACCTAAAGATGGTGCAAAGAGTCAATATTTTTAATCAATTAATCAAGTGTTTGTGTTTTGCCTAACTTATTCGTGTTCTCAAATTTATGTTATGCAGGATAATTGTTGCGGTTATCACGATTCTTGAGAAAATTGGCGATGTATTTATTTCATGGTACGAGCTCGTTCGAACTATTCTTCTTTAATTCTATAGAAAATCTTAAAAATTCACATATGTTTTTTCTTGATAGGTTGCCAATGTATGGAGAGATGAAGTTGGCACTCTTCATCTACCTATGGTATCCCAAAACCAAGGTAATAATAATTTTCCATGTTTCTCACTTTGACTTATGAGAATTAAATGAAACATAATTCTAAGATTCATTGACTTTGTATGGCAGGGGTCTGGATACATCTACGATAGGTTGTTGCGACCGTATGTGTCGAGGCACGAGACAGATATCGATCGAAGTTTAATCGAGTTTAGAGGAAGAGCATGGAACTTAGCAATCTACTACTGGCAGAACTGCACGGAACTCGGTTCCACCAAAATCCTCCAATTTCTTCAATTTGTTTCTTCGCAAGGCGGTAGAAGCACACCAGCCAACCTCGAGGTATAGAATTTTCAAATCACTAAAAACATAATCAATGCGTTTAGCCATGCTTTAATTTGCCTAGTGATTGATTGCAGAATGCGGCTAATTTCGCGGTTTCTGAGCCCAGTGCGCCACCGGTGGAACTATTAAATAGGAGCGAAGTCGACATGCGGCCGCCGACTCGGAACCAAATGCCGACGTCGGAGTCGATCAAAGTTGAGCTACATAACCAATCGCAGTTTATTCGGCCGGAGGATGTTCTTGTATCTGATTCACATTTTAGAGATAAATTGAGTTTGGAGAAGGATGTTTCGACGGCTAGGCACAGACTCAGGCGCTTCATAGATGGCAAATAGGTAGCAAAAATGGTGGGGAGGGGAAATTATTATCATATGGTAAAGATTAAGATTAAGTTTTTTTATTTTTTTTTTTTTTAATATTTTATTTATTTGTGTTTTTTTATAACGGGGCCCCGGGTCTTTTAAAATTATTTTTAAATTGATGTAAAATACGTGAAATTATTTCTTTCTTTTTTAGAAAATAGCCATTGCGGATATACTCCCCGGTTTTCATTGCAATTGCGTCTGCATTTCTGAGACCAATTGTTGCTCTAATTCTTATGTGCTAATAAATCAAAATAATCAATCCGATAAATTTTGAGATTTTTAGTTGAAATTTCGATATTTATCTTTTTGTTTTGGAAACTTTGCAGTTACACGATTATGGAAAATTGAAAGAAAACAGAGCACTAATTTGTATACAATTTACAATGGTACAAGAGAAGGAATTACATTATTCAATTCAATCCTAAAAAAATTAATGACTCACCAATCAATAGAAATTTCAATTATTGGCAGTAGTTATACCACGCACATTCGAAACTCGGGGCTCCGGATCCGGACAGCTCGGAGCGCACCGTCGAGGATCCGAACAACCTTCGTGCAGAGAAAGTCAATCAAGGCGGCGACGCCGGACGAGAGACGGTGTAAGAAGTTTCCCCCGGTGGAAGGGGGATAATCGGACATCGGAGTGAGATAAGCCCGCGCAGCCTGCTTGACGAGGCGGTTTCGGATGCTGATGTCGGATCCCGGCGGGGTGGACTTGAGCTTGGGGAGTTGACCGCCGCGAGCGGCGGCAGCAGGTCCTTCAGAGAGCTGTAGGTGTGAGATTCGGATTTGAGCGGCTGCAACACCAGATCGCGGGATGATGATAGGGTTGGTGAAGAGAAATTGCAGTCGGTGACGGAGAGAGTGGTGGATACTGCCGCGACGGAGATCGAGATCGAATTCCACCGCCGGGTGGTGGTTGGAGTTTTCATCAACGGTGATGCCAGTTCCATTGCGGCGAGACTGGGAAGCGTCGTTTGGTTGCAGCTTTCACCGCGTGTTGCGTGTGTTTTCTTCTCTCTGTCTGTGTGGTTACCGTTGTGGGGATGTATGCTGTCGTAGTTTATATATCAACAATTTAATAATCTATTTCGAGATTTTATGGAAGATTTATTCAGCTCTCTGGCGATGGTAATTTGCAAGTTCAGCAGCGATTAAGATGTGTTGATAGAATTAGCAAGTTGAACTAAAATACAAAATAAATATCGGCTGCCCAATGGTTGCCTTCTCTTATTATAACGGCTCCTAAACTTCAACCAATTTATGGGTTTAAAAATCTTACTTAATAAATTAGTGTTATTTTATAAATCTAGTGATTGAGCTTAATCATCATAATAATGTAACTGCTTCGCATCAAAATTAAAATACGAATATAAAAGTTTTAAACTTTGACCCAAAATTTTTTAAAAATTGGCCTACTCTAATTAACAAACCCGAATAAATATGACAATAGGAGCATACTATCCAAAACAATTTTTTTCACCCATCAACTCTAAATTCCTAATAATTTTTTTTACCCTACAATAATTAGGGAAAATCTACCAAAATCCAAACTTGTGGACTTTATGTATAAAATAATATCACATCATATTTACATTTTGGGCAAATTAGCGCATGTGCTAATGTTATTCTCGAGTGTTCGTAAATGTTTATTGAGTAGTTTTTTTGTGATTGAAAAATTTGTTATTGTCGTAGCTTCTTTAAAATTAAGCAATTAAACTGTTTAATTAAACTGTTTATTTTAAATATCTATTAAGATATTTTTGATATTTAAAACATCATAATTTTTGAAACTGTATATGCTTTTTCTTATTAAAAAAAATAAAAAATACTTTGATTAAAATAATTAATTTTGACTTCAAACAAAATATTGTAAATCCCAACCAAATAAAAATAAAAAGAAAATTAGAAGGCCGGAAACTCAACAACAGATATATCGGCGCCCCCGCGTCGGTAGGTTCCCGCTCTCCTTTCTACTTCGAATTCTGCTTTTTTACATCTGAATCGAATCGACGCTCTACCAAAGAGAATATGTAAGGTAGTAGCCAATTTGACGGTAACGCCGCCTTCTCCGGCGGCGGCTTCATGCCTTCTCAGACTACCCAAACCGCCGGCCCTTTTCTCCGGCCAAGGTGTGGATATGCAAACGACATAGTTATTATCTTCTTTTTGTCTTTCTCTTCTTAATATAACCTGTTTGATTCGCTTAAAAACCTTCTCTGTAAACCCTAAATTGCAAGTTGGTAAATGGATTTTATAATTCATTTGGAATTTTGAGAATTCTTGGAGGCGGCGGGATGGGGACAAGCTGGTGTTTCGCGTTTTGGTTTGGATAGTTTGTGTTTTTTTAGTTATAATTTAGTTGTCATGCGGTCTCAGGAATAATTTTGTCATCGGGATTTATGCAGAATCGCGGCACACAGGCTTTACTTCCCCTGACGGTGAATCAAATAAGCGAAGCTTTACAAGAGAGTGATGATAAGGCGAATTTGCTAATTGATGGTGTTGATGTGAACAATGTAGGTTATGTTTTCTTTTCTTTTTGGAGAGGAAATATTGATTGGTATTATTTGAGTTTTAAGCTTTGCTATAAACTATTTCACCTTTAGGTGAAATTGGTGGGGATGCTATTCGAGAAAACCGAAAGGGTACTTGATGATGGAACTGGTAGAATGGAACTGGTAGAATGTGTTAGGGGCCTTTATCTGTTACTATTACTTTTCGGATTAATTACTTTTTTGGATTATTTGATTGACGAGAGTGATATTTACTAAAATTTCTGAGCATTCAATTCTGACTTATTGGTGGCACCATGCACATTTTAGGGTAAATGAGGCCGTTGATACATAGGAAATGGGGCTACCATCGTAATACCTTTTCCACATAGATATTATATTCTTTTGTCATATATCTTTCCCACTTGCTGTAACTTGTCTTTCATTTACGACTCAATTAGAAATGGCATGTATGTCAAGGTTCATGGGCACTTGAAGGGCTTTCAAGGGAAAAAGCGATTGATGGTTTACTCGGAAAGGTATGCGTTCGTTCAATCTTTTCAAGAATTTCTCTTATCATGTTTGTGTACCTGATTCGTGTAGAAAATATGCATCTCAGCCCAAGTTAAAGCATTACCAGGCTATGATAATTGATTTCCTCCATTTTCTACTAGGAACTATTGTTAGCTTGTTCAGCATGTTCAAAGAACATTACTTACATTTGTGACTTTTGAATCTTTTTTTCTTGTATTCTTGTATTTTGTAAATCTATCCTTTGTAAGCAGTTTATTTAAGTATGCTGTTACTATCAGGCGTGTCACAGACTATGATGAGATTGCAAAACACTTTGCTGATTGTATGTATGTCAACTGCTACAACACTAAAGCAAGGGTATGATCTGAACTGAACACAATTCTAAATGTATCCTTTGGTATTAAAGAAATGCCCATCTCCCTGTTTCGTATTCAGTGCTTTTTCTTCTCCCTATCCTGCCCCCTTTTTCTCCTTTGTAGAAGATGCAAGGTGATTCACAAGTTACAGGCCACATACCAAATTCGGCTTTTAACACCCCTTCGAAGGGTGGCCAACGTATCCCATCAAACCATGTAAGTGCAGATGGTATTTTGCAATGATAGTTGAAGTACTTATGCTTTGCACTTTAATTGAGGGATTTTATTTTCTTCACCAATCTCAGCTTTCTGTACAATATGACACGGATGGGATCAAGGGCATTGATAAACTTGTCTTGAACTATTTGCAGCAGCCTTCATACATGTAAGTGTTACAATCAGTGATCCTTCTGCATTTTTTTTATAGAAAGACTCACATGCTTGATCTCCCGACATTTTTAAACCAATGTAACAATACCCGACATATGATATTTATGTGCCTTAACATACTTAATAAAGTTATAGGTGCTTAATCATACAATGTATATTTGTAATGACATTTTTCTTCTTCTGCATCAGTGGAGTATATTGCATGTAGGGTAGGCCACATAAGCTTTTTTCAAGTATAAATACTGCAAAATTAGTGCTTATAAAATATGTTTGTATATGAGATTTCAAAAATCTGTTAAATAATTTTCATAATTGTTTTTTTCTTTATCTTTTTAAAAATCCATGTCTTTTGAGATGCCAAGCAACGATTCCAAAACAATATGAAAGCAAAACCTCTCCTAAGACCTTGCTAGGGACCATTATACCACATTAGCTGATGAAAAAAAAGCATTAAATGCTGGATGGGAAATTGTGAATGGATACAACAAGCTTTTCTAACCAAAGCATATGTTATTTACATCGTGAGATTTGCGAAAAGACACTTTTATTTGATCTCTCTAGCCCGCCCTATCTGTGGAGGTTATAAATGCAAAGGCATTTGTTTTTCTTGTTTCTTCTCTAAGAAACAAATCCACTATAAGTTTCGGCTCGTGACAGTATCAGTTACCACAGTGCGAAAGATTTGGTCCAGTTCTAAAGAAGTAATTGGGAATGTGTACGTTGCCAGAAGGTTATGTCACTGATAAGCAATAACTGCTACAGATATATGTACACATCTAGTTGTATGAAATGCTATTTTCACTTTCCGTATTGAAAGCATGGCAATCTTAACTGTTGCAGCGTCCATGCAAAAGGAGTCCATCGCGCTGAACTTGCCCAACAATTGAATGTTCCTGACAGTAAGATCTTGTGAGTCTTGTGTCTCTTCGGACATGCTTGCAAAATGTGTTTTGTGTGTATTTTGCTCTTTCCTGAGCAATATGTTCATTCTTTTGTTTTGTTGGTGCAATGATAGAGAAGCTATTGAAGCTTTGGAAGCAGAAGGTCTAGTTTAATCGACGATGGATGAGTTCCACTATAAGTCCACTGCCAAGGGTTGATATTTGGATGCAGGGGTAAACTCAATAGTCAATATCTATAGCTAGTGAATGATATTTTTCTCTTTGTTATTAGTACTACGTATGCCATTACTCTTGTACACTTTTGCCCTAGATTATGATGGAAAAAGGTTATTACATAGAACAAAGGTTGCTGCCCTATTATGTCTGCCTGTCCTTAAAAAAACTCAGATACTACAAATGCTTGTAGTTTGAAGATACTGGGATTGCTATAAGTAGATTATCCAAAGGCTAATTCATATTTTCAAATGGCGACACATGTTTTCTTTTAATGATTATCTTAGTTATTTTTGGGGGCACATGTCATTGTTTTATTGGTGGAGCATGAAATATGACACTAGATAGATGATTATTTATAAATTCACTTTCTTATTTTTTTTTATAGTTTCTTTATAGAATTCATTTTTGCATCTTTTTCTAGTAAATTTTATTCTTGATATGAGGTCTAAAGTGGACTGTTCTTTTAGAAAAACTCAAAAAAGAATCAATGCCCATGCATTTATTTATTATGTACAATCTTTTTAATTTATTGCTGTTTCTTTAGATGGTGGTTTTTTCTTTATCAGTTTTTTTTTATGGTGGTATTACAGCTGTGGATGAATGCCTATTAAAACAGTCAAGTAATAAACGCTCCAGTAGTACACCTAACGGTCAAAATTGAGACTTTTTCAAATTTTAATTTTTAAATTAGAAGAAAGATATAACGTCCGCGACGAGCGATCCATCAATATCTTAACAACTAGTTTATGTGATATTACCTACCTGGTCTCATATAAAACAAAAGAATAAATACAAAAGGTGCTTACTTGATAGTCAAAAGTCATAAGTTTAAAACACATTATTTGCAGATTAGAGCATAAAAGTGAGATTTATCTAGTGCATACTTTGTCAGTAGTTGCAGGTTTAAAAAAAAGAATATATAGTAATGTTAAAAATTTTAATACATACAATAATAATATTCTTTTAGTGTGTTATAGTAATGTTAAAAATCTTAATGTGATATGATAAGTGGTTCTTTCATTTGAAAATTCGATATATACTAATTTAAATTGATCCTAACGAAAATCAAATACTAGATTCTAGATCAATCACTTACGCAGAAAATTAGAATACCAACTACGCTATATAAAAATTATATAGATAATACATACAGAGTGAGATTTGTGAATCCTAAGGGTGAAGATTAATTTTAGTATTTAAGGAGGATTATTAATCATACCTGAAATTATCTATATTAAAAACAATTATGGTTAAATAAAGTAACTAGCCACTTAGGCAGGTGCTGTTGGTCCCTCCATCACTCATAAAGGGAATCCAATATTAATGTTGTAGTGTTAGACAAGATTCCAATACTAATTATTGCATTTAAATATCCACCACCTGCTAATCCCTCCAACATTTCCATATCACCAAAACAATAGACAGAAAAGATTTTTTTAGGGAATGTAAATCCACTTCCAGAATTGGTGGTTATCGCTATTATATACTTCAATAATACAATGTTTTTTTAACTTTCATAATTAAGTACCTGCTATGCTAAAAAGTGATCTGTCTTGTTGTGAAAGACCTGTTACTGGATAATTCATTTCATTATTTGAAAAAGAAAATCAATTATAATACAAGAAAGGACCCATTCAGAAGAAAGTTTAAAGAGTTAAATATCTACATTATATTCAATATAAAAACTTTCAGTGATACTTCCATTCAAGGCTTCAACTTTTTTAATACAATAATATTCATATTTGACTGTAATTAGTGGAATAAGTTAATTAACACAAGTCGTAACTGATCGAAGGAAAATTTGATGTTAGGGGAGATGTAGTAATCCTTCCACATCAAAATATCCAAATTAAAAGTAATTCAAAAAATTAAATAATTTATATAAGTGTACCATTTGAAATGGGAAGACTAATGCTCCTCCCTTTAACATGAAAGAAACCACGATCCAAGATATACAAATGATTTTGGCTTCAACATTGGATTAAATTAATTGATGACATCATTTATGATTGATTGACTTGTACATCATGGATCATGTTACCATTAATAACTAAATAATTAAAGATTCACATCTTTTCGGCCTAAGAAAATGCTATATGATCCACATGAGTCCAATGCATGGTGGCTGATCTAATCTGATCTGATCTGATCTGTACTTCAAATCAAGAGCCCATAAATGATAAAACAAACAAAATACTAAAACCCTTTTCTTAACTCAACTCGAAAAATATTATTGCAAAACTCGGTTTTTGTGAATCCACCTGGTACGCCACTTCCCCGCTGTCGGGCTTCCGACACGTGTCAAGCATGTTTAACGCATATAGTAGTGGCTAATTACTTTTGCATATCCAACATGAACGCAGTAGCTAAAAGAGGAAATATAAAGGTAGCATAAAGCTAAAATATGAAATAAAATTAAAAAAAAGATAAAAACATAAAATTGTTGAAAATGTTGAGAGTGAACAAAGGAGTTGGACCACCAGAGTTTGCAGAAGGCCTTTTGGGCCCCACATATCTGACATATTTGTTATTAACAACTTATTATATCTGACATTTTTCTAGTATATTGATATTTAAATTAATGGGTAACTAAATAACTAATATATTAGTTTGGTTTGATCCCCTTAGAAATGCAACTGGCTGTCACCTATCAATGCCAGATCTAATATTGCCAGGATACCCATCAAAATCGTCGATTTTGATTATCTTATTATACATGCACACCGGGCCTTTGTAAGGTTGCTAATCTCATTATTATCAGCCGTCTAAAAACGTTTAATTACCTAATTCTTTATACAGATTCCCACTTGCCGCTCTTCCATATATCCTACCCATTTTTCTCTCTCAGATTCACACGGAGAGACGGAAAAATCTATCATGAATTCGGTCTTCTGCATCTTGTGTTGTAAATCAATTGTCATCTTTATATTTTATACTGAGGTGAAAAATCTCTGCACCATAAGTCTACAAGTTAAATAATAAATCGAGTCCATAATAGGATTTTCCGGGAGAGAGGGGAGGAAATATCTAGATATTACCAAACATTGGAGTATCCTTAAATCCGACATGAAAATGACCAATAATATTTGCAAATTAAGATAATTGATTCTCTAGTAAATTTCGACAAATGGCGATATATTTCTAATAATCAAAGTATATTATTTATGGTGAAGTACTAGGAGGAGGAACAACTACGTCCTATTGTGAGCTGTACCTACATATTTTGTACTCTTTCCCTCTCGTAGAAAGTATCTTATTTTTCTTTTTTGGACCGTCCCATAAAAAGTGTCATATTTCTCAAAAAAATAAATAAGGTGTGGATTAAAATTAACAAACCAAAAGTCAAACAATATACACCACACAATACAAGTTTCTTAATCTCTGTACCCTATAGAATGGAAGACACTTTCTATGGGATGGAGGGAGTAATTACTTTCAGTCGAAGTGGTTGATATTGATGTTATTAATATGTTGATGAAATACGTTTTTTTATTAATTATTGTAAGATTCATAGTTGAAATGTCTGGTTAGAGATGAATAGGAATCCCAATCCAATTATTATTATTATTATTATTATTATTATTATTATTATTATTATTATTATTATTATTATTATTATTATTATTATTATTATTATTATTATATAATAAGTGTAATGGAGGCATCCATCCCATTAAAATGGGGACCAATCTTAAAGGGCTCTCCACTTGTGCTCCACTTAGCCTAACTGAACAGTTGGTAGTTACAACATTGTCAACATCTCACTCATTAATATTTTTCATTTCGCAAAATTTGTAATCCTCATAATTAAAATAAATTAACTATTTCATATATAATATTCAAAATATACTTCCAAAATTCGCCTCATCGAACAATGGGAGCCATCTGGACGTAGAGAGAGTTAGCTTTCAATAACATTCATACAAGAAAAGTAAAGTTGATGAAAGCTACATATTATTGGTCATTCGTGTGCACTTGGTCGCTATACATATATACTTCAATTCCCCCTCTCTCTCTCTCTCTCTCTTGCTATTTGAAATCTAAACGACCTGCAAATTGGTATGTGTACTCTCTTTCCCTCTCTTCTCCTTATAACTGAAAACGAAATCTTTCCTTTTTTTTTCTCTCTCTCGTAGTAATTGGTGTACATGCTACAGCAGCAAGTATGAGCTTTTTGTCTTCGAAATTTCTGTTAATTGAATTAGTAATAGTTGCAGTGTAAAATTAAACTGATGTTCTTCGGCCATGATGGTTTTAAGGTTAGATCGATATATCTTTTATTTCTTAGGCAAGAGAAAGAATTATGAAGAAGCCGGCTATTTTTTTATGTTCCATCTCCAACATCCAAATTTTTTGGATAAGGTGCCCACTTTTGTATTCCTCCTTTATCTGCGTATTATTTATCAATTTTATACTTTATTCTATCCTTCAATTATTGTCCTTCTCTTTCGACATTGCAGTTTTAATATTAATCTTTCTGAGAAAATAAAAGGCATATAATTTTAGGGTTTCTTGCCGCATCAAATTGGCCGAATGCTTTTGTGATCTGTAGGTGAAAAAATGACTCTGCATACTGTATTCTTCAAAGAAAATGAAGGAATTATTGAAAACCCCATCAACGGGGCGCGGTGGAACGGCCTGGGGTGTCAGCCGGCGGCGGCAGTTTACGGCGAAGGGTTTATCCAATCAAATCTCGCGTCTCTGGAACTCTCCACTGCTGCTGCTGCTAAAGGGCATCAAGATCATCATGGAAAGCCTAATACCACTCACTTCACTCTTTTCTCTGGTAATCTTAATTATTCCTCATCGATCTACTCTCTCTCTCTCTCTCTCTCTCTCTCTCTCTCTCTCTCTCTCTCTCTCTCTCTCTCTCTCTTAATAATCAATAAGATGTCATAAGATTTGATGTTCTAATTATTTCATTGGTCGTTAAAAGGGGTTCAGACCATAAAAATCTCTAAAAAAAATCTATGTGCCGATGAGAATTGCTGGCGTATTAATTTCTAACTTTCTTGATTATTTTGTTCTGCTAAGACTAATTTGAGGCATCCCTGGTTATTACAGATTTACAGTAGCCTTCCTTAATTAGAGATTCATTACCACGATATTTTTGAAGTCGATTTTAGTCTAACAAAATTATTTAATTTGTATCTATTGTGATTCAGTTTCTTACAATTCTTACCAATACGAAGTTAGAATAATATGTTATATCTTTCTAACCATAAATGCATGCAATTACTTTATTTTGTATTTTTATTTATGTTATTTTTGTACTCTTCTTCATAGTGTGGTTGATATTCTCACAAGTTGATCTGATGTTCGATTCATGTTATAGTCGATTTAAATTAATAAATATAATATATGGGGTATTAATTAATATAATATATGTGGTTTTTAAATTTATTGTAAGAGAAGTAATAAGTTGGCTATAATTTCTATCTAAAGGAAAATTATCAACTCTAGCTTTACATCATAAGGAAAATGTAAAAATCGGTGAAATGAAGCTTGAAATGATGAGACTAATAATAAAAAGGAGAGAGAGACATTGATCTGACTTGTACAATTTTATCCAATTTTTTTTCTTCTGATATAGATTTTTGAAATTTTCTGATTTTAGAAATGTTATCTATCATCTTGAAGATTTATTCATAAACAATTATATGTATGATTTAGGTGAGTGCAAAAGTGGTGAAAATGGGAAAACTCCATTTCAGACAGCTTCCTCCGTCCCAACTGCCACCGTGGATTATCGAGGTCATCTCGAGCTTGGATTCGGACAATCACTGGTAAACTAAACTTCGATTTCTCAACATTGTAAATATTACATGTTCGAAGTTGCTGCAGTAAAAAAATATAAACATATGATGGTTGCAATGGAGCAGATTTATGGTAAATATCCATATCCAGATCAGTGCTACGGCTTATACTCATCCTACGCACCTCAGTTTGCGGTTTGTCACATTTTCATTTAATTTCATGATATATAAATTCGGCTGAAGAAAATATTAATTAATTTGGTTATTAATTAATTAGGGGCGGATGATGCTGCCGTTGAGCTTCAGCAGCGACGGAGGGCCCATCTTCGTCAACGCGAAGCAGTACAACGGAATCATGAGGCGCCGGAAGAAGCGCGCCGAGGCCGTCCTCGAGAACAAGTTGTTCAAGATCCGTAAGGTCGACAATTTGAAACTAGTTTTTTGTATTCTATAATAGAATTAATTAATGGCAAATTAAATAGTATAGTCCTTAATAATATAGAACTTTGGTCGAAAGGGTCCTTAATTTTTTAATTGACGGGTGCTTTCGTATAAATGACCAAATTGATCAATTGCATGTATAAAGTTGGACTAATTTCACCAATACTCCCCCCGTCTTATAGAAGACTCTTATTTTTATGGGTATGGAGATTAAAAACTTGTATAGTTATATAGTTACATTGTGCGGTGTATATTGTTTGACTTTTTACTTGTTAATTTTGGTCCGCACATTTTATTTTTTAAGAAATAGAACATTTTTTATGGGAAAGAGGGATAATATTTTTCTTTTGCTTTAATTGATTAATAAGTTTGGCTTATAATGTGCAGCCGTACCTGCATCTATCGCGCCACCTCCACGCGAAGCGGCGGCCGAGGGGGAACGGCGGGAGGTTCCTGAACACGAAGAAGACGGCAGCGAGCGAGAGCAGCAGCAGCAGCAGCGGCGATCATGATCTGTTTCCGAGCAGGGGCAATGCTGCTCTTCACTTGTTTCAGCTCAACCATTCCTTTCCCGACGTGGGGAATACGACGGGGATCGGCATCGGCATGAACCCTGGGAATTACCTCAAAGTCTGATGATTGACGATGAGGAGAAAGGATGGGGATGGTATGGAACCATTCCTGTCTGGGCAAATCATTCTTGGCTATCCATCACTCCACTGCTTTACCACCACATATATGTAGAATACATAATATGTATAATTAAGGCCTCTGCATCATCTCATTTGCATGGCTTGCTATTTAGTGTGTTAATTTTGAATTTGCTAATAAAGACCACAAAAGACTATAAACCTTAGATGGTTTGTGGTATGTTGTAATTAAGGATGATGAGATTGAGGTTGTGTGCTTGTAACATATTTATTTCAGAGTTTATTGTATGCTTGATCTACTGAAGTCTGTATCTGCTATTTTCCAAATTATAATATCTTGCCTATTTAAACACACAAAAGTTTAGGTGTACCGTAATTGTGTACCACACCACAAGGGTGTCGACATGTGGCGCTTTTCATTCAAAATAGTGGGCCACATACGCCACATGTCGACACTCTTGTAGTGTGGTACACACAAACCGCTCTGATTTAAACAAGGAAGAGGATAAATTTTCAATTTTTTCTTTATATTCAATTTGTTTACATCAATAAAGTAATAACACATAATCAAATTTAACATGTATATATATTAGTTGGATTAGTTAACCATGCAAATAAGAATTATTTTATATATTTTGAGTTAAATTGAAATATTTTGGATAATTATTGATGCCGCAATTTTTATATTTGATGGTATATGGTTAATGATACAGAAACATGCGTCTAAAAGATTAGGTTTACATTATACTAGCGATGTTTCATTTCATCAAAGCTTACGCGGAGTTATGATCCTGCCCAGTGTTTACATATTTTGCACAACTTAAGTTTATAAATAGAAGAGGCTTCAATATAATCATTTTTTACTATAGAATGTGTCAAAAACAAATCTTTGATACATTTACTTGTTTTTCAATTTCTTTTATTTTCTTATGATTGTTGCATCACCAGTACTTACTACTTATAGAAAAGCTTAATATCTATGAGGATTCCAAAGGAACTATGTGATGCAGTTTGATGCATCTATTGCAGAGTGAATCAGAAATTATTTGTATAATTATGATATTCATATATGTCATGTATTTATAAAGCAATAACCCGATATTAATTGGGTTACAATTGTAGACCTAAATGATAACATAACCATGCTGGACAAAAACAACTAATTTTGAAGTTCCAGTTTTGATGGTTGCCAAGGGTGTAGGATAATTATTAAGGCTAATGATCAAACAATACAAACTTGTTCTTTCTTATAAACTTCACACCAAACAAAAAGGGAAACATAGCTTAAGTTAGATTAATTAAGGCAAACAGAGTCATAGAGATTAAAAAGCAGCTCGCCAATAATGATGTCTTTATAGTATAATACTACATACAGCCCCATATATATTTACAATATGTACTTAATGATGACACAACACTACAAACATACTCATATCTTGTGTAGTAAGGATCAACAACAAAATACAAGCAAGTCGCATACTAAAGAGTTTTCCACATCTTTAGGAATTTTTTTAGGCAACAAATCTTGGTCATTGATTTTGTTTGCGGAAGGTTTTTGAGCTTGAGCAAGTAAAGTTTCAAGGACAGCTTACATTGCCATGAGAGTTTTCGTGTCTTTATTGCCAAGTTTTCTATTGTAGTAGTAGTAAATATTCGTAGGAAAAGAGATTGACCAGAACTGAAGTACTTTTAAATTCCAGTTCTAGAAGAGGAAACAATGTCACTAAGCCTCATATCTAAAAATTCCAAATTTATTAATAATTAAACACAAATGGGGATATACATACCAATGGGCAGCCTTAGACCATCGTTCCCTACTAAAACATGTATTATATTTGATGGATCTTTCTTGATAACGAACTGTTTTTAGGGAACATCAACTCCTCCTGCATATATTTGATATAAATTGTTTTTAGGAACTTCAGCTCGTCCTGCATGTAATTAACAACACAATTATCCCAAATGCAAGTCAAGATTCAGTTAGCCATATACCTGTAAGTCATCTAAGGAACTACAACTAACACATGACAGCAACATGACTGTTAATGTCGCCTCTCCACCTTCAACAACAGAAAGAAAACCCTAGAAAAATAAGAATATTAATGTAGATTATGGTCAGCAACATCTTGAGGTATGGACTGATGATTGTGCACTTGTGATCTCAAGATGTGCATTCCAGAATCTCCAGTAATCCTTCAAAACTGGTAAAAATAAATGACAAGAAACAAAGCATACATACATTTCTTGGAGGGAAAATTAGGAAATTGTTTTCAAACATTAATTCCATGTCTCCAATAAAACTCCATGAAAAAGACAAAGGGGTTTCTACAACACATATGAAGCCAAATGTTTTTTTGACAGTTGGTTGAGAAGTATACTTAATCTAATTATTCATATCAAGATCACAAACAATAATATAGCTAGATTCTCATAATAAAGAATCATGCTGTGCAGACAATGTATGTGAAATGTTTGTTCCATAGGTATAACAATTTGAGAATTAGTAAGTTGATATACAGGAAGTTTGAGAATATGTGCAGCACAAAAAAAGCTATTTCTCTTACAAAAAAAACTGATAAATAGGTGCATGCTGCACACCCTTCAAAAAAAGGAGCATCTTAAAATTCATAAAGTGAATCATGATGCGCCTAAAAGTCCTGGAAAGGAAAAACCATATTTTCTAGAATCTTGTTTGTCTAACCTAAAATATGTACAATACTCACAATTATTGAAGAGAAAAGAACAATTTCTCTGCAGATTATGTTGGATGGAAATAGTTAGTGATGACGGATTCACATTTCAACGCATAATCAATGCATATCATTTGAATATCTAAATAATAAAAAAAATTATCTATCATAATAAAGTTCACCCTAAAATAAAACCAACCTCTAATACTGCTGACATTCCTTTCCAGATAACTGCAGGAAATTTAAGAAAAGGAAATTGTATTAGATTTATAAAATAAGTATCCCTGAATTGAGTCAATTAAGATACAATAGGATGGACAAAGCACAATGATATTACCTTATGCAACACAATATCAAAAGGACCTTGATCTTAAAGGGGTTTGGATTGATCGATGGCTACAAACATGGATTCTGAGGGAGAGGAGGCAAGGGAGATTAATTAATTCAGATCATCTAAAATCAGGATGCGTTATTGTAGAACTTAATTCTCTTAACTGAACTTCGTTCTTCCACCGATAATCGAAATTTTCCTTGTGCTTTTAAAATTACACGAATCTAAAAAGAATCGTCGTCCGAATATGCCAATTTAGAAAACAGAGACATGGGGAGAGTGTCGGCATGGACTGCGTAGAGGATGCTGATGAGACAGACGCACAACAATGGCGTAAAATTTCTCCAGTGAATCCGCGGAGGAAAGGTAGTTGAGGGAAGGGACAATAGCATTTAAAACCATCACTCCTAAGAAATCGTGTATTGAAGAGAAAAAATGATACATGAGGAAATTGAAAGGTTGCATATAATGGGAATCAATCTTGACACTACAAAATTTATGCATTTTACCGACGGAATTGCCGACGGAATAAAAACACGGGTCGGCTTACCGACGGAATGCCGACGGATTTATTCCGTCGGCAAGTTAACGATGGAAAAATCCGTCGTTAAATCTTGATTTTTTTAAATTCTTTTATTGCCGATGGAAAATTCCGTCGGCAAAGTTGAATTTTAATTTATACTTTATTTAAATTTTAAACATTTTATTACCGACGGAAAAATCCGTCGGTAACGCCGTCGGTGAAACCTAATTTGATATACGGGCAGTAGCCCGCTGAACCAGCACATTTCGATGTTCGAAGCGCGCCGCTGCCGTCTCCCGTCGCCGACGCCGCCTCCCCACGCCGTCGCCGAGCCCCCCCCGCCGTCGCCATCGCCATCGCCGCCCCCACGCCGTCGCCGCCCCCCACAATTTGCTGTTTTTGGTAATTGATTAATTTAAATATCATTATGATTTCGTAGAATTATATCTTGTTTATAAATGTGGATAGGAAAGAAGAACCGAAAAAGAAAGGGCAAACATGAAAAATGAGGAAATATATAGAACGGAGAAATGAAAGAACTGTTAGTCATATTGCTATGTTCCATACTTGTATCCCTTGATGTAGATTTACATATTTGATAATGTTTTGTGTTTATATATCACCCTTACAATTGCATCTAGTATTCAAATTATATTGAACAAATTAATCAATATTCCCAAAATTATACCACATGATGTATCAATTTTTCTTATGAACTGGCAAAAAAAATGTAGAAGTTATGTTCCACCTATAATTCGCTGCATTTTTGTTAATTTGGTTTTAGAGGATAATAGAATGATATAGTTCTTCAGATATTCGGATTTCAGATATAGTCTCTTGAATTTGGAAATAGATTAACTTCTTCTCTGAGTTGATTTGGAAATTGGCATTCAATTTGATTTGGAAATTGACATTCAATTTGACTTCGAAAGTAGTAGTAGTAACAATAATTTAGGCAGGCATCTTTTGAATAAAAAACATAGTTTACAATTTCCACTAATCACAATATAATTGTAAGGTATAGTAGCGCGATAACCATGCGCCACATCTACCTTTACAAATGACTTTTCCTATATTTTCCAAAAATGAAAAACATATTTAATGCTCGTGTGTTTACACAGGATTGGAGTGGGCGTAGAACTTTTAGTGAACAATATTAAGTAGGATTTGAAATAATGAGTCGTTCGTGGATGTATACACGGTGGGCAGTAGACGGTTCATTGAATCCTCAATTTGTGAATGACATTGAGGATTTCATTGATTGAGCAAGTAGTCAGACATCTTATACAGACGGGGAAAAAATTAGATGTCCATGTAAAAATTGTAAGAATAAGCTGTTTTTGACTACACAAGTTATAAGAGAGCACATTTATATGAAGGGATTCGTTAAAAATTATAAAGTTTGGTCATCTCATGGGGAAAAACACATAACCCTAGATGAGCAAGCTACGAGAAATGTGCAAAATGACACGTCGACCTCCTATCAGAGGATGGTAATAGATCATGCTGAGCCAAATTATAATGATGCGGATATTGGGGAGCCACCAAATAATGAAGCAAGCAAGATCTATGAAATGTTGCAGGCAGTCGACACGGAGTTGTGGCCTGGTTGTAAGACCTACTCACAATTGTCTGCAGCAGTTCAGATGATGAACTTGAAGGCTGAGAATCATATGTCACAGAGGGGCTATGACATGATGAGTCAAATGATCAAGGATATGCTTCCCCAAGGAAATTTGATTCCTAATAACTTCAGCGAGTCTAAGAGATTGCTTAGTGGCATGGGGTTGCCGGTAGAGAAGATTCATTGTTGTCCAAATTCTTGCATGATCTATTGGCGGGAAGATAATGAACTTGAGAGTTGTAAGTTTTGCGGCACTTCGCGATATTTAGATTACAGTCCGAAATCTAGTAGGAAATGGAAGAAAAAATTAGTGACCGCTAAGAAAATGTACTACTTTCCTGTATCCCCTAGACTCCAGCGGATGTATGCATCTAATGCAACTGCTCCTCACATGCGTTGGCATGCTTCATCAGTGGACGATGGAGTGATGCGTCATCCTGCAGACTCTCCAGCATGGAAGCACTTGGACTCGACGTTTCCTGATTTTGCCTCGGAGATTCGAAATGTTAGATTAGGTCTTTCTACAGACGGTTTTCAAACATTTACTCAATTTGGGAAACAATACTCTTTGTGGCCAGTTATTCTAACTCCTTACAATCTGCCAGAGTTGGGAGGCCCTCAACGAGTACTAGATGCGGCCAGAGGTACTCGCTACGTCGAAGACTACTTCCCAGTGCTGCAGGTCAGAGCCAGAGCCGGGTGTCGGGATGAGCAAGCACAAAGGAGGGTCCCGGTCAGCCCTACAATACTCCTAGTCTACGGTAAGTCTCATTTTATAAGTTTTAAGCTTCTTATGTCTTTGTTTTGACATTATTTTGTTTATGCATGTGATGAATAGGCTTCTCAGAGGGGATGCTCCTTAGAGTCCACCGCCTTTGACACTTTCCAGAGTCTCCATTACAAAGGTGGAGACTTCTTGAACATGAAGGCGGCGAGACTTCATGTAAGCACACAATAACAATATATAGAATATTATTCTAGAATTCTAAGTTTGACTATTTTCTATTTTATATTGTAATAGGCGGAGGTGGAGCGGCTTGCTGCTGAAGAAGGCCCCAACGCGGATAAAAACGCGATTTATCTGCGGTTGGAAGGGATTCGGGACAAGAAGCAGCGGTTGTACGGTTTCGGTGAGGAAGGAAGCAACTACATCAACGCCGCCAGCCGCTCTTCTACTTCTTCACTTGGGCCATCCCAGAGCAATGCCGAGATCATGCGCCGAATGGAGGAGGAGTCGGCAGCTATGAGGACCCTCCAGGAGCAGGTCACATTCATGAATGCGAAGATGGACCAGCTTATGGCGTTGATGGGTTCTTCTAGCCGACGAGACCCTCCGGACGACAGCAACCAATCCCCTCCACCCACCTCTTTATGATTGACTTATATATGTTTATGTATATATACTGAATATTTGGATTTTATAATTTATATATTTATAGTTCAGTTTCGGTTTGAGTTTGGACTTGATTTGAATAGTTATATGTATGTGCTTTGTTGGTTGGTAAAAAAAATGCAGGTTGTCAAGAACTGGGTACGAAAAAATAATAAAAAATTATTAAAAAAAAAATAATTACCGACGGAATGCCGTTGGTACAGTTCAAAAATTGCCGATGGAATTTTTCGTCGGTAAAATTTACCGACATAATATATCTATCGGTAAAACGTCGGTGATTACGCCCCCGACAGAATGACCGACGACATTCTCCCGGCGGTATATTCCGTCGGTAAATTTTATCGACAAAGCCTGACCCGACGCCGTAATTCCGTCGGTAAATTTATTACCGACGGATAATTACGGTTTACTGACGGAATTTTCCGTCGGTAAACAACGAATTTCTTGTGTGACAAATCAAGTTCAAGCATTATGCTTGTGTTATATTAAAACCTACTTTGATAATCAAAATATTACTGATCACATGAAAACATACTCTTAACAAGTTAATGAAAGTCATAAGCAGCACAACCAGTTGTACAGATGGATACATATTCATGTTTAAAGAAGAATAAAAACAAAAAATTCCAATTCACAAAAGAGAGGTGAAAATCACATAATCATGTGTTTATATTTTGTCGTTGAAAAATACTCATTTCATTCTCACCAAGAATACAAACCACCCAACCGACCCCTAACTATTTTGAATCAATCTTCACATATCTTTAGGATTGCTAAAATTTCACGAAATAAATAAAACTTAAAATTTTCAAACGAATTTACCTCTATCAATAAATATTCACAGATCTTTAGTATTTCCAAATTTCAAGTAGTTCTTCCATCAAGATGTATGGTGGCGAGTGTGTGTAAGAATTTGGGATTAATATGATTTCAATTTGAAGAATCTACAGTGTGTAGGTATTTGGTATTTATAAGATTTCAGTTTGAAGAATTTATGGTGGTAGGAATTTGGGAATGATAATAAGATTGAAGAATGTGGTAATGGATGTGGCAGTGTTTTAATTAGAAAATAGAGAGGAGATGATTTGTGAGAGAAGATGAATTGGGCATGATGAGAGAAGATAGTTTTTAAGTATATTACTGGATCATACTATCAACGAGTCTATTCACAAAGCTCATATGGATAAAAATAATAAAACTCAATCCGCCAGGTAAGCACACAGTGGATCACATATTTTGTATTCTCAAAAGTATACGTTAATTAATAAGTGATTCTAACTACCTAACTATCCCATAAAAAGAAAAGAAAAAAAAGCACATAAAGTGGGTGTTTGCAAAAGCTTAAATTATTGAACTTATAACTTAATTTAAGGAAAAAGCTGTTTTTGGGTGTTTTCAACAGCTTAAATTCGAAAAAATTCTCTACATTTAAGTTGAATAAGTTGAAGTTGGTTAAGTTGGTTTTTACCAACTTCTCCAACTTAATGGCATATTTATAATTTCAGATAAGCTATGATTTGATATTTTACTTATAAATCACAAAATAAGCTACTTGTTATAAACTATATGGAATGAGAGAATAATAGAGAAGACGGAAAATAGATGTGTATTATTATGAGGGTGAAGACATCTATTTATAGAGTACAAGATGGGCTCATGGGCTTTTAGGGTTTACATGGTCATCGCAATATATGGTAAGTATATATATAAAATATATTTACAACACTCCCCCTTGATTGACTATCCTAAAAGAGATTGTTGTCTCGTTAAAACCTTGCCAGAAAAACCCATTGGGATAAAAACTGGTCGAAGAAAAAGAGTACAGCTGCTCCACCTCAATATAGTCATTCTTGATCCTTGAGTCAGCGCATATCGATCTTGTGTAACAACTTCTTGAATGTTGACATTGGTAATGCATTTATAAAAGAATCCGCTAGATTTGTCACTTGAACGAATTTGCTGGATGTTGATGCCGCTACTCTTTTGGAGATCATGTGTTGCATGGACTCTTTTATGAATCAATCTCAATGACTCATTTACTCGTGTGTTGCATTGGATGCCTCGTTAAAAACCTTAACTAAGAAAACCCTTTGGGAAAAACTTAAAAAGGAAAAAAAGAGTATAACCATTTGACCTTCAGGGTCATTTGACCTTTAGGAGTCAGTCTAATCTTCAGAATTATTTATAATTTGTTACTCCCCCTCAAGATAACAATCTTTAAAGTTATCTTCAAGGTCTACACTAATATGTGCAACACAAGTTTAATTATTCTCATAGAGAATAGCATGAAATATGTCAATATATCATTACTTTCATAAATAGACCAATATCATATTTGTCTCGAAAATAACAAAGGATAGTCAATACCATTTCAAATTCTCCAATTGCACATAATTAAGGAACTTCTGGTCCTCATCTTTGTTATCTTCTATAGGTCTAAATGAGTCTCTATCCACTTTAAGTGATTGAATCAACCATTAGATAGGCATGTGGATGCGATACAATAAAATCTCTTTAAAGACCTTTTAGGTAGGTCGATTACCGTAACTCCATCAGGGAGATGCTCAATCCACAGGCCAAGACGATTATTAGTTCAACCCAAGTCTTTTGATTCTAACTCCGTCTTTAGGCATGCGTTGATTTCATCAAGTACTTTTGTACATAATGATTCACTTATCCTCTTCAAGAGGAATTTGGAGTGATGTGTTCTAATTTTGTATTCCGCGGACTTCTTATCTCTTAGCACCAATAAATCTCTCATGCTTCTGGCGTCAATGAGAATTAATTGATTTATTTTGCCTATGAGAAACTTCAGTTCTTCCATGGTGCATATACAACGGGTATACGAGATTTTAGTCACTCCTGTTGCACTAAATAATTTGATGAACTTCTAGTTCATAGTACGTAAATCTAAATAATTAATCCAACGAGATATTTGCGGCATTCTATCATTTATGTTTCATATTTCCCCCTGATGCCGACAAGGATGTGAGTTGGATTATAAAATAAAATATCAATGAATAAAATAATCCATAATGATTTGCTCTATGTAAGTCATTAGGACGGAGTATACATATAAGTATTATGCTCTTCAGGAGTTTCAATCAAACTGAAGTCATCATTTTTGTACCATTCTGTCAAAGGGATACTTCAAAGGGATACTCCTCATTCTTATTGCATCATATACGACTGTACTATTTCAGCCCTGACAATGACTTTTGAGTCTAATTGAAAATATCTTTTTGACTTACATGATTTGAGCAAGTTAAATCCTTCAGGGATATTTATATATATGTCACTGTTTAGTGAATCATATTGATATATATTTACTACATCTATAAGGCACATAGCAAACATTTTGTGACATAAACAGATTAATCAAATTCTAAAATACAATGACGTCTATTATGGGAGAGTACTTAATTAATTCCCGGTCTTTGAGAGAAATATTGTGTTCGAGTATTGCCCTATATCTCGTAATTTTTCATTTCTCTTTGTAACAAAGACACATTTGTATCCTTCAGGGATATATTTTCCGGATTTTGGAACTACAAGTCCAAATATTTCCGGCTTTCTAGGGAATATTAATTCACCGTATATGACTTCGTTTCTCTTTGGCCAATTATTTCAATCTTGACAATCTCTTATAGATCGTCGTTGATGATCCTCTTTTTTCATTTCAAGAGTCATATTAAAGGCGAATATATCGTCATGCGTTCATGACGATACTTGATCTCTCCAATATATTGAGATCTCATTAATAAGACGCTGGCAGTTCTTTAGGAACTTTTATTTGATTGATTAATCATTATCGTTATTTTTTGGTTCATATGTTATGCCCCTTTTCTTAGACACAAAATTTCTTTTGAAACCAATTGGTCGACCATATTTTTAACGAATTTATATTCATTTGCTACAATTTGTACTTGTCCTCCATGGACATTTATTCTTGCGGGGGTATTTGCAGCAAATGTATGACATTGTCACTTCTTATATATACAAACTTAAAAGCATCAAGAATTTGCAAGTGAATCTTTCAACTTCTTGTTCACATTGATTACTTCGGGAATCCAAATGTAGCTAGTTTGTTCTTGTGCTTTTTGTTGGATGTAGATTTCACATTGATTACTTCAGGAATCCAAATGTGACATATGTTCAACCTAATGTTGGGAACGTTATTTTATCATAATAACAATCTTCTTGCGAGACTCGTTTTTATACATACAAAACTATTGATTATGCACATGAACCACTAAGTGTTGAATCTCAATTCCAAAGTAATATAATATAAGTCCTCTTCAGGAGGAACTTAGAGTTTAATAAACTCGCTAGCTTTATCAAGACAATTCTTCTTGAGGGAATTGAGTTCTTTATTATTTAAACTATTAGTTCTAGCAATTGCTTCATTTCTTCTAGAAGTCAAGCATTCATGAAAATCAATGTAAAGATTCTTCAGGATCTCTATTTGCGCTCAGATAAATTTTTAATTATGTTGCGCATGATAGTTGCTCGTGAATGTCCAAACCTCTCATGTCAAAGCATAAAGCCTTTTGAACTTCCGGTTCAGGACATGATTTGTCTCACTTGTTTTTATAAATGTGTAATACATTTAAAATGGTAGTGTGATAACATTTCTTTTGTTAGCTTCTGGCTAAATGCAAAAGAATCACTGCCTTCTTATATAATTTCAATATGGTATCCATTGTAACGGATATCCTTAAAACTTAGTAAGTTCCTTCTAGACTTACTAAAGTAAAGGGCAAACTCAATAGTTGATTTCGTATTGTTTGATAGAATGACACATGCTCTTCTGGAGCCTTCAATAATTTCGATGCACTAGATTTGAAAATCTTGCAATTTAGGATGCATATACTCGTATCGAGTTTTAGGGAGGACAATCAATTATATCTTTAAGCAATCCTACTGGGATGCTTCATTTCTATTGTCTCTCTCATGCCCTCTTATTGGCAGATGAACATCGATATCAAGAGTGCATTAATGTCAACAAGACATAAATAATGTTTTTCATTCAAGAATAACATTGTTGGATATGAGTCAGTAGATTGATACTCAGCTGTTCTAGGGTTAAAAGAAATTGGGGGAAATCATAGTAGTACTATGGAATTGAAGATCCCAAAACCGAGCTGATATCAGTAGATTAGTGTGTCGATAGGATTAACTGATGTATAGGTTAGACTTGATGTTTTGTTTATTGTTTTTGTCTAAGTCCTGTACGGGGTAGTTGTTGGACTGATCTTCTGCTGAGAACCCCATGTCATCAGTGTAATCGCTTGCGTTCTTCGTCAGAAGCTGAATGCTAAACTCAGCTGGAGACAGCGCATCAGCTTACCCGATCTCAGTAGAAGACATTATCAGCTGATGGTCATCAGCGGAAGAACCTATGCAAGAACAATACCTTCGCAGTCGACCAACTGACTATCAGAAGCTCACTTCATCAGTCAGACGACTCAGCCGAAGAAGACAGAGACGTATTCAGTCTACTGTACCCGACATAAAGCGACCCTGCACCTGAAGTCTTTTCGAATAGTTCAGCAGAAGACATACGAGGTTGTTTGAACGGTCAACTCTGACACTCTCACCAACTACAAACCTCGACCAATGAGAAGCCGACAACGCTTACCTACTCTACAGTAAAGTTGCTCTCATGAACAGTGCATTAACTGCCCTGCTGCAACTAGCTCGAATTTATGGCCGTTTTCTTTGGAGGCTTGTGACACGTGGCATTGTCATCTCCAACGGACATATGCCACAACTCACAGCTATAAATAGAGAAGGATTTGAAGATTTCGAAAGACACAGAGGAATATACGCGAAATCAAGGGAAAGCATTCAAGCTCACAACGCTCTAGAATCTTCAAGCTTATCCAGAGACGAACTAGTTTTCATAGAACACTTCTTGTAGTTCATCTCTCTAAAGCTCTTTGATCCCTTTCTTCTCTAAACTAAGCTCATTGCCAGATTCATAGCTTAGATTCGAAGGAGTTCACATTTAGTGAATCGTTCTTGTTGTTAGAACTCCTTCTCAGTTGGAGAATATTCCCTCCCTTCTAAACTTAGGTTTGGATTGTAAAAGTCGCTAAGGACTATAACTTAGAAGGATCTGTCCTGCGTACAGTTTCCTTGCTGAGACTTGCTCAGATTAATCAACAAGTTTCTCCCGCCGAGTTCGGGGACCGTGGACGTAGGATCTCGTTATCCGAACCATGTTAAAAATCGCTTGTGTTATTTCTTGTTTTATCGCATTGCATTTAACCCTATGTTTTAAATCATCGGCTTCCATAAAACGTATCTTAAAAAGCGCACACCAAAAGACTTTACATTGCGAAAACACGTTTTCAAAAGAGACGACTCGGGCCTAACACTTATCCGCACTACGTCTCCGACCGAGTTTCGTAATACCGACATCGTCGGTAGAAGAGCTCGGAAGCCGACTCACTTTGACCCCAGTGATCGAAGGCTTACTTGGCACCTGTTCATCGATTGCAAACATCGGCTTCACTGACCTTCACCGAGAAAAAGAAACGAGCTCGGGTGTATTCACCCCCCCCCTCTACACCCGACCTTTCGTCTCCGGACCAACAATTGGTATCGAGCACACGGTGTTCAACCGATCGCCGGTTTCGTAATATCTTGGTTCTCTCGAACCGATCCCGAAAATGTTTTCTCTCGCACAAGCATCTCTTCATCTCATCCCTATACTCGTTGCAACATGTCTCGATATGTCGGGTATTCGGATGATGCCGATGTTCTCGATTGAAAATTATACGGTTTGGCGCGTGCGTATGGAGGCACATCTTACGTCACTCCACGACAGCATGGCGGATGTTCTTGAAACGAGGACCCATAATCCCCATGATCGACAGTGTCGTATTTGCTGCTGGAGAAGGCGTAGGAGCACAGACAGGTGCAAAGATTCCCAAAGACAAATCTGCCTTCACACCTGAAGAGAAAAAGCTGCACAATCTAGACCGAGTGGCACGAAACGCTATACTGACTACGCTCAGTGACTCACACCTCGGCAGAGTGCAAGATTGTAAAACAAAGCAAAAGAGCTATGGGATGCTCGGCTGCATCCGAGCCGAGGAACCCCTCGGATTAAGGAGAACAAGCTCGAACTAGAACTTCGGAAGTTCGACGCCCTTACTATGGAGCCAAATGAGACGATTGACGAGCTCGGTGTTAGATTCACAAACCAAGTCAACGTCATCAATGGGCTGGGGAGGATGTTCACCAATAAAGAGATGAACACCAAGATCTTAAGAGCGTTACCTCGACGTAAGTGGCTTCCATTTGCTACTTATCTAAGACGTTCGATCTAAATTCTCTAACTCCCGATGTTATCTTTTCGGAACTAAAAACGGAGGAATTTGAGCATAGCCTACCCCGGCAGATGCTCCAGGTGCTCCAGTGACACCCACATTGATCATGCCTTCAAGGCAACCGTCAAAAAAACTGGAAACAAAAATACTTCATCGAGCAAGGAGCAAGTAGTGAAACAAAGTCATCTCGAAATATCTACTCGCCGATCGGCTCGCACGATGACTCTCAAATATCAAAGAAAAAAAGAGAGAGTCGGGAAGCTAAAGAAGTATCACGAGAGATTCACCCTCGGGAAAGAAAGATTATCAAAAAAGGGAAGAATCTAATTCTACACCCGAATGCGGGAAAACAGAGCATAAAGCCGCTAGTCCTTCAAATGACTCGGTCGGAAAAAGCAACGGCAAAGAAAGTCTCTACATGCTATAACCGCAAAAAGGAGGGACATTATCGCACGATCTGTCCCGAACTCTCGACCGCTCAAAGAGCGAACGGCGAGCCGAAGAGAAAAATTCGCCAAACGAAGGCCGGCCTACATAGCGGAGAGATATCCGACAACTCAATTGAAGAGGATACTTTCATGTATTCCTCGAAGACGAAGCCGCATTCGTCGTAGTTGAGGAAACAAATACAAGTCCCGAAGAGTCGGCGAATACCGCTTGATGGCGGGGAGAAGAGACTGAGGTAAACTCTAAACCTAAAACAACCTCTTCTTCACATAGCACACACAACACATGTTCTGTCACAGATGATCCTCTAGACATTGTGCAAGCGTATGATGAACTACTAGAGGAGCAGATTCAGTTGAGCAGAGAGTTCAGCAGAACGATTCAGGAACTTGAACAGGTAAAGGCTGAAAATCAGAGACTTTCTTCTGATTGTCAGGTCTCTACTGAGTCAGTGGATCTAGTGGCGAGACTCAAGGAAGAGATTAAATCTCTTATGACTAAGTCTCAGCTTCAAGAGACTCAGATCTCAGTTCTGACCAAGGACAATTCTGAGAAAGAGACTGAAATAGCTCAACTCAGTCAGAAGCTCTCAGACGTACAGAAGGATTATGATTCACTCAGAAGAAGTGACGAAGTCTGGAGAGGACTGATGACTGAACAGTACCTTGGAGCTAAGGAGAAGTTGGAAAATATGCTCAGAGCACAACGGCCAACTGCTGTGAAGGAAGGCCTTGGCTACAAACATGAAGCTTCCACTTCCAAGAGCTCAGACTTGCTGACTGATAGGTTCGTCAGAGGGAAAGTACAAACTGCTGTCACTCCACCTCAGGCGAAGAACAAACAGAAAATTATTGCACCTCAGTCGAGCAACCAGAAGAAGCAGCTGACAAATGGTTCCAGCCCCAGGACATCACGATCAAACTCAGGGGGAACCAAGAAGGTCAGATGGGCAGAACAGTATAGAGAACCACTGTATGGGCATCCGGCTCAATACGGTTCATATTACTATGAGCCCAGGGTCAGGAGAAGCGCTAAGACTCAGAAGAAGAAAGCTCCTGAACCCAAAGTCAACAAGAAGTCAGTATCTCCAAGTCCTAAAGAGAGAGAAGCTGACAAGGTTCAGAAGAAGAAGTCTCAGACTTCTAAGGTTCCTAGGCAGATCTGGGTTCCGAAATCACCCACTAACCTGTAAGGACCCAACTGAACCAAAGGGTACCTAAAAATGTTTCTGTTTTGCAGGTGCATAAGGACCCTTGGATAGTGGACAACGGCTGCTCGAGACACATGACACATCGAAGAGCTCGCCGACCAACTACGTACAAGAAGATGGTCCCAAAATTCGAGTTTGGTGACAACTCCAAAGGCTACACAAGGGGATATGGAACATCGAACATTGGGACCGCCTCGGCCCAAGAGTAACATATGTTGAAGGACTTCAACATAATCTCCTTTCTGTCAGTCAATTCTGTGATAATCTTAACAAAGTTATCTTTGACGCTGGTTTCTGTGATGTTGTTGACAAATCTACAGGGAAAACAGTGTTGTCCGACTGAGTTTCGTAATACTGACATCAGTCAGTAGAAGAGCTCAGAAGCTGACTCACTTTGACCCCAGTGATCGAAGGTTTACTTGGCACTGTTCATCAGTTGCAAACATCAGCTTCAGCTGACCTTCACTGAGAAAAAGAAACAGAGCTCAGGTGTATTCACCCCCCCCCTCTACACCTGACCTTTCGTCTCCGGACCAACAAACATATATCATCGAAAATGCGAGTTGCTCTTTAAGAGCATTTAATATTCTTCTGGAATATAAATGATGCTACTTCAGGAGCAAAAGTTAAATAGTATGTAAAATATTATATTTGAAGCATTTCCACAAACATGTGATAGTAATGTTACTATCACAATATGATCATTCTTCAGGAATGTAATTGTGCTACTTCCAGAGCAACAATTTAGTTTCATGATAAGTGAAATCAATAAATTGCAAATTTTGAGATCTACCGGATCTCACATCTATTATTGAAAAGAAATTAAGCCACAATAGGATATTGAAAATGCAATTGTCATTCAAAGAGGAGCTCTTGCTACCACTCCATATAATTAGGTAATTTTTTAAATTACAACATACCTTTAGATATACATTGTTCTTTAGGAACATGTAATATTCATCAAGAATATTAATTGTACTACTTCAGGAGCAACAATTAAAATATGATTATTGTGATATATGATTTCAAAATGACAAGTTTTAGTTGTTCCAAGAACATGTAGAATTAATTGTGCTATTTCAAGAGCAACAATTAGAGTTATGACCATATAACATTTGTCAAAATCAAAAGCTTGAATTGTTCTTCAAGAACATGTAGTATTCTTCAGGAATACAAATTGTGCTACTTCAGGAGAACCAATTTAGTCTATATTAAACGACTTCAGGCGAATGACTAATATTTTCGAGAAACACAATTGTTCTTCAGGAACATATAGTGTTCGTTGGGGATATCAATGCTACTTTGGGAGCAACAACAATAACAATTCAAGAACCAAGATTCGTCCTCAATAAGATATATTATATCAATTGTTCATCAAAAGTACATAATATTCTTCAGGAATATTAATTGTGTGCTGCATCAGGAGCACCAAATTAAGATTGTATGTATATATAGATATAAATATTATATAGTATGATGGAGAAAAAAACTGAGGTATATAGTAAATATATAGATAATATTAATAATATTCTTCAAGAATATTATATTGTGCTACTTCTGGAGCAGCAATTAAATTTCAACAAATAATTTTGAGTTGCTCGTTAAGAGCATGTGATATTCTGCATGAATATGAATTGTGCTACTTCTGGAGCAACAATTTAAGTTAAAAATATGATTTTGAATTGCTCTTTAAGAGCATTTGATATTTTTCAGGAATATTAGTATATTGTGCTACTTCAAGAGCAACAATAATAACAATATAATAAAAGTAATCAACATAAAATACATGATAGTGAAACATCTTTTAATTAAAAAGAACCATATTATAAATTATATCGGATTTGGATTGAAAACTAGTAAAAATTACGTAACGACATGTCCCAATATCAAATCAATTACTTCATATGCCATGATTTTATTAAAAGAAAAATTGCATATGTAAACGTGCATAATTATTTGAAAAAGGGAAGAAAAACAAAACTAAATAAACCTAATACCTCTCTTCAACTTGTCTAAATAGGTAATCAACTAAATAGGTATCGACTAAATAAATGTTATACCTTTCTTCGATATCGTCTTGTCTTTTCGATAAGAGTCTCTTCGTGCTGATAATGTGTTATAAACTATATGGAATGAGATAATAATAGAGAAGACGGAAAATAGATGTGTATTATTATGAGGGTGGAGACCTCTATTTATAGAGTACAAAATGGGCTCATGGACTTTTAGGGTTTACATGGTCATCATAATATACGGTAAGTATATATATAAAATATATTTACAACACTACTACAATATAAATTTTGTAAACACTAGTTTTTCAACTTTTTCTTCTTTTAAGCAGTTTTTGCAAACACACCCTAAATTCTCTAATAAGTCACTTTTACCAACTTCTCCTTAATTTAAATACTTAAAAAAAGTTTAAGCTATTGCAATCATCCCCAAAATATATGACGACATTAATTAACTAACGTAGACTGAAATAAAAGTTTCTAAAGGCGCAAAACTTATCCGGATAAAATTTAATTTTACGGCTCTGCGCGGAGTTTGATCGAAGAATTTCACACTGCTAAGTGCAGATATCTTATCTTCTTCACTTATCCGCCATTCTCTGATTAGAGCTTCACAGCAACAAAAATGGCGGCGCCTACTCTTTCGGTGGCAATTCCTACTTCTTCGTATTCGTTCTCTTCATCTCCTGTTGATCATTTTTCTCTTAATTTCTTTCCCTACAAGCCCAACCACATAAAAGCACCCTCAAAACTCAAGGCCGTGTTCAACTATTCTCATTCCTGTTATTATTCATTTTCCTGGTCTTCCACACACTGCGCTTCGACCGCATTCGATGGCGTCGACTTAGATCAGGAAGAAGAAGAAGAAGAATACGGCGAAGAAGAAGAGCCATTGGACGATGCTTCGGAATCAGCACCCGAAGCCGAGGAGGAAAATAACGCCCCGCGATTTGCTAATGGTGGACGCCTCTACGTCGGGAATTTGCCGTTTTCGATGACGTCTTCTCAGTTGGCTGAGGTTTTTTCTGAAGCCGGTCGCGTTGTTTCCGCGGAGGTAAACTTTTCAAATCTAATCCCTCTCCTGAATTCAAATTGAGCAATTGTGCTAATTTGGTGTTTGTTTGTTGATTGTTCATCTTCACTTGGACTCAGTTTTCCAGAACCCTAAATCAGTTCCCCCCCAAATTTGTTGGTTAAAATTAGGAACGTGATATTGTTGGTTTGCTGTTTAATAGGTTGTGTATGATAGAGTTACAGATAGGAGTCGAGGTTTCGCATTTGTGACCATGGGCAGCGTTGAAGAAGCCAAAGAGGCAAACCGATTGTTTGATGGGGTTGTAAGTATCCCATCCCCATTCTGGTTTTCTTAGTTTCAATATTTCTTTCACCATTCTTCTCCTGTTCAGCAAATTGGAGGCCGTACTGCAAAAGTGAACTCGCCTGAGGTGCCAAGAGGCGGCGAAAGGGAATTAACGAGCCCGAAGATAAGAAGCAGCTACCAAGGCTTCGTCGACAGCCCTTACAAACTATATGCAGGCAACCTCAGCTGGAACCTCACATCCCAAACCCTACGAGAAGCATTTGCTCAACAGCCAGGGTTCTTAAGTGCCAAGGTTGTCTACGATAGGGACTCTGGTCGATCACGAGGCTATGGATTCATCACTTTCTCGTCTCCAGAACAAGTAGACGCTGCACTGACTGCCATGAATGGATTGGTAAGAAAGTTATTACCTTTTCTTCTGGGGTTTCCTTGTTTAACTCGTTGTTTCTTGAATAGGAATTGGAAGGGCGGCCGTTGAGGTTGAATCTGGCAGAGCAGAGAACTCCTCTTTCTCCACCGCCGTCGGAAAATATTGAGGTGTTTTCAAGTGCCACTGCCTGATGGAGAGCCATTACCCAACCACAGTTTATGACTTCTGATAATGTAGAGCTCTACTTGCTGAATTGGGATTTTTTGCTACTAATGTAATGTCCGATGATGTAACTAGATATAAATTGGGTGTCTGAATATTTTTTTTCCAAGAAAGACAGAATCAAAGTAGACTACAACTCAATTGTTTCTTGATTTCTGAAAAAGAAGATTAAAAGGAAAAAAAGCTCTGAATGTGAAGCCAAAAAAACAGAGCATAAGTAGCATTAATTCTGACCAGAGGAAAGCAGAGCATCTGCAGCCGAATCCAAATCTTGTGGAAATAAAGTCCTGTACAGAGAAGCAACTTATTGCAACTTGCTTGTTTTATGGAAATAATCAACAGTTTGTTTAGCCTGAGCATAAGCAAAATTACCTGCAGGTGTTATGGTACATTGTTTTGCCGAGCTGCTCAATATCTGTAATACCTTTACAGCCAGCCACCACCTCAAGTACATGGCTGCATGTGTTGTGTTAAATTCAAATTCAAATTGAGACAGTTTAGAAGGGAAGTTATCATGTACTAATGCCTCAAAATACCAGTAATGAGCCTAGTAAAGAACAAAATTCAACATACATGTATTTGCAATTGGTTGTTTTCTTACCGTACTAAGCAAGGTTCATTGCGACCTTTGACAATGCAATCTGGATCATATTTCTCCTTCTTCTTGGACTGCCATGAAGATTTTACATATTTCATACCGGCATGGGTGTTCTTGATTTCACAATACGGAGAATCAGTTTCAATCATCAGTCGGTCAAGAGGAATTCCCTTAACAACATCAAGGTTCTCGGGAGTCTTGAGAGAGCACCCATTTAGGCCTATGAAGAATGATGATGATAAGTAGATGATTGGAAGTAATCAAGTAAATAGTAAGTATGTAGCGGATGTCAGAGCAAATGTCATTCACCTATGAATAGATTATCAAATGAAAGAAGACAATCACGATCTTGGGCAGTACCAGTAAAAGAGTGAGCAACCCCACAGAGGAACCTGCCAGATCAATGGCAGCTCTAGTGTCATCAATATGGCAGCAAGAACTAAATCAGAGTATAAGCCAATTAGCTATTCTAAAACTGCTATCGACTGTATATCTTACCTATGTTTGTTTCGTCCTAGAATAGTGCAGAAGTCCTCAGCAGCTGCTCGCATGTGGAGAAACATTGGCAACTTCATAGCATGTGCCAATTCAAATTGCTTCTCGAAGTACCTGAAAATGGCAAGTTGTCAACAGAGTTCTGGGAAAGATCAGGTACAAAAATAGTGGAAGGAAATAGCAGAGATAATTCCCTCCACGCGAAGCAAATGATCTGGAAGAGTGCGAAAATAGCATACAATTTTGTCAAGCAAGCACATACTTTTGTTGAATTTCAATCGGGCAGAAATGAAGCCTATCATAGTCCAGTCCACATTCTCCAACTGCCACCACCTTTCTTGAAACATTTATGTTGACAACAAATATTACTATTAGTTACAATTTCAATGAAGGGTATAAGCTACATCCAAACAGTAAAATTTAAGAGAAATTCAGTAGTAGTATTTGCTCAAGTTAAAAAATTAAAATAAAATTGCTTCAGATGCAAGTATGGGATACTTCAAGGGCCTTTACCAAGTTAAAAAATATTTTTCAGCAGCGAGAAAAAAAGGAAATAAAAAACCCTACTTTTCCTTTCTCAACTCCCTCTCGAGCCAAGGACAAAAGAGCCTGAAAATGTCTCTCTGGATCACCACTATCATCAAATTCCTGGTTCACAGTACCACAATAAAACAATATAAACATCTGCAGAAAGACCGCATACCAATAGATAAGACCAAATTAGGTTCTTCCTGAATTAGGAATGAAATCTCACTTTACATCTTGTTGGGTGTACACCAACTGTGCAGAAAAGCCTTGCTGCAATAATATGAAGCCAACAATGTTACCACCTATGGTAATCGGATTGTAGTTACAGTTAAATTAATGCTGCAAAGTGAAGGCATAAAGTAACCGTCGGTTTCAGCAATAGCAAGAGCTTCTTTTGACTCCTCAAGCGAGCCTCCCGTCACCTACAGAATTAAACATATTATGAATCATGTGTTCTCATAAAAGCCACAGATGAAACTTGGCATCAGCATCAGCATCAGCATGCTCACCTTCAAACAGGTTATATATAATGCTGAAAGTATCAATTTTATACAGTTAACACACTATCCAACCAACAAGTCAACAACAAATAACTTATTTCCCAATAAGTCAAAATTATGTCATGTCAAGAGCCCAATGCAGTAATCAAGACAAGTTAATTATTGGTTGAAAAGGGTATTCTACCCAATAAGGCCACTGGCAACTACAAATCGTGCTATCACAGACCCTCGTAACCCTAAGCATGAAATCTCGATAACCAGTATTAAGTAATTGAAGCAAGAAATCCACTTAAAAAAGGGGAAAAAACGACAACACGTGACATAATCTATCCATGACTAATTGCAGAAAAGAGTTCTAGAAGAAAGAATTTACAATAATCCGATCGACGCCAGCGCTCCAAGCCCTAGTAAGCACAGCGGCAATATCAGCCACGTGATGTTGCTTCCCATTGTAAATTCCTCTGAACATACCATCTGTCAATCACTCAAGAAATCAAGACTTAGATACAAAATCACAACTTCAAAGAAGAGAAAGTTAGCAAAATTGAACTTTCATAGTAATGTAACCTGTGAAGTTGACGGCTATGTCTGCAGGAGAAATTAAAGAAACCAGAGTCAAATTACTGAATTAAAACTTCGCAATCACATCATAAAATAAAGCGAGCAATTGACGAAGAAAATTGCTTGCCTATCATTCGTATACTCGCGCCGCTCGCCATTGCCGAAGTTTCAGAAAGAAACGAAATCGCGTTACTAGTACGCCTGTGGATGGTGGGTGGTGTTTCAGTGCGAGCGAACAGCAACTCTTCCAAAACGCTTTCCGTTTTTGCCCTTAAGGTTTTGTCACATGAAAATTAGTGTTAATCAAATTTTTAGTTTTTAAGTCGCTAATAGCATCTTGATATAATCGTATTCTTGTTGCTGTTTTTTCTTTAATACCTTACTTTTTTTTTCAACATGATTAAATCATGTTATTTAATAAAATTAAGAAAAAAAAAGGGAAAGCGGCATATAATTACGCAATTTGTTGTAAATAATTTTTACCAATTATGATGATCATATATAAATTCCTACATTCGTAAGCCCAACTGGTTTAGGCCCAAAAATCCATCTTGTAACTCTATAAATAAATATTTTCACCCTCATAATAATACACATTTCATTCATTCTCTTTATTTTCTCTTTTTATCTTTAGTTTGTAACATATTATCAGCACGAAGAGCTCTCTCAAAAGAACAATAAGGTTTTTCTAATCAACACATATTTGGATTGATACTTCATGAAGAAGATGTTACAAAATAATCAATCGTACACAAGTTTTCTCTATAAACTATTGTGCATGTTTTCTTATGCAATCTTTATTTTAATAAAGTAATTACATATGAAGTAATTGATTTGGTATGTAGGACGACTTGTTCGTATGAGATCTTTTACTAATTCGGATACGACATGATATCTAATGGCACAATACATGAATATTCTTGAAGAATATCACATGTTTTTGAAGAGCACTTTAACTTTATTTATTTTTATGATTATATTAGTCTGAACTGTTGCTCATAAAGTAGTACAATCAATATTTTTGAAGAATATTACATGCTCTTGAAAAGTAATCCCAAAACATATTTTTAACTTAAATTGTTGCTCCAAAAGTAACACAATCAATATTCTTGAAGAATATTATATGCTCTTGACGAACATTTACTCCACATACGTTTTTATTTGTTTGTTAGTTTATTTATTTAATGTTAAATCACAATTGTTGCTCCTGAAGTAGTACAATTCATATTCCTGAAGAATATCACACCATCTCAAAGAGCAAGTCAAGATTATTTATTGACATGATTGCTCCAGAAGTAGCACAATTTATGTTCTCGAAGAATATTACGCACTCTTGAAAAGTTATTAATATTATCTATGTATTTACTATATACCTTTTTTAAAACATTGTATATTACTTATATTTATATGTATTATATATGTATACATATATACTACTTAATGTGTTGCTCCTGAAGTAGCACTCAATTAATATATTCTTATTGATAAGCGAATCTCTTGAATTGTTATTCCTGTTGCTCCCGAAGTAGTACAATTGATAATCTCAAAGAATACTATATGTTCATGAAGAACAATTGAATTTCTAGACTAAAATTGTTGCTCCTGAAGTAGCACATTGAATATTCTTGAAGAATATTGAATGTTCCCGAAGAACATTAAGGGATATTCTTCATTCCCTAATTATATAATATGGTCGCAAAATTCATTTATGGTTGATAAATGGATTCATAACGTTCAATTATGGTTTAATCATTTTTCAAGTAATTATGTGTGATTCAAAAGATCTCACAATTTATTGATTTCATTTAGAATAAATATATTATTGCTTTAGAAGTAGCACAAATCAATTCTTGAAGAATGACCATATTGTGATAATTACATTACTACCACATGTTTGTAGAAACGCCTCAAATATAATATTTTTATATACTATTTAACTTTTGCTCCTAAAATAACATCATTTTGCATTCGAGAAGAATATTAAATACTCTTAAAGAGTAATTCGTCTCGATGATATATGTTATTCATGAATGAAAAACATTATTTATGTCTTATTGATATTAATGCACTCTTGATATCGATGTTCATCTGCCAATAAGAGGCATGAGAGAATAATACTAGAATGAAACTAAACATCCCAACAGCATTGCGTAAAGATATTAATTACTTGTCCTCCCTAACACTCGAGATGCATCCTAAAATGTGAGATTATAAAATCTAGTGCATCAAAATTATTGAAGGCTCCAGAAGAGCATGTGTCATTCTATCAAATAATACGAAATCAACTATTGAGTTTGTCCTTACTCTAGTAAGTCTAGAAGAAACTTACTAAGTTTTAAGAATATCCGCTGCAATGGATACCATATTGAAATAATATATGTAGGGATATGAGTCAGTAGATATTTCTGCATAGTTCTTCTTAGGGGGAAATTGTAGAATTTCTAAGGTTATGAGTCAGTGTTACAAAATTGAAAATTCATATAGGCACAACATAAAGATCCTGAAGAATCTCTTAATAAAAGAATTTTCATGATTTGCTTGATTTCTAGAAGAAATGTAGTACTCGTTAGAACTACAAGTTCAAATAATAAAGAGCTCAATTCCTTAAGAAGATTTGTCTTGATAAAGCTAGTGAGTTTGTTAAACTCCAAATTCCTCTTGAAAATGATTTAATATTATATTGCTTTGGGATTGAGATTCAACACCTAAGTTCCTCTTGAAAATGATTTAATATTATATTGCTTTATGATTTGACATAAATTAGAAGTTCAAAGAGCTTTATGATTTGACATGATAGATTTGGACATTTGCAAGTAACTATCATTCGCAATAGAATTGAAAATTCATAAAAGCACAACATAGAGATCCTGAAGAATCTTTTAATAAAAGAATTTTCATGATTTGCTTGATTTCTAGAAAAAATGTAACACTCGTTAAAACTACAAGTTCAAATAATAAAGAATTCAATTCCCTTAAGAAGATTTGTCTTGATAAAGCTAGTGAGTTTGTTAAACGTCAAGTTCCTCTTGAAAAAGATTTAATATTATATTACTTCCGAAGTAATCAATGTGAATAATAAGTCGAAAATTCACTTGCAAAAGATTACAAACCAACTTCTTGATGATTTTAAGTGACAATGTCATACATTTGCTGCATATACCCCCAATAAGAATTATTGTCACTTGAGGAAAAATATAAATAACAACAAATGCATTTAAAATTCGCCAAAAATACGATCGACCAATTTGTTCTAAAAGAAATTTTGTGTAATGCCCCGATTTATTTTTAGGCTTAGGTAATATCCTCATGCCTAAAGACGGAGTTTGAAATGAAAGACTTATGTAAAACTAAACATTGTCTCGACCCGTAGATCGAGTATCTCCTTGATGGAGTTACACATTAAAGAGATTTTATATGATTTTATTGCACCCATGTAGCGGATGATGACTCATTTAGACCTAAAGAAGATAACTAAGATGTCTTAGGACCAGAAGTTCCTAACTTATGTGCAATTAAAGAATTATTTGAAATGGTATTAACATTCCTGTATTATCTTCAAGGCAAACATGATGTTGGTCTAACTATGAGAGTAATAATATATCCCCTACTGTTCTCTATGAAGATAATTGTTGTACATAATAGTGTATACCTTGAAGATAACCTTGAATATTGTTATCTTGAGGGGGAGTGATAAATTGTAAATAATCTTGAATATGAGATTGATCCCTAAAGGTCAAATGACTTTGAAGGTTGTTGGTCCGGAGACGAGAGTCAGGTGTAGAGGGGGGGGGTGAATACACCTGAGTACTGCTCTTTTTCTCAAACCGAAGGACATCTGAGCTGTTTGGTGCGACTGATGAACAATGCCAAGTAAGAACCTTCGATCTCGGGTCAGAGTGAGTTAACTACTGAACTCTCCTACTGACTTTGTCAGTCGTTGAGACTCAGTCGAAAACCTTAGTGCGGAATAGTGTGGGGCCCGGAGATTCGTCTCAGTTTGAAAACGTGATTTTCACAAGTAGTTTTGGCTAGTGCGTTTTTAAGAATACGTTTTATGCAAGGATATGATTTTGTAATCAGTTTGTATGCGATGCAATAAAACAGTAAATAACACAAGCAATTTTTAACGTGGTTCGGATACGCAAGATCCTACGTCCACGGTCCTGCTGAACAGGAGGTCTTGTTGATATATCTGAGCAAGCCTCAGCAAGGAATCTGTGCACTGGACAGACCCTTCTAAGTTATAGTCCTTAGCGACTTTACAAATCAAACCGAGGTTTGAATGGGAGGGGATAATCTCCAACTAGGAAGGAGTTCTTACAATAAGAACAATCACTAAATGTGAACTCCTTCGAATTTCTAAGCTATAGATTTGGCAATGAGCTTAGCTAGAGAAGAGGGATCTAAAGAACTCTAGAGAGAAGAACTAATGATATTCTATTAAGCAAGTTCTTCGCTGGATTGATCTTGAATGCGCTAGAGTTGTTTGAAAGCTTGAGCGTTTTCCCTTGATATCCCGTACGTGGAGCTCGGATTTTCTTCTCTATTTATATTCGTGAAACAGGCATATGTCCGTTGGAGACGACGATGCCACGCGTCACAACCTTCCAAAGGAAACGGCCATAAATTCGAATTATTGCAGCAGAGTTGTTGATACTGTACATGAGAGCAGCTTTAGTTGGTCAGAGCAAATATCACGTTGACGGCTTCTCATTGGTCGAGGTTTGTGGTAGGTGAGATTGTGTCAGACATCGTATGGTCTTCTGCTGACGTTCGAAAATACTTTAACAGCTGGGTCGTTTCCTGTCGGATATAGTAGACTTGAAACAGTCTCTGTCTTCTTCGTCTGAGTCGGCTGACAAGAGATATTCTCTTGAGTGTGGTCAGCTGATGATTGCGAAAGTACTGAGCTTGCATAGAGTTCTTCTGCTGATGTCTGTCAGTTGATGAGATGTCTTCTACTGAGGCGAAGATCAGCTGATGACTCAAGAACGCAGCTCTTACACGATGACGTGGGGTTCGGAAAGTAACTTCGACGGAAGATCAATCCAACATTTTACCCCGTACGGGACATAGACACAAGGATAAACAAAACAAAAACAGTCTAGCCTATACATCAGTTAATCCTATCAAGACACTACACTACTGATATCAGCTGGGTTTTGGGATCTTCAATTTCATAGTACTACTACGATTTCCCCAAATATTATTTTAACACACTAACTGCCGAGTATCATCTACTGGCTCATAACCCAACAAAGGTCAATGGTTGTACTCTTTTTTTCCTTTCTAAGTTTATTCCCAAAGGGTTTTCTTATTAAATATTTTTAACGAAGCATCCGATGCAACACATGGTATTCAAAAGAGAGACAACATCAACATCCAGCAGATTCACTCAAGCGATGATCTAGCGAATTCTTTTACGAAACATTACTAACGTCAACATTCAAGAAGATGGTACACACACAAGATCGATATGCGCCAACTCAAGGATCTACAATGATTATTTTGGGGAGCAGCTATAATCTTTTTTCTTCGACCAATTTTTATCACATTGAGTTTTTTCTAGCAAGGTTTTAACAAGACAATAATTTATGTTTATGGATGGTCAATCAAGGGGAGTATTGTAAATAATAATTACCATATATATGATGATCATATGTAAACCCTAGAAATCCATAAACCCAACTTGTCTAGGCCCAAAAGTCCATCTTGTAAAACTATAAATACAGGTCTCCACCATCATAATACTTATCTCATTCCTACTCTCTATTATTCGCCTCTTATCTTTAATTTATAACACAATTAATATTTTTTCTGACTATACACGCCATAAATAATCCGTTCCTTTTCTTTTTCAGATAGTTTACGCGTATGATTATTTTATAACCCTTACAATTTTGTCAAACCTAAAACCATCTGGAAGGAACATTAATCCTTGAAATTTATCCGAAACGCAACAAAAAAATCCTAGCGCCTGCTGCAGCCCGCTTAGAAATTCTTCAAACCTCCAGTTCCATGTTTCTCCTTTCTTTGTTTTCGTATTATATCTCGACTTTTCTCTATCCAATTCCTGCTCTTAAGAAGTGGGCGTTGAACCAGAGTGGGAGACTTATTTGACCACTACTCTTTCAAACTTCATCTCCTCTTCTAGCCTCACCCCACCATTACCAATTTCATTCTATAACACAACCACCTTAATTCCCCTCTCCACCATCTCCTAAACTAAACCAAAATAAAAAATGAATGATCTATTCTCATCAGGCTCCTTCCGCAACGGCGAGGCAAGCATCGAACTCTCCGACGCCTCCACCGGCGTTAACCTCGACCGCTTCTTCGAAGATGTCGAAGCCATCAAAGAAGATCTCGCCGACCTCGAATCTCTCCACACCCAACTCCAATCCTCCCACGAGCAGAGCAAAACCCTCCACAACTCCAAAGCAATGAAGGACCTCCGATCACGCATGGACGCCGACATCTCCGCGGCCCTAAAAAAGGCCAAGCTAATCAAAGTCCGCCTCGAAGCCCTGGACCGGAACAACGCCGCCAACCGCACCCTCCCGGGGTGCGGCCCGGGCAGCTCCTCCGACCGCACCCGAACCTCCGTCGTGAACGGGCTGCGAAAGAAGCTTCAGGACACGATGGCGCGGTTCAACGAGCTCCGGGGGCGGATGGGGACGGAGTACCGCGAGACGGTGCAGCGGCGGTACTTCACGGTGACCGGCGAGAATCCCGAGGAGAAGGTTCTGGATCGTCTGATCGAGACAGGGGAGAGCGAGACGTTTCTGCAGAAGGCGATTCAGCAGCAGGGGAGGGGGCGCGTGATGGACACGATAGTGGAGATACAGGAGCGGCACGACGCCGTTCGGGAGATGGAGAGGAATTTGATGGAGCTGCATCAGGTGTTTATGGATATGGCGGTGCTGGTGGAGAGTCAGGGGGAGCAGCTGGATGATATTGAGAGCCAGGTGAACAGGGCGAACTCGTACGTCAGAGGGGGGACACGTCAGCTGGAGGCGGCCAGGAAGCACCAGAAAAATACGAGGAAGTGGACCTGTTATGGGATTATATTGTTGCTTATTATTATCTTGATCGTCGTTCTCTCCATACGCCCCTGGAAGTAATTATAATTAATGATGGGGTAGTTTCTGCTATATTATTCGTGCTTGTTTATATATTCATATCTATGTGGTATTTTTCTTTTATTGAGAATGTTTTCTTTTTTCTAAAAAAAAAAATTCTTTTTAAATACATATTGTTCATGTTTCTCTCTTTCTTCTTGTTCATATTCTTCTAGTATTATTTAGGGTGATGTGCATATATAGACAATGCAAAGATGGAAAATGCATATATATACACAAATTAATATAAATGCAATACTAGACATTAGTTCTTTTTTACCCCTAAAAAGTTAGTCTATAATGTCACAATCATAGCCTTCTCTCTCCTTTTAGTTTTCCCATGTACTTTTCACCACATCATTGTCCAATCATTTCACCTTCTCTCTCTTGTCACATGTAATTAAAGCTTTGCCACTTTATTTTCATTTCATCTTTGATACTCACGTGAGTACTGTACTTCAAAATTAGGAAGCTGACCACTTTACACGTCCTCTCTCTCTCTATATATATATACGTCCTCTCTCTCTATATATACGTCATCTCTCTCTATATAAGTCCTCTCTCTCTCTATTTTCATATCACGTGAAATCTGCATGACCAGTTTATCATCAACTATATATACGTCCTCTCTCTCTATATATATATACGTCCTCTCTCTCTATTTTCATATATATACATCCTCTCTCTCTCTCTATTATATATACAGC
>CM054824.1:19213142-19249285 GCA_028984105.1 Lavandula angustifolia
CCACTACCATGCACGCCATCGGTCCACAGCTCCACGAGTCTCTTTGATCCAATTGTTTCTCAGGAGGCATAATCTGCACAATGGGCAACCGATCTTGGGGATCCTGATACCCAAAATCATTACTAACCCAATATCCGTCGTACTGCAGATAAGGACCAATCAGCTTCACCAGAGGTCTCAACTGCCTTATCCTACGCTTTCGGGTAAAGTCATCGCCTTTGTGGTCAAGAGAATCATAAACCTCATTCCTCCAATGACAAAGGTCGATCAGAACTGTGACCTAGTGATCGAAGATCCTTTGGGCCATCAATCGACGATAAATGGGTACATTGTCGGGGTTGTTGTCCCACTCGATTGTCGTGTAAGTGGCAATGAATCGCTCCACTACCATGCACGCCATCGGTCCACAGCTCCACGAGTCTCTTTGAACCAATTGTTTCTCAGGAGGCATAATCTGCACAATGGGCAACCGATCTTGGGGATCCTGATACCCGAAATCATTACTAACCCAATATCCGTCATACTGCAGATAAGGACCAATCAGCTTCACTAGAGGTCTCAACTGCCTTATCCTACGTTTTCGGGTAAAGTCATCGCCTTTGTGGTCAAGAGAATCATAAACCTCATTCCTCCAATGACAAAGGTCGATCCGAACTATGACCTAGTGATCGAAGAAGAGACACGACAGTAACAGCTTCAAAAATAATTAAAATACTTAATATTAATAATTTGTAATATATAAATAATTCAATAAGCAAAATTAATATAAATAGTTACGTATCGGACAGTGTACCCCTTTTGCGCATCGGCCCGCAAGTTTGCCCCGACAATGTGCTCCACGAGGCTTTCGTTCGGCCTCTAAAAATGCCGATAATTGAAGTCAACATCGTGCATGTCGCTATCCGGATTCGGAACGCATTTCTTCCAATTTTGGAATAGCACGTTCTGTTCAATAAATGAAAAAAGTGTCAATAATTATTTAATTAATTAAATGGAGCAAAAAATCTATTACGTACAAAGAATGACGACTCGACTATCACGGTCTGATGATAGTGGGGCGTAGCCAGCACATCCCCCAGGCACTTCATCCTCCTCAACGCTCCCATGTATAGATCTAGGGTCCCCTGCTCCAACTCCTTATGAGGATTCTCGAGCTCGTCAAAAAGTCTCTGGGGGACAAGAATTAGCAGCATACGTGAAACACCATAGTTCAGACGTCCGGTGCGTCTGATAATTTTCAATGACTATGGGAGCGCTCATCATCGGGGCTCCCCACGGGTTATCACGTGGAGTCTTCAATGCCTAAAATTAAATGAAATAAATTATTATTAAAACAACTATAATTAGAAAAATAAATTTAATATATAAATTATACGGTACCTGATAAATTGAATCAACGGAAAATGTATCGAGCCAATTGTGGTCAGATGACAGGGTGGGCTTGACCCGCACCGGATTGGCAGAGGATGCACCGACCTCGACGCGGCGTGCTGAAGGCTACTCCTGATCGGGAGCATAATACTGACATCAATGGCCACCGTCGAAAGGAAGTGGGTGCATGGGTTGTGCACCGTATGACCAGCTCTGACGAGGCGGACAATCTCCGTAAACAGGGTCATAATAGTCAAACATGCTCCGGACTGACTCCGGAGCATAACAGCCACGCTCGTAGACGTTGTGTCGACCTTACGTCGGTGGAATAACTGGCTGCTCCTCTTCATTATCGGACTCGTCGTCCACCTCCATAATCTCGGGCCGTATTAGAGATATTAGAAGGATTATTACTTATGTAATTGCCACGTCATTAGACTAGTTAGTTAATGCAGTTAGATTAGTTGCTAAGTATCTTCTGTATATAAACTCAATTCCTAAGGAAATAAAATCACTTTTTCCATTTCTATTCAATATGGTATCAGAGCTAAAATCGATCTTGGAAAATCTCTAGATCTAAAGCGGTTATCGTTCAATATGGTATCCGTCGATGCTCGGATACATCGGTAGGTGCACTACATCCGCACAATTATGGAAGGCATTTGAGGTACTTTTTCACTCTCAATCATCTGCTAAGGCAATGAATTTGTGTTTTCAATTGGAAACTATGAAGAAAGGTGATCTTGCAATTGATGATTACATAATGAAATTTCGTATGATTTCGGATGAACTGTTTAATATAAATCAAAAGATTCCTGAGTCAGAGCTAGTGCTGTTTGTTCTTGGTGGTCTTGGTCCAGAATATAAGTCAATTTCTGTTCACCTCACGGCTCAAGCACACATCCTTACACTAAATGAGGTACAACATCAACTTCAAACACATGAAGTGCGTCTCCAAAATCAGTCACTTCAATCGCAGTCTCATGCCTTCTCTGCAAATGTAGCTGTTGGTCCGGAGACGATAGTCAGGTGTAGAGGGGGGGGTTGAATACATCTGATCACAGTTTCTTTTCTCGGAACGTGAAGGACAGCTGAGCTGTAGGTTGTAACTGATGAACAGTGCCAGATAATAACCTTCGATCACGGGTCGAGTGTGTCGGCCCATGCGAGCTCTCCTACCGACTTTTGTCAGTACTTGAAACTCAGTCGGAGACGTTGTGCGGATAAGTGTGTAGGGCCCGGAGATTCGTCTCAGTTTGAAAACGTGTTTTCGCAAGTTAAAGTATTTTGGCTAGTGCGCTTTTATAAATACATTTTATGCAAAGATATGATTTTAAACCAGTTTGTATGCAGTGCAATAAAACAGTAAATAACACAAGCAATTTAACGTGGTTCGGATACGCAAGATCCTACGTCCACGGTCCTGACAAGGCAGGAGAACTTGTTGATTTATCTGAGCAAGCCTCAGCAAGGAATCTGTGCACTGGACAAACCCTTCTAAGTTATAGTCTTTAGCGACTTTACAATTCAAACCTAAGTTCGAAAGGGAGGGGATAATCTCCAACTAGAAGGAGTTCTTATAATAAAAACAATTCACAGAAAGTGAACTCCTTCGAATTTCTAAGCTATGAATATGGCAATGAGCTTAGCTAGAGAAGAAAGGGATCTAAATAACTCTAGAGAGAAGAACTAGAAATATTCTATGAAGGCAAGTTCTTATTTGGATGATCTTTCAAGTTTGCTAGAGTGTTTGAATGCTTGAGCGTTTTCCCTTGTGAATCCCGTGCGTGGAGCTCGGTTTTCTTCTCTATTTATAGTTGTGAGCAGACATATGTCCGTTGGAGAAGACGATGCCACGTGTCACAAGCTTCCAAAGAAAACGTCCATATTTTTCGAATTGTTGCAGCGCAGGCGGTTGACACTGTACATGAGAGCAAAGCTTTAGTTGGTCGGAAGCGAGGTAAAGCGTTGTCGGCTTCTCATTGGTCGAGGTTTGTGGTAGGTGAGAATGTGTCGTTGTTCGTAGTTGACTATTCTTCAACTTCGTATGATCTTCGCCGAACTTCGAAATGACTTGTGCGACCGGGTCGTTTTCTCGTCGGACACATGATAGACTTAGGGACAGTCTCTGTCTTCTTCGACCGAGTCGGCTGACAAGCTGATAAGGCTTTGGTAGGTCAGCTGATGACTTCGAAGGTACTGAGCTTTGCATTAAGTTCTGTTGGTCCGGAGACGAAAAGTCAGGTGTAGAGGGGGGGGGTGAATACACCTGAGCTCGTTTCTTTTTCTCGGTGAAGGTCACCGAAGCCGATGTTTGCAACCGATGAACGAGTGCCAAGTAAGCCTTCGATCACTGGGGTCAAAGTGAGTCAACTCGAGCTCTTCTACCGACCGATGTCGGTATTATGAAACTCGGTCGGAGACTCGTAGTGCGGATAAGTGTTAGGCCCGGAGTCGTCTCTTTTGAAAACGCATTTTTGCAAGTTAAATCTTTTGGTCGTGCACTTTATAAAAATACGTTTTATGCAAACTTATGATTTTCAAGTCGGTTGAATGCTATGCAATAAAACAAGAAATGAACACAAGCGATTTAACGTGGTTCGGATACGCAAGATCCTACATCCACGGTCCCGAACAAGGCAGAGAACTTGTTGATTATTTCAGAGCAAGCCTCGAGCGGGGATATGCGTGCACTTGGACGGTTCCCTCTAAGTTATAGTCCTTAGCGACTTTACAATCCAAACCTAAGTTTAGAAGGGAGGGAATATTCTCCAACTGAGAAGGAGTTCTTACAACAAGAACAATTCACTAAATGTGAACTCCTTCGGATCTAAGCTATGAATCTAGCAATGAGCTTAGTCTAGAGAAGAAAGGGATCAAAGTGCTCTAGAGAGATGAACTACAAGAAGTGTTCTATGAAAACTAGTTCGTCTCTCGGATAAGCTTGAAGGTTCTAGAGCGTTGTGAGCTTGAATGATTTCCCTTGATTTCGCGTATATTCCTCTCTTTTGAAATCTTCAAATCCTTCTCTATTTATAGTTGTGAGTTGTGGCATATGTCCGTTGGAGACGACGATGCCACGTGTCACAAGCGTCCAAAGAAAACGGCCACTATTCAACTTTGTTGCAAAGCAGGCGGTTAATGCACCGTTCATGAGAGCAGACTTTTACTGTGTAGAGTAGGTAAGCGTTGTCGGCTTCTCATTGGTCGAGGTTTGTAGTTGGTGAGTGTCGAGTTGACCGTTCAAACTACCTCGTATGTCTTTCGCCGAACATTTGAAGGGACTTTAAGTCTTTGGGTCGCTTTACGTCGGATACATGACTCGAAAGTCTGTCTTCTTCTTGGCTGAATTGTTTGATCGATAAAGTGAGCTTCGATAGTCGGTTGGTCGATGCGAAGGTATACTGCTTGACCTTGGTTCTTCTACCGATGACCATCGGCTTGTAGAGAATGCTTCTACCGAGGTCCGGGCCACTGATGCGGGATCTTCAACCGAGTTTGATATCGACCGCCGACGAAGAATGCAAGCGATTACACCGATGACGTGGGGTTATGAAAAGTATCTTCAGCAGAAGATCAGTTCAACAACTACCCCGTACGGGACTTAGACAAAATAATAAGCATTACATCAAGTCTAACCTATACATCGCCTAATCCTATCGACACACTAATCTACCGATATCGGCTCGGTTTTGGGATCTTCAATTCCATAGTACTACTATGATTTCCCCAATTTCTTTTAACCCTAGAACAGTGAGTATCAATCTACTGACTCATATCCAACAAGTTCTTCTGCTGATGTCTACCGGCTGATGAACAATCTTCTATTGAGGACAGATTCAGCTGAAGACAGAAGAATGCAAGCGATTACACCGATGACGTGGGGTTCGGAAAGTAACTTCGTCGAAGATCGACCCAACAGTTTACCCCGCACGGACTTAGACAAAAAGATAAACTATCACAAAAAGTCTAACCTATACATCATCTAATCCTATCGAGACACTACACTACTGATATCAGTTGGGTTTTGGGATCTTCAATTCCATAGTACTACTATGATTTCCCCCAATATTATTTTAACCATAAACAACTGACTACCATCTACTGACTCATAACCCAACAATTTTCCCCTAATTGATGATGCCAAAACCTCTACTTCTATAAAAACAAAGACGAGAATGCTAGACTCATCGACTTAGAAAGACTTCGAAAAACTCAAAAACGATAACTTCAAGTAAGTTCAGCAGGTGAGAGATAAGCAAAATCAGAGAAACGGTTATGTGTGAGTGTGTGTCAGATCACTTCAGTGATTAGTTGTGAAAAACACAAGCAAAAGCCGTAAGACAATGAGTAATTGTCTGGCAAGCAATAGAAACTGATATATATAAACAGATGATTACAGAGTTTCTATCGCTATTACAAAAACGAGGACAGGACGATCACGGCTGACGTCTGAATCTCTGAGTTCGGCTCTTAAAAAGCAGCAAACCTATCAGCAGAAGGGTCCAGACAGTAATACTTGTAAATCCTTTTCCTCAGAGTCTGGATTTCCTTGAGATCCTCAGGCAGATCAGTGTTGAGATTGTGATGATAAGCAGCTGCCTCGATCTCATCTTCTATTTCCTTCGTGCATAGCACGCCGCGAGTCATCATGGGAGGAGGGATTCTTCTGAAGGCTGGAGCTCTGATGGGTATCTTCTCCCTTTCCATGATTGGTAGAATTTGTGCTCCGATATGGGCAAGGTTTTGACGAAGAAATTCTTCGAACAACCGATCAACAGTACCTCGGACGGGTAGAAGCCCCATACATAATATCCCTTGATGAATAAGACTTTGAGTTCCTCCCATCGCTCGTTTAGTTCAACTGGTACCCATTTGTCTATGTGAGGAGTAGGGGCCTTCTTGATGTACGGCACTCGAGTGCTCCTCTCCCATAGTACTTTGAAGCTCGGGTATTTGCTTTCTCCGGTCACTGGCCGGCTTGTCGACCAGCCGATCATCTTAGCCATGTCAGCCAATCTTTTCTTCTCTCTGAGGGCCGCTGATCTAGCATCTCCTCTCCTCCCTTCAGCGTTGCCTCCTAGGTAGCTCGTCCCTCGGCCTCCGCTCGAGTGTAAGAGTTGAAGTGTAGTAACTCCGAGCCGTTGGTCGGACTTCGCAATTAGAGCTTTGGCTAGCTCCTCTTGAGCTTTCTTCTTCAGTTCCTCCTCGATTTTCTTTGCTTTTCCTTTGGCAGCCTTGCCAATCACTTTCTTAGGCTTCTTGGCCTCTTCTAGCTGATGCTCATGATCCAGCTTGTCTTGTAGCTGTTGAGCAATTTGTAGATCATAAGCTTCCTGCTCCGCTTTAGTTTTGAATTTTGGCATCGGGGAAGATGGAGGAGTGGTTTCAGTTGTAATCTCCTTCCTCGGCCTTTGCGGTGGCAGTGGCTGTGGCTCGTCTTCGTCCTCCTGATCTAGGAAGCGAGTAATGTCCTCGATGTACTGAGCAGATGAGGCAGATGCTGGCTCAGTCACAGTAGGTGTTGTTTGGGGAACATACTCCAGAAGGAGTACTGCAGAACTGGTTCCAACCTGAGCGGCTGAACCTTCCCCCTGGGGTGCTGAACTGGTTCCAGCCTGAGTGGCTGAACCTACCCCTTGATTTCCTCCCTCAATAAATTGGACTTCAGGACTCTTCTCCGCCTCAGCCTGTTCCGTCTCAGTTTCTTCTTTTACTTCTCCTTCCCCCTTTTTGGCATCATCAGCTTGGGAGAGGTGAGTACGGATGGCTTTCACATCCTTGTCCAAATTATATACTAGATCTTTGATTTGGGTGGCAGTTGCTTCGAAGTCCTTGACCAGGTCGCTATATCGCTCCCAGTCTTTTTCTTGATCAGCTCTAAATGATTTCAATTGAGCAGCTGACTCCTGTCGGAGTTTCAGCAGAGACTGATCATGCGAGTCCGTGATCTCTTTTTGTATGACCTTCACTGCCTCAGCCTGTTGTTTGATGGCTGATTGAAGGCTAGAGGTGGCCACTTTGTTCCTCTCATCCATGGTGGCTTGGACTACCGCGAGACTCTGAGTCAGCTGCTCAGAGAAAGATTCCTTCTGAGATAACAAGAGCTGCTGACTCTGAGCGGCTAAGTCCGCCTTCTGAGCTGCAAGGGCTGTCTCAATGATTTCCCGAATGTTTATCTCGAGGAGTAGGAGCTTCGAGACTTTCTTAACCCCTTCTCGCTAGTCGGCCGACGCTTTCGGTCCGGGCTTTGTGTATTGAGCCCACTTGATGTGTACGTCTTTGGCGAGGAGACGATTCTTGTCCCCTTGGCTCCTGATAGCTCTGTTTACCGACTTAGAGGTCACGGAACCGATAGGTTTTATCTAATAGCTACTGGTTCCGAACCTCTGCTCAGATATCGCGAGTTGTTGCGCTCAACTCGGCTTCGAGGCAACTTGAGCTTCACCAGATTTAGAAGGTGGTGATTGGCCCTTTTCGCGGGGAGTAGAGCCCTCAGCAGATCCTCCCAAATCTGCATCCTTGGGTGGTGCCTGTTCCATCTCTTCATCATCCTTATCATCATCATCGCCATGATGAGATGGAGTCCTTCTTCTCGACATGGTCTCTGATGAAGTGGTGTCGAATATCCACGTGCTTGCATCTCGTATGGAGAACTGGATTCTGAGTTATTGCAATAGCACTGGTGGAGTCACAGTAGATGGGCACTTCATCCTGAATTATACCATAGTCTCTCAGTTGTTGTCGAAGCCAAAGGATCGGGCACATCAACTTCCCAGCGAGCCTATGTACTCGCCTTCGGTGAGTGGACGTTGCTACTGAATGCTGCTTCTTTGAAAACCAAGATATTAGCTTGCTGCCTAGGAACTGACATGTTCCAGAAGTTGACTTTCGATCTATCCTGCATCCTGTATAATCAGCATCAGAATAACATGTCAGTATTAGGTTGTCATCAGCAGGATACCATAACCCTGCGTCAGGTGTTCCTCTTAGATATCGCAGAATCTTCTTTGCTGAGTCTAGATGACTTCGCTTGGGATCCGCTTGAAATCTTGCACATACACCTACATCATAAGTTATATCAGGTCGGCTAGCTGTTAAGTATAATAAAGAACCAATAATAGCTCTATAGTCAGTAGAGTTAACAGAAGCTCCCTCTTTGTCTAGATCAATTTTGAAATTTGTGTTCATGTGGATCTTGACTGGTTTGCTTGAATCGCAGCCAAATCTTTTCAGAAGATCTCGAGTGTACTTAGCTTGATTGATGAAAATTCCTTCAGGTGATTGCTTCACTTGAAATCCAAGGAAATAGTTCATCTCTCCCATCATAGACATCTCGAATTTCTCCTTCATCATTTTCTCAAATTGTTGACATATAGTCACGTTTCTGCAACCAAAAATGATGTTGTCCACGTAGATTTGCACCAGTAGGATATCATCTCCTGACTTTATGTTGAATAGGGTGCGATCTACTGTCCCCTTCTGAAAACCTTTCTGAAGTAGAAAGTCTGATAGGGTATCGTACCAAGCCCTGGGTGATTGTTTTAACCGTGCATGCAGCTTTTCGAAGTCTGTACACTTGATGTCCCTGCTGAAAGCCGGGCGGTTGTTCCACGTAGACTTCTTCCTTCAGTACACCGTTCAGAAAAGTTGACTTTACATCCATCTGATATACTTTGAATCCTTGATGCGTTGCGTACTTAGCTTTGATCTCGAGTGTACTTAGCTTGATTGATGAAAATTCCTTCAGGTGATTGCTTCACTTGAAATCCAAGGAAATAGTTCATCTCTCCCATCATAGACATCTCGAATTTCTCCTTCATCATTTTCTCAAATTGTTGACATATAGTCACGTTTCTGCAACCAAAAATGATGTTGTCCACGTAGATTTGCACCAGTAGGATATCATCTCCTGACTTTATGTTGAATAGGGTGCGATCTACTGTCCCCTTCTGAAAACCTTTCTGAAGTAGAAAGTCTGATAGGGTATCGTACCAAGCCCTGGGTGATTGTTTTAACCCGTACAGAGTTTTTCGAAGTCTGTACACTTGATGTCCCTGCTGAAAGCCGGGCGGTTGTTCCACGTAGACTTCTTCCTTCAGTACACCGTTCAGAAAAGTTGACTTTACATCCATCTGATATACTTTGAATCCTTGATGCGTTGCGTAAGCTAGGAAAAGACGAATGACTTCCAATCTTGCGACTGGAGCGAATGTTTCATCAAAGTTGATTCCCTCTGCTTGATAGTAACCCTTGGCAACTAGTCGAGCTTTATTTCTGACGATGACGTTGTTTTCATCACGCTTGTTTTTGAAGACCCACTTAGTGCCAATAACGTGCTGATGTCTAGGTCTGTCAACAAGCTCCCAAACTTCATTTCTGTCGAACTGATTCAGCTCTTCTTGCATGGCGATGATCCAGTCAGCATCATTGAGTGCGTCCTCTATTGACTGAGGTTCTTCTGTAGACAAGAAACAAGAATAGAGTGAGCTTTCTCCTTGACTTAATCTAGATCTTGTTCTTATCGTTGCTGACGGATCTCCTATAATGAGATCTTGAAGAATGTGCGTCAAGCCATGAACGTCTGAGTCTGGCTTCTTCTTCGATACTACTTTCGCACGGTCCGCAGGTGTGTTAGGCATTTCAGTCGTAATGTTCTGTGATTGCAGTAGTTCAGTAAGAAGGTTAGGATCTACTAGGTTTTCAGGTTCAGGGGCATTTAGCTCAGGAACAATTTGTGTTCCCCCTGAGTTTATATTCTCAGTAGAGGTCTCAGTTACCACTGGGGCTTCCTCATCGACCGCCGTTACTCGTTGTTGATTCGCGTTTGCAGAATCAACTAGGTCAGCTACAATGCCTGTTGGCTGAGTCTGAATTTCTTCATCGTCTGACTCATCATCCCAACAATGCTGGATCTTTTCAGCTTTATCAGTTAGTGCGAGATCCTGTAGCTTGCTGCTGACATTTTCAGTATCTGTCTCTGTAGTTTTCCTGTTCTCAGTAACAAACTCATCAAAAACAACATGAGGGCTTTCCTCCACGCAAAGGGTCCGATAGTTAAAGACTCTGAAGGCTTTACTGACTCGGGAGTATCCTAAGAATACTCCTTGATCAGATTTGCTATCAAAGACCTTCAACTGATCTTTCCCATTATTGTGGATAAAACAAGGACAGCCAAAAATATGAAAATGAGAAATAGAAGGAATTCTCCCTTTCCATAGTTCGTATGGTGTCTTCATGTGTTGTTGTGTAAGTAGTGAGCGATTCTGAGTGTAGCAAGCGGTTTAAGTAGCATCTGCCCAGAACTTTGAGGGTAGTCCAGAGTCTGCTAGGCTTCTTGCTACTTCTGTAAGTGTTCTGTTTTTGCGTTCAGCAAGCCCGTTCTGCTGAGGGGTGCGAGTAGCTGATGTCTCGTGCTTAATTCCCTCCTTTTCGCAGTACTCTTTAACTACTGAGTTGAGAAATTATGTTCCTCTGTCTGAGCGAATTCTCTGTACCTTGATGTCCTTTTCCACACTGAGCTTTTTCAGCAGTTTAGGCAACTCAGTCATGACATCAGATTTGTTGGCGATGAAGATGACCCATGTATATCTCGAGTAGTCGTCAATAACGACGAGGGCATACTTCTTGCCTCTTATAGTCACTGGAGAGACTGGCCCGAATAAGTCCATGTGCAGCAGCTGAAGGATTCCATCAGTGGAAGGTGAAGGAATAGGTGGATTGCTACTCTTTGTCTGTTTTCCCTTCAAGCATGCTTCACAATTTCTGTCTTTGATAAATGATTCGGTGGGCAGTCCTCTGACTTTGGAGTTCTTGGCTAGCTTGTTCATAGTCTTGAAGTTCAGGTGGCTGAGTCTCTTATGCCATAGCCATCCTGACTTGTCACTTGATTTCGTCTGTGCTAGTAAGCAAGCCTCAGGTTCTGCGGTTTTCCAGTTTGCAATGTAGATATTCTTTCTCCGCAAGCCTGATAACACTGTTTTCCCTGTAGATTTATCAACAATATCACAGAAACCAGCGTCAAAGATAACTCAATTAAGATTGTCACAGAATTGACTGACAGAAAGGAGATTATGTTGAAGTCCTTCAACATATGTTACTCTTGGGAACCGAGGCAGCCCCAATGTTCAGCGTTCCATATCCCCTTGTGTAGCCTTTTGAGTTGTCACCGAACTCAATTCTGGGACCATCTTCTTGTACGTAGTTGGTCAGCAGGCTCTTCTGGTATGTCATGGTCTTGAGCAGCCGTTGTCCACTATCCAAGGGTCCTTATGCACCTGCAAAACAGAAGCATTTTTAGGTACCCATGTTAGTGGGTGATTTCGGAACCCAGGTCTGCCTAGGGACCTTAGAAGTCTGAGACTTCTTCTTCTGAACTTTGTCAGTTTTCTTCTCCACATGACCTGGAGATACTGACTTTCTGATGATTTTGGGCTCATGAGCTTTCTTCTTCTGAGTCTTTGCGCTCCTCCTGACCCTGGGCTCATAGTAGTACGAGCCATACTGAGCCGGGTGCTCATACATTGGCTCATTGTACTGTTCCGCCCACCTGACCTTCTTGGTTCCCCCTGAGTTTGATCGTGGTGTCCTGGGGCTGGAACCTTTGGTCACCGCTTCTGCTTCGCTCGGCTGAGGTGCAACTATTTTCTGTTTATTCTTCGTCTGAGGTGTGGTGTCAGCAGCTTGCACCTTTCCTCTGACGAACCTATCAGCCAGCATTTCTGAGTTTTTTGAAGTGGAAGCCTCGTGAGTATAGCCAAGTCCTTCTTTCATGACTGTTGGCCTTTGCGCTCTGAGCATACTTTCCAGCTTCTCCTTAGCTCCCATGTACTGTTCAGTCATCAGTCCTCGCCAGACCTCGTCACTTTTTCTGAGTGAGTCATAATAATTTTCTACGTCTGTGAGCTTCTGACTGAGTCGGGCTATTTCAGTCTCTCAAAATTGTCCTTAGTCAGAACTGAGATCTGAGTCTCTTGAAGCTGAGACTTAGTTATAAGAGATTCAATCTCTTCCTTGAGTCTCGCTACTAGATTCTCTGACTCAGTAGAGACCTGACAATCAGAAGAAAGTCTCTAATTCTCAGCCTTTACCTGTTCCAGTTCCTGAATAGTTCTGCTGAACTCTCTGCTCAACTGAATCTGCTCCTCTAGTAGATCGTCGTAGGCTTGTATCACATCTAGAGGCTCATATGTGACCGAGCATGTGTCGTGTGTGCTATGTGAAGAAGAGGTTATGTTAAGTTTAGAATTTACCTCAGCCTCTTCTCCGGCCATTAGACAGTATTCACCGTTTCTTCGGAGAACCGTCTCTCCGATCTCAACCTGCGACGAATGCAGCTTCGTCCTCGGAGGAATACATAAATGTATCTTCCTCGATTGAGTTGTCGGATATCTCTCCAGCTATGTAGACCTGCCTTCTTCGGGCAAATTTTTCACGTCTAGCCTGCCGTTCTGCTCGTTGAGCAGCTGAGAGTTCGGGACAGTCGTACTATAATGTCCCTCCTTCTTGCGCTTATAACGTGTAGATGTTCTCGCTTTTTCCAGCTGAGTCTTTGGATGGACTAGCAGCAGGCTCTGAGTTCCTTCAATCAGTAGAAGATTTAGATTCTTCCCTTTTCTGATAGTCTTTCTTACCTGAGGGAGAATCTCTGTTGTATTTCCTCGGCTTTCTGACTCTCTCCTTTTCTCTCTGATATTTGAGAGCCATCAATGCGAGTTGGTCAGTGCCTGAAGTCTCAGAGGACTTTGCTTCTATCGTGGCCACTGCCTTGCTGGAGGAAATAGGTTTGGCTCCAGTTTTGCTGACTGTTGCTTTGAAAGCATGGTCAATCCGGGTGTCACGTGAGCACCGGAACATCTTTGGGGTAAGCTGTGCTCAAATTCCTCTGTTTTTAATTCTGAAAAGATAACATCAGGAGTTAGAGCATTAAGATCAGAGCGTCGTAAATAAGTAGCAAATGGAAGCCACTTCTGTCGAGGTAGCGCTCTCAAGATCTTGGTGTTCATCTCTTTGTTGGTGAACATCTTCCCCAGCCCGTTGATCACATTGACTTGATTTGTGAATCTGACGCTAAGCTCGTCAATGGTTTCACTGGGCTCCATAGCAAAGGCATCGAACTTCTGAAGCTCTAATTCGAGCTTGTTCTCTTTGATCTCGCGGGGTTCCTTGGCTCGCATGCCTGTGGCATCCCGCAGTTCTTTTGCCGTTTTGCAGTCCTGCACCCTCCCGAGGTGAGAGTCACTGAGTGTAGTCAGTATAGCATTTCGCGCAACTCGGTCGAGGTTGTGCAGCTTTTTCTCTTCCGGTGTGAAGGCAGATTTTTCTTTGGGGATCTTAGCACCGGTTTGTGCTCCTACACCTCCCACAGCGGCAAATTGTACGCTGTCGATCATGGGAACGATGGGTCCTGTTTCAAGGACGTCCATCATGCTGTCATGCAGCGATGTAAGGTGTGCCTCCATTCTTACACGCCATACCGTATAGTTCTCTATAGAGAACATCGGTACCATCCGAATACCTGACATATCAGACATGTTGTGAACGAGTATAAGGATGAAAGAAGAGATACTTGTGCAGTGAAAACGTTTTCAGGATCTGTTCGAGAAAACCAGTAGTACAGAACCGGCGATCAGAAGAATACCGTCGCTCTGATACCAATTGTTGGTCCGGAGACGATAGTCAGGTGTAGAGGGGGGGTGAATACACCTGATCACAGTTTCTTTTCTCGGAACGTGAAGGACAGTTGAGCTATAGGTTGTAACTGATGAACAGTGCCAGATAATAACCTTCGATCACGGGTCAGAGTGTGTCAGCTATTGAGCTCTCCTACTGACTTTTGTCAGTACTTGAAACTCAGTAGGAGACGTTGTGCGGATAAGTGTGTAGGGCCCAGAGATTCGTCTCAGTTTGAAAACGTGTTTTTGCAAGTTAAAGTATTTTGGCTAGTGCGCTTTTATAAATACGTTTTATGCAAAGATATGATTTTAAACCAGTTTGTATGCAGTGCAATAAAATAGTAAATAACACAAGCAATTTAACGTGGTTCGGATACGCAAGATCCTTCGTCCACGGTCCTGACAAGGCAGGAGAACTTGTTGATTTATCTGAGCAAGCCTCAGCAAGGAATCTGTGCACTGGACATACCCTTCTAAGTTATAGTCCTTAGCGACTTTACAATTCAAACCTAAGTTCGAAAGGGAGGGGATAATCTTCAACTAGAAGGAGTTCTTACAATAAGAACAATTCACAGAAAGTGAACTCCTTCGAATTTCTAAGCTATGAATATGGAAATGAGCTTAGATAGAGAAGAAAGGGATCTAAATAACTCTAGAGAGAAGAACTAGAAATATTCTATGAAGGCAAGTTCTTCGCTGGATGATCTTTCAAGTTTGCTAGAGTGTTTGAATGCTTGAGCGTTTTCCCTTGTGAATCCCGTGCGTGGAGCTCGGTTTTCTTCTCTATTTATAGTTGTGAGCAGGCATATGTCCGTTGGAGAAGACGATGCCACGTGTCACAAGCTTCCAAAGAAAACGTCCATATTTTTCGAATTGTTGCAGCAGGGCAGTTGACACTGTACATGAGAGCAGCTTTAGTTGGTCAGAGCAGGTAAAGCGTTGTCGGCTTCTCATTGGTCGAGGTTTGTGGTAGGTGAGAATGTGTCAGTGTTCAGAGTTGACTATTCTTCAACCTCGTATGATCTTCTGCTGAACTTCGAAATGACTTGTGCGATTGGGTCGTTTTCTGTCGGACACAGTAGACTTAGGACAGTCTCTGTCTTCTTCGACTGAGTCGGCTGACAAGCTGATAAGGCTTTGGTAGGTCAGCTGATGACTTCGAAGGTACTGAGCTTTGCATTAAGTTCTTCTGCTGATGTCTACCGGCTGATGAACAATCTTCTACTGAGGACGATTCGACCAAGACGTAAGAATGCAAGCGATTACACCGATGACGCGGGGTTCGGAAAGTAACTTCGTCGGAAGATCGACCCAACAGCTTTTACCCCGCACGAGACTTAGACAAAAAGATAAACTATCACATAAAGTATAACCTATACATCATCTAATCCTATCGAGACACTACACTACTGATATCAGCTGGGTTTTGGGATCTTCAATTCCATAGTACTACTATGATTTCCCCCAATATTATTTTAACCACAAACAGCTGACTACCATCTACTGACTCATAACCCAACAGTAGCCTATACTAATGACTCCAATATTGGTCAAGGATATTCTTACAATCAACATAGAGGTCGAGGATGGTTTAATGGCTATAGAAATAACAGAGGAAGACATGGTGGTGGACGGTATGGATTACAAGGAAATGGGGCAATGTGTCTGTTATGTGGTCGCCCAGGGCATGTGGCCCTCAAGTGCTACAAACGGTTTGATGTTAACTTCTCTGGAGCAGATGTTACTTCTCAAAATTCCACTCAAGTTCATTCTGCAATGGTTCACTCAAATCAACAAAAACCTCCTTCAACACCACTCCTACCTACTCCTCATGGTTTTCAGGTCACTAATCCTACTTCTTTTCATCAGATGACAAATTTTGCATCTAGCTCTGCTCCTCCATCAGCTCATGAATGGTACTTGGATAGTGGAGCAACAGCACATGTGACGGCAGATGTTGCTAATCTACAATCTTCTATACCTATTAAACATATAGGTTTTACCACTATCACTAATCCTGATCAAACTAAGAAGTTCTTATTGAATCATGTTTTACATGCTCCACGGATTTCAAAGAACTTGTTGAGCATCTCTAAGTTCATTGTTGACAATAGTGCGCATATTCAATTTCATGACTATTATTGTCTTGTCAAGGACAAGGTTACCCACAAAACTTTGCTGGAGGGCCCTCTTAGAGATGGATTGTACCGGTTGGATTTTCTTCCTGCAGTTCCTCCTGTTATGGCTATGAACAAGTTTGTTGACTCTGCTACTATTGGAAATGTCTCTACTTCAGGTTCTTATGTTTCTAAGCAACTGCCAAATGTGGATCTGTGGCATAAGAGACTAGGTCATCTTAGTTCTAATGTATTGCAGTCTGTGTTTAAGCTTGTAAACATACCTTTTTCTTCTGCTACAAAGGATAAATTCTGTGAAGCATGTGTTCTAGGCAAAATTCATCAAGTGCAGTTACCTTCTATTCCAGTCAAAACAACAAAGCGTTTTCAGTTGATACATAGTGATATGTGGGGGCCTACATCCATCTAGAGAAGGGTATAGGTATTACATTCATTTTGTGGATGATTTCAGTAGGTTTACTTGGATATACCCTTTAACATTGAAGTCAGAAGCATGTGAGGTAGTCAAAAAGTTTATGATTTTTTTAGAAAGACAATTTCATGCAAAAGTAGAAAGGTTGCAGAGTGACTGGGGAGGAGAATATAGAGGGTTGAAAATATACCTTGAGGGCCTAGCCATTCATTTCCAACACCCTTGTCCTCATACACACTTTCAGCATGGACGGGCTGAAAGAAAGCATAGACATATACTTGAGCTTGGTCTGACTTTACTTGCAACTGCTTCTTTACCATATGAGTTCTGGTGGGATGCATTTACCACCTCTGTATATCTTATAAATCGCCTTCCTACAACCACTCTACCAAACCACTCCCCTTTTTAGAAAATAATTCAGAAAATTCCAGAATATCAGTTCCTTAAAACTTTTGGTTGTGCATGCTATCCCTTCTTGCGCCCTTACAACTCACATAAACTTCAATTTAGATCCTCAAAGTGCTTGTTTCTTGGTTATAGTTCCATTCACAGAGGCTACAGATGCCTTCATCCATCGGGCAAATTGTATATAGCCAGAACTGTTATTTTTCATGAAGCCGAGTTTCTTTATACTTCATTGTTCTCCAAGCCATGTCTTGACTTCTCACAAACTACCTCTGATCTGTGCACTTCCCAGTCACTTCACACAATACCTTTGTTACCTATTCCTTACTCCAGTCCCACAAATTCTACAGATTTGCCTTCTCATGGCACTTCTTCCCATACATCAACCCCATCTTCTAGCCCGGTTCACATTATCCCCTCTTCTGCTCCAAGAAAGCCCCCTCCTCAAAATTCTCATCCTATGTGCACTCGAGCCAAGAAGGGAATTTACAAAACAAAAGTTTATTCCACTGTCAAAAATCCTTTACCCTCTGAACCTCTCAATGATAAAGAAGCTTTCGCAAATCCATTGTGGAGGCAGGCCATGCAAGATGAATATGAAGCATTGATGAGCAATAATACTTGGACCTTAGTCCCTTTAGCTTTAGATATGAATCTAATTCAGAACAAGTGGGTGTATAAGGTTAAAACGAAGGTTGATGGATCTGTAGAGAGGTTCAAGGCACGGTTAGTTGCCAAGGGGTTTCAACAACAAGCAGGTCTTGATTATCAAGAGACCTTCAGTCCAGTTGTTAAACCAGTCTCTGTAAGGTTAATGTTTTCATTAGTTGTCTCAAATGGGTGGCCTATACAGCATATTGATATCAATAATGCCTTTCTAAATGGCATTTTGGAGAAACCAGTGTATATGCAACAACCTATAGGCTTCATTGATCCAACTAAACCACAGTATGTATGCAAGTTGCAACGATCTTTGTATGGTCTAAGGCAAGCTCCACGGGCGTGGTATGATAGGCTTAAGGGCCATCTACTAGCCACTGGTTTGTAGAGGTCCTCCTCGGACCATTCCTTATTTTTTTCCAGGGTTCAAGGTAAGCTGCTGTTAATCTTGGTTTATATGGATGACATCCTCATAACTGGTGAGGATCCTACTTTGGTAAAGGAGTTTATTCAGAGGTTGTCCACTGAATTTGCTCTCAAAACTCTGGGAGAGGTGGTTTATTTTCTAGGCATTCAAGTGGTAAGATCTTCTTCAGGAGCTACTCTACACCAAGCTAAATACATTCGAGAATTGCTAGCTAAAGCAAATCTTGTGGACTGCCAACCTCAGCCATCACCATATGATGTAGGATTGAAACTCTTCAAGGCTGATAGTAGTCCCTTTTCTAATCCGACTCTCTACCGCAGTATTGTAGGTGGGTTGCAGTACATCACTCTTACACGCCCTGACATAGCATTCATGGTGAATAAACTGTCACAATTAATGCAGACTCCCACTGATCTTCAATGGCGTTCGTGCAAAAGACTGCTTAGATATCTCAAGGGAACTATGTTCCACGGGTTAGTATTCAAACCAACTTCTACTCTACAATTGTCTGGTTTTTCCGATGCAGATTGGGCTAGCTGTGTGGATGATAGAAGATCCACAAGTGGATATTGTATGTATCTTGACCATAACTTGTTGTCTTGGAGCTCAAGAAAGCAAAGGGTTGTTTCGAGAAGTAGCTCTGAATCTGAATATAGAGCTTTGGCAGATATGGCAGTTGAACTGGTATGGATAAAGTCCTTGCTAACTGAGTTGGGAGTTCGGTTGTCTTCTCCCTCGGTGATCTAATGTGATAACCAGAGTGTAGCAGCACTTGCTGCAAATCCAGTTCAACATGCAAGAACAAAACATATAGAGATTGATGCACACTTCATACGTGACAAGGTTATGACCAAGGAACTAGATGTACGATACATTCTTGCACAAGATCAGATAGCTGATGTGTTTACAAAGCCAGTGTCGACTGCTCGGTTTCAAGACCTGGTTCAAAAATTACCACTTAAAGAACTGCCAGAGTGAATGTTGCTGGGGGAATATTAGAGATATTAGAAGGATTATTACTTATGTAATTGCCATGTCATTATACTAGTTAGTTAATGCAGTTAGATTAGCTGCTAAGTATCTTCTGTATATATACTCAATTCCTAAGGAAATAAAATCACTTTTTCCCTTTCTATTCAATAGGCCGGTACAACGAGGCGACTCTGTCCTCAACCCGGGGGGAGTTATCCCCCATCTCCATAATCTCGGGCTTGTACATCGAGTCTGCTCTATCCTCAGCCCGGGGAGAGTTATCCCCCATTTCCTGACGACGGTGTCCCATCGACATCGATTCACTCCTCACAAGCTCGTGCGGTGAACGGTTCGGACGGTTACCACCTGAATGAGAGGACGTAGAGTCAAGCCTCGGCTCCTAGACCGACCAAACATGGACTGAAATAGGTTTTTCACGTCGTGAATTATTTTCTGCCGTAAGGTCCAGTGCTCGTCCCTCACAACTAGTCAGATGTCTTCGACGGTCAACAATTGCTGTTGACCGGGATCCCTCGGTCCCTACTCCGTTCGGACCAGCTTACCACCTTCAGTGGAGCGGCGTTGCCTGTGTCCAATTCCTCTAGAACTGGATGGACGCAGTGGCGGATCCAGGATTTGCGGTTAGGGGGGGCAAAACTTATCGAGGCTTGAATTATCTTTGTATGGGGGTTCGGGAGCGGAGCCCCCGAAAAAAAAAATTTAAGCACATTTTTCTATTTAAATCTAATTATAGTTACTTTTTATGGTTTATTTAAGAATTATATTCTTCTTTCATGAATAACTCATATATTTTTTATATTTATTCGAAAAACGTAGTACACAATCCTATTTTGACATCACTCTAAATTTAGTTAGAAGAAATTATAAAGAATAACAATATCTAACTAAGACAAAATAATATACATAAGTCTTATAAAATTGCTCACGAAGCACTGATGAATTAATGTCTCCGAAGAATAAAAAAATTTAATTTGTTACTCTCATAAATACTAAATTTGGAAAAAATTTACAACAAAATAAATAATTTTGTGATACTTAAAATACAAAAAAAAAATTCAAGTCAAATTTTGAGGTGAGGCAATTGCCTCTCCTTGCCTCTATGTGCGTCCGCCACTGGATGGACGTTGTGTCTGCTGTCCAAATCGGTACAGCTCTCGTTCACCATGCTCCCCTATGATCGTGGGTTGTAACGGATTCTGAGCCGGAATGTAGGACACATGAAATTGATCGCCTCCAATTATACTATGCCAATACAGAGTTTGTGTCACTGTATCAGATGGTGTGAGACCATCTAGGACAACATGCTGCAATTACATTAAATAAATTATTATTAAATAAAATAAAATAAAATTAAATATATATAATATAAACAACATTAAATTAAAAAAATTATATCTAACGCTGCCAAAAATTGTTAAGCCTGCGCGGTTGGCCTCCACCGAAGAACCAATTCTTCCAACGAGGAATTCCAATTGTAGACAACCTTTCTGCAGATATCGCTTCTAAATCTGGAATAGCCTCGTAAGACCAAATCTACAATGCATGAAAATCAATATTGATTAGTATATGAGGTATATCAATAATTCAAATAATTAAATTTAAAAAATCATAATACACACATGGAGTGTCCAAACGGGTCCATAGAAATGATATTTTTTTGAAGTGTGTTCCGCCGTTCTCGGAACAAATGTGCAATAGTGCTTCAGAGCACCATAAGTGTATGAGCCCCACGGGAATTGGTAAAATGTCCGTAAATCATCCACTAATACCCAAATCCACGTGTCCACCACTCTCGTATTGCTGTAACCGAGGAAAAAGAAAAATAAAGCTAGCACACTAGCCACCTTCAAATACCCTATCTCATCCAACTCCAAATCTCCACCCTCGAACTTTGTCAGCAATTCCCTATCCATTATTGGTGTACAAACATTTAACATAGTGTAAACAGTCGAGGAACGGGGATCATGCTGACCATGCGGATCAAAATTGCACGATCCAAACATTAAGCCCGTGATAAGGGCATAATCGAAACAAGAAAATCGGAGTCATCCCGGACACGGAAAACCACATAACAGAATCATCTCCGTCCCCTTGAATCTCGTGACACATCAACATATGAAGAGCTCTGGCCGCATTCCTACCCACCCTCCAATCCATAAACCCTCCAAAAATTCGATTCTTAAACTCCTCCACTACCTCCCCATTCCCGATAACTCCTAATTTTTTTTAATTATATCAAAATCTTCGGGTTATATTCTATGTCTATCCTCGGATTCGCATCGAGCATATCAATTCTTTTAAAAAAGGGTTGCACCGAAATAATTTAACAGTTAAAAAAAATCCAAATCCTACTCGGCAGAAACGAAATCCCGCTCGGCGAGCGGGATTTCAACACAATTAGAAAAAAAATCATTCTCCAAAAAATTCAGTCCGACTTTCATCCTCCAAAAATCATGCTCCCAAAAATCAGAAAATTCATGCTCCGAAAATCATAAAATCATGCTCCAAAAATTCAACGAATTAAACAAAATTAATGCTCAAATTCGATTAATTCTCATAAAATTCAACTAATCAAACAATATGCTCAAATTCGAATATTTCTATAAAAAAAACATGCTAAAAAATAATTAACATTCGCGCCAAATTATCGTATAAAATTCGAGTGGAACCAACCTGGTTGGTCATTCTCGTGCTTTGATGTCGAATTCTACTCTAAAATTGCGTTCTCGAGCGGTCTTGAGTGGGAATCGGCGACGGGGAAAAGGAGAGAAAGATGAGAGAAGAAACTGAAGCCGAGCGGGATTAAAATCAGATATGAAAACAAAGCTAAAATCCCGCTTGGTCCCCCTCGTGGAATCCCCCTCCCCGAGCGGGATTTGCAGCTGGATAAGATGGTTGTATGTTGAGCGGGGTTCGACTGTCGAGTGAGATTCTGTTGTGGCTCGAGCGGGATTCTGCTCTCGATCGATCGGGATTCAACTGTCAGCAGGCTGATTTCTGAGCGGGATTTGATTTTATTTGAGTGGGACTGAACGAAATTTGACTGCAAACAAGAGCGAGCCTGATTTTTCCAAACGGGATTTGAGGTATTTGAGCGGGACGTGAGCGAGACTTCGTTATTTTTGTTTGTTTCTTCAATTAATTCGTCTCGAATTCCGAAAAACACATGATAATGATTGATATCAATCAACTTTTTTAAAATGTAAGAGTAATGTAAGTAAAATTGAATATTTTGTATAGCAAATATAAGGATTGGGTAAATTTGATCTTTCTCATACGAAATTGGGTATAAGAGAATAATACCACATAAAAAACCATCACTTTATAGTGTCCGGAAATTACTCAATTAAAACCCAAAAAAAATAAATAGCTAATGATGAAAAATATCCAACAAATTAAGAAACCGAATTGCAGAAGGTATGGATCGAGCATGTCCTCTCCTCGTTGATTGAAGATTCTGGGGGCTAGAACTAGAATCTGTCAGAACAAGACAACCCTCTTTACCATTAAAATGGAGAGGGAGAGAGAGAGAGAGAGAGAGAGAGAGAGAGAGAAAATAGATAAACTACAGAAGCAAGCCACTGGGACACAAAACAGAACACATCAAACAAGTATATACTCACACACCTTAACGTCGATTCAGCAGACGTCTGCTCGATCTTCGTGCCGTACTTTCTCATGGCTATTCCACCACTTCAGCTCTTAATTGATCGTATGCCATCTGAACTTTATGTCTTTCCTCTAATGTCATCTCTGACCCTTCACTAGACTGTTTAACAAGTACAAAACCCATAATTATGGTGTTACAGATCAACCAGATAAATAATAAAAGCTACATTCTTACCAGTATGTTGAGCAGTTTCTGTAGCGTAGTCTCTATCTCAGTATTGCATGATAGCAGAATTTGACGGAGCTTGGTGTCTTTATACATGATAAGGAGTACGGAGACAATACGACATATTGTAGTTGAACGATCAACTGAGGAACTAGCCTCGGATATCAAAGATCCCATCTCGTTTAAAAAAGAACTTAGTAACCTTTTGCTCCCAAGAATCAGAAAAAAGGAAGGAAGCAAGTAATATTGCCTTCTTTTTACACTGATGACAGATGCCGTTTCTTGATCATCTTCCCGAACATTCTGCATTAGAAATGATCATCAAGTATTGTGGAAGTAGCTGAAAGATAAACAGAACTTCAAAATAAAACAAAAGCGGAAGTACTCACGGATAAAATGCTGATCATGTATTGTGGAAGAGCGTGGCTTATGCTGACAATACTCTGCTCCGAAAGTCGTGATGGTTTTGAGTCGAGTGTGAGAAGCAATCTGATGAATGCGCACTTATTGTCCATCGGTATGTACGAACACTGATAAATATTAATCAAATACAGAAAGTTATTTTCTCCAATTAATTCAAGAGAACCAAGTTAACATTGAAAGAATCCAAAGAGAGTGAACATACTATCTGATCCACAATTATCTTCTCCAGCATCTGCAAGACAAGTTTATCGTCGCCAATCTGCGACAAACATGAACAGCCAATTCTAGAAATTTGTCTAAATGTCTTCAAGTTTGATTTCGCATCAAACTCTGTGGCCGGATGTACTTCTGCAAAGTAAATCCAAATAAGAACATAAGAAAAAATACATGATAATTTCCGTGCAAAAATAGAAAAATATGGTCGAAGAAAGATCCTTCTAAGTTTCACCCATACACATCACATTACAGAGGAACAATTTCAAGTCAAAGTGCTACTCTCAGAAATATTAGCACATTAAAATAAAAAGAAGTATAAATATTAAATAGTTACTGCACATTTTTGCCAGGTATGCACAAAGATTATCAAGCATTGAACAAACCAGAAACTCCGTCTAAAACTTACCTGGACAAACTCCGAACCGTGAGAGTAAAGTGACACAGAAACTTGTATAGTCTGTTACCAGGATATGCCCAGCTCTAAAGGCAGATTGCAAAACTTCAATAATACGGATAATGAAAAATGGCTGAGCATGATCACCTGTGTTATAGAGACAGAGAATCTACAGATTATTTACAAGCAAAGCGTGGAATTTTATTTTACATTTTATATCAGGATTAGCAACAAATCAATTTAACTTGATGTTGGACATAAGGCGATGTGATCATCATCAATTTGCAGCCTCACCCACGTTTATCAAAATTGTCTTCTGAAAGAGAGCAAGCATGAGTGTATTTTTTTCACTGAAGAGAGAAACCAGAACTGTGTATCCTGTATTCTAGCATGCTCATTTAAAATTTTAACACTGCATATAAAAGGGTATATATGATAGATATCAAACACACACAAATACCATTTACATAACATAACTAGAAAGACGAGGATTATTCAAATTTAAAAGAAGCAATTAACAGCACAATAGAGACGATAAACAAAAATTAGGTAAGTCTCATGGTACTTACATAAGCAACATGAAACCAGTGATTGCAGAAGCAATGAGTCCATAAATGAGAAATAATAGAGACAACAAATGGCAAGTTCCTGAGTATCTGCTGCAAGCCTTATGAATGGACCGAAGCATACGGCTAGAAAACAGAGTACTACATCAGTACATCGCAAATAATAAAGAAAATTGGAAGAACAGGTAGAAGCATATACCATTATCAACTGGTTTGCTGAAGAAATCTCTAAATTTGTACTGCAAATTGTCAAATTCCTGAGAGAATGGAGAGTTGACTGGGGCAAATTGCCCTATACACAGTAGAAGTCGTAACACAGCCTGTAGAAAAAACAATTACAGATAAAGGACTCCATAGAGAAAATCAAAGCGGGTCGTTCAGGAGGCGAATATTAAACCATTACATGCTACGAAACTACCTTAGAAGACTCGGGGTTTTTGTCATCTAATAAAACCAGCAATGAAGGAAGATCTTGCACCCAACTGATCTGATAGTATAACAAAGTAGGATCACTCTCATCAAGGTGAAGGGAGCTCCTTTCCTGTTGCAGCCAGAAATTTTAGGCCCATTTTTCTACATATAGTACTTTGTCGAGACAAATAAATTAATTTCCACAGAATTGGGCCACTATCAACTTCTGTCCACAGTGTCGCGTTGCTGAAAAGTAATCAATGGATAAATAAAAGCAAACTGATCCTAACCTTATACAAAGAAAAGATAATATTGCAAGAGTAAAAATCAATATGGTGTTCATAGACCTTATCAGACATTATATGTTTTCAGTAGTCTTAATTACATGCAAGGACCATCTAGAAAATTAATACAAAAAAGTAATAAATAAACCTCGGGCAAAGCCAAACAGAGAATTGACATCTTACAGGGGTGAGCATTTCTTCAATTGCAAAAATGCATGCTAATTTCATTGAAGATTGTGGACTAGAATTCTTGAAAACTTCAGTGAAAGCCTGCAAAAATGAATGAGGGCAACAGATTGAGAATGAATGAATACGAAAAATGTTAAAAGAATAAGAATTCTGCTAGAATAAAAAGTGGAGGAGCATTTACACATGGAATATTTAATTGTTGCGCGTAAAATAACAAACCTGGAGTATACGAGACCTCCAGCCACCAGAAACTTGCATTACTAATTTTGGAATGTACGATATAAGTGGAAGCAAGTCTTTCTCATGGAAAACTTTACCCAACTGTACCTGTGCATATGTGTACATCATAAAGGACATACATGTCATGACACTTGCAAAGATGCAATACAGAAAAGAAAAAATAATCAATTGAGCAGATTCAACAGAACATAGAGCTAGAAACCCTAGAAAATAAGCATAGGAGGATTTTCCATAGGGCTTCTTTGCAGATCATGAGAAGAAAGGGGAGAAATGAGGAACCAAAGTGGTCATCATATAAACCAGCTAACTTCTATTTGGTACTTGGTTTTGGGCTTTAGTACTAGACGGGAATATCTAACATTATTTTATGCAGGTAAGAGCAACTAGTAGAACTCAATAAGCAAACCTTTGTAGCCAGTGAACTTTCCATGAATTCCAAAACCTTGTCCAACAAAATAGAGGGAGAATGGTCCCAGTTTTTCAACTGTAAAAATATTTTGGTAATTGTGGTATTCAGCACGAATATTCGATCATCATCCTACAAGGCACCAAATAAAACAAAATGAGACATTTATACTTTTAAAGAGCGATAAATAAGTTACTGCTAATGTTACTAATAAATAAAAAAAAGTAGAATACCACTCCACGCCCACTTCAATTATAAACTAGATGTCAAAATAGCAAGCCGATGCACAAGATAATTCATTAGATAAAAAAACAAAGTAATAGATATTATAGTTTAAGCAGATAACCAATCATTTGCTACACCAATTTGGACCTGCAATTCATTTAATCTTTAAATACATCTTGCACGGACAAATTCTAGTGTGCAGAAAACCGCGACTCATGGGAAATCTGAAAGCAATATTATACTGCACAAAATAAGGTTAGTATACCTTTCGTGTAAGATGAGCCAGGTTGAGAGGATAAACTTCCCATAGCTTCTTTAATGCCATTGGTGATAGTAACTGATCATATGCATTCAACCCAGGCTTCTGACAAAATGGAACAGTCTTTGGGTCTGATACTCTTCCACAAACCCCACTAACCAAAAAATTTGACTATGGTGTCTATACTCTGAAGTATAGATTTCATACAATCACATGATTGCAAATCTAGTTGGGTGCTGCTGCACATCAATGGCATGAAATCATGAAAACAACCAACTAGAATGGGCAAGAAATCCTTCAATTGCCCTATCACATCAACAAGCCCTGCCAAATATGGAATCAAAGCAAGTGTTGAGAAGATTTTCCCAAATTAAGAATTGAATAAGAAGTCTTTCAGAATGGATAAATATATGTCAATTAGATAGACAACACACATAGGTGCCATCAAAAGAACTAAATCTAGATCATATAAAGTTACCAATTAATACCATCATACATCGTACACCAATTGCAGCATCCCAAACTCTTAAATCATGAGAATTATAATTTTACTCAAGATACCAGTGAATCTCCTATATTAGATCCATTTTTATGAACACCTACTCCTTTGTTTGTATAAAAACTGACAATTACAGCTATCAACAGACTGGCAAAATGAAGATGTGAAGTACGATTTCACGTTGACAACAATGTCAGCAATTACGAAACGTCAAAGATGAAATAGATTCCACAGCTATCACTAAAATGATTCACACCAAGTTGTAGTTTATTTATAAGCTCATATGTTTGACAATACTCGTAGATAAAGTTGTTCCAAAGCAGCTCACCGCCCACAAGGGCAAAAGCTGCCTGACTGTTTAGCATTTTGGCATGCTTAGGTGGAGCAAAATTGATTATACTTCCATAGTTTGATGGCAGTGAAAGTATTTACTATATTTTCCGAGCACAACCAGAATTTGAAATGTATAAACCCAATATAGATGTCTGAACTGAGATGAATGTAGCAGTGAAAGCGCTAAACAGCAACCATCCAAACAAAAAATATTGGAAATAAAAAATGCTGGAAGCAAAAAGGTATCTGAAACTCACCAACGGGTTCTCTGCACATCTCAGGCTCAAAAGCATGAAGAATTTCAGGAGCAGGAAGATCCTGTACAGAGCAGTGAAGATTAAACTATCTAAAACACAGCAGAGGAAGGAAAGAAAGCCACACTGGCAAGCAACAAAAAATGAAAAGAATAGTTCCAAATATAGCGAAACATGCATAAAGCTAGTAGGCTTCTTTACATAGGAGCTATATATATACCATGTAAATTTTCCTCTCCCTATCAACACATGTAACATGCCCACACACACCAACATGTATACTGGTATACATATATTCTCAAACAAAACAACAAGCCAGTAAAGGTAGCTCAGAGAAGCATCAGAAGAAATAATGTGTTAGGAGTGGCTCCAAGATTATGCTTGTGATTTCTTACATACACCATTTGCATAAATTCTGCATAATATTGGCAGTGTATAGATTTCGCATAAAAGTTCATTTAGATATAAGGCTTGTAGATTTTTAATGGGTATAGCCTTCGAAGATTGATATTAGTTCCCCTTCACATAGTATTAGAATAAGGCAATGGCACCATGATAGAACTTTCCATCAAAATACTAGTAACAATCAGAGATTATAAAATCCAAAACGGATAGTGCCATTGATTCACCAGAAGATACATTTTTAGTTGCTGAGTGATCTCTGTCTTCGCATGGCAATAGTGATAAGCAGCGAATAAATGCAGCTAGAATGCTCTTTAATTTCATCTTGTCCTCTAAAAACAGGTTCTTCTGTAGTAAGATTTTATAATTTTGGAGAACCTGCAGAGATGATCCAAAAGTTTTAGATACAAAACCATAGAAAACAACTAGACGATCACAATGGAAAGAAAAAATGGCAATTGACCTAAAATTCCATAAGAGTCAACTACATGAATAGTGGAGCAAAAGGAGACAGGTAGCAGAATGATTCCACCAATATTTACTATAGCCCCAGGGATGAGGTAAGATTTAGTTTGTTAAGAAAAAGTTACCAAACTAACAGCTGAACGAAACATAACATGAATAGAAGGATTACAAATCCAGAGAGTAAAAGTACACACGCCTCTTCAAAGATGCAAAAACATAATGGTTGAAATGCAATATCCAACTGGCAATTAAAAAAAGATAAGCTTACCTTTTCAGCATAAAAGGGAAATGAAGAGGGGTAGAACTGGACAACAAGGTCGAAAAATCTGAAAGCCATCAAACGCACATCTAATGCTAAATGGGCCATAACATCGAAAACTTGAGTCATCATTAAGGAAACAAATGGCCCTTGGTTATCCTGTAAGATCCAAAGCAGAATATAAAGTATCACCTTGCAACTTGAAAACATCAAAAAATGTCAATGTTCATAACAATGTGCTGTGACAAGATAACAAGATCATAGTGCAAGGGTTAAAATGCAGGGAAGAAAACTGGAATCTAAAGAAAACACTTTCCTCCCAAAAACTTAACTGGATAGATTGCAGAATACAAAAGATCAACCGCAGAAATTTAACTGGGCGGGCTGCCCTAGTCAGAGTTCTTCTTCCCAAAAACTGACCTTTCCTCCCTCCTAAGCCCCTCTGTTATATTTGGTGGCACATAAACTTCTGAAGAGATCCCACAAGTCCCATCCCCCACAGACGATACAAAATGATCTATAAATTAGGTACTAATTAAGCTAAGACAGTCTGCAGTCAATCATCCATTCCTCCTCCACTGGAAGCACATATGTGCGGTGGTACCCCTGGCTTCCCCCTTAGACATAAATCCCCCCTCCTGCCTCGTTCAGGAATTGTGACATCTCTTTGCGTGGAAGGTCCTTCGACCAGCTTGGGGCTTCTGTCACCCTTTTCAAGGGTGTGGCGGGTATAGAATACGAGGGGTGGAGGCTCTTGAGGTTCTATAACACAATGATGTACTGTATTTTACAAACAATAAGAAACTATAGAGACAAAATATATTCCATTAACCCCACTAGTGTTGTAAGCCACAAGAGTTGGGGGAGGTATACTGAGGGGGAAAAGGATAGTGAAATACTCCCTCCGTCCCATTATCCCATTATTTCTGATTCATTTCTTTTCAGCCCGGGAATTAAGAAAGTAGATGATAAAATATGAGAGAGAGGATAGATGATAAAGTATGAGAGAAAATATGAGTGAGATAATGAGAGAGTAGATGATAAAGTATGAGAGAGAAAATAAGTGAGATAATGACAACATAGATAAAGTAGGAGAGAGTGTATTAATTTTTTGCCAAATTGGGACCGAATCAGAAATAATGGGAAGTCCCAATCAAGAAAGCGAGTCAGAAATAATGGGACGGAGGGAGTATTAAAAAAGAGTATACAAAATAGGAGCTTTCATACAAAATCACGTGATTAGCAAAAGCAACCTTCTAGTAATATTTCTATGTAGACATGATGAACAAAAAAATCATGCTAATTGCTAAAATAGTATTGATGGATCTGGAGCAGAGAGGTTCAAGAAGAATCATTACCACAATAAGGAAACTAAGAAATAAGCTAAATACTTCTAATAGTATATGTAGATTAAGAAAAAGGACAAGTTAAATTGGACTGCAAAATAACAATATTGAAGTCAACTGACAAACAAGTTAAGGAGTCTATAGAAGAATTATTATGTAGCATCCGCAACTACCTTTGTACCACCTGGGAAAATTACTGACTTAAAAAGCTGATAAAGTTGTTCACGGACAGACTCATCGTCATCACCAATCCGCTCACGAAGTTTTCCCACAACAGCAAGTTTGTGTAACTTCAACTCTGCTGGGTGTTTAAGCAATAAACCTTTGATATCAACCAATGCCTCTGGAAACATACCACATTAATTATCAAACTCAAAGTGAAAATAAGGATATGAAACAGGAAGGGGCACATTATTGACAACAGGGCCACACGACTTAGCAGATGTCTAATTTAAGGACAATGGGCTTGATATGTTTAGAAAACATAAAGTGAGAGCAAACAATATTTAAAGGAGGATTCGGCTGAAAATTGCCTGTTCCAGGTTCTTCACATTTAAGACAAATAAACATCAAGACCAAGCAAAGCATCGATGGAAGTTCCTTCTGCCGAACCAAATAACCAGGCTAACTTAGAGTGAAGCAATGGTGTACCCCTTTTTTCTCTCTTATCTCAGAATAGAGTGGACTACTTCCATGAGAATTGTATTACACTCAACAACCTCTAGTGCAAGCATCATAAAATAGATGAAATTGCCAGGAGAATTAATGTATATTTAAATCAAACCTTTACGCATTTTAGCATTATAATGGCTTGTTTGCTGAAGAAGCTCCTTTAGTGACAACCCCTTGCTACTAACTGCTAACCCCGCTCTTTCAGCCGCTATACTTTGCTCTGGAAGAACTATCGCTTTAGATTTTATCTCAGTGTTGGTAGCGTTCTTCGGAGGCGGTAATTTCCGGCCGATTTTCCGCTTATAATTCTGCAGGAAATAAAATTTAAGAACTTTATCAATTATAATCTGAATAGCTTCAGAATCAAACCTTTCCGTCAATAAATTATGACTTGGACAGATTAAAGAATTTCATATCATTACTTTGAAATCCACCCCGCCTTTTTTCTGTTTTTTCGATTGTGATTTCGTTTTCACCATTGTCGACGTTCTTCAGCGTTAAAAAATTCAGACGGACACTACTAAGTTGTCGATTCTTGAATAAATTACGAATAAAAATCCCCAATTCTTGAAATAGGGTTTAAGGTTGGATAAATAGGGAAAAAAGTGGCCGTTATTTATTGAAGGGCTTTCCTTCATTAGGACTGGGCTTTTTACTAAGCTACTATTTACAGCTATTATTGATTTTTTAAGGGCTTTCCTTCATTATGATTGGGCTTTTTTATTAAGCTACTATTTACCAAAGTACGAATTTGGCCCAACATGTATCGAGTTTTTTTTTCCTTTTTTTTTTTGTTGCATTTATATTTTACAATTTTATTCGATTTTTTTTTCTTTTTTCTTAAATTTTTATGTATTTATTTAGTAACTAGCATAATTTTTTAGCCCTTCATTTAAAATATTTTTTCTTTCACATTTTTCTGATTATTTATTTTTTTAATCATATTTTGGGACATTTTCTTATGGAATAGGACACGAAAAACGTCACATGTGGGAAATAAATTATATAAATGACGTGTGAACATACAATAAACTTTAGTCGCGCTAAACTACGAAAGACGAGCACGATGCAATAATGTTGGCTTTTTGATTTTGAGAAAACAACACATCGATAATCTGGCTAAATTTATTGGACAAGGATTAAAGAAGATAAGTGTCAAATAAAATTGAGACAAAGTCATGATAATCAAACAACGATTCTTTATAATCACATGTTGTCTAGCGTGACAGCGCCACAGATCATATGTGTTCATGCCACTGAAATTGACATTCACATTTTCCACCAACACATTCACGCACTTGACTTTGATTTGATGCACAATTATAACTCAGCACAAGCAAATTATTACCCCTCCATAGATATAATACTTGATTAAATAGAAGCAAAATATAATCAGAATATCATTCTTACTCAAAAGTTTTCAAATGTAGAAAAATGCAAAATGTGTGTATTTTGAGATGATATAAAGGTTGAGGATGTGTTTTATTATGGAAGTATTAGCATATTATAAAGAGCATGTGGATATGAATCTCACCTCTTCCAAGAATGTGTTTTTTCATCCCGAATTGCTAATTTCATTTTTTTAATAAAATTTTAAAATTAACTTCCTAAACTATAAACCTCGCTCCCTTAATATAAGAATCTTGGATCCACTCTTAGTTTGAAAGTCACTGATTCAAAATCCCACACAATGCCACAATTATTTGGTGGCCCATTACAGCCTACAATATTTTACACTAAATGTGTAGTCGCATATTAATGCACGATTTCTTTGGTAAAAAAAATAAAAAAATAAAAGGAAGGCAAGGTGAGTTTGACTAAGAAGGAAAAAAGAATATCTACAAGCCAATGAACAAACAGACAACATGAGCTACTCTACTACAAACAACCACTAATCCAAACAAAAGTTGTACTAAAAAATCAAAACAAAACAAATTATCAACATCTACCCACATGAATACAAACACCACAACATCTAACGCCCATCAACCGAAGTAAACGAGTCCGCAAATCCAGCAGGCCTAGCAGGAATACTCCCCTTACTATCCTCAAGATCCATATAACTCAAATCCTTCCCCTCCGCCTCTTGCCAGTCCTTCACCATCTGATCAAGCGGAAGGCTATAATCAATCCCACAATACTCCTCCGTCTCATCATCCAACGGCTTCCACTTCTCGACAAGGGAGGCCAGCACGTTCACCGTGTGGCCCATCTCCGGCCTCTGCCCCGGCTCTCTGGCCGTGCAGTGGCCAGCAAGCTCAGCTATGATGGAGATGCTTTCGGAGATATCCTCCTTTCGGTCTAGGGCCGGGTCCACCGCGGCCATTAGCTTCTCTTTGCTTGACTTGATCTGCCAGAACCACGCTACTAAGTACTGGCTCTCCTCTGGCCTCTCATCATCAAGTGCCATCATGCCGGTTAAGAGCTCCATTAGTACAACTCCGAAGCTGAACACATCCACCTTTGTAGTTATTTTACCAGTCACTAGAGACATAACAAAAGTCACAAAATCCACAGATTAGACAAATTAAGCAAGAAAAGGATAGAAATACTAATCAAGATTATATCATAGCGTAAATAAACAAATTAAGCAAGAAAAGGATAGAAATATTGATAGTGTAAATCAACAATTTTAGCAAGAAAAGGATAGAAATACTAATCAAGAATATCCTATGTTAGAGTAAAATCAAGAATGCTTGCTCACCAGCATATTCAGGTGCTAGGTAACCAAATGTGCCAGCAAGGCGGGTGACAACGGATCTTTCCCCATCCGGGGCAAGTTTAACAAGGCCAAAGTCGGATACTTTAGCGCGAAAATCATCACCAAGTAAGATATTAGAAGGTTTGAGGTCTCTATGGATAAAGCTTTGATGGGCTAGAGTGTGAAGGTACTCCATTCCCCTAGCAACATCAAGGGCAATGTTTAACCTCCTTTTCCAAGAAAGAGGCTCAAGATTCAACTTCTTCCATTGAAAAAGATGCTGGCTAAGAGCCCCTCAGACATGTACTCATAAACAAGAATTCTCTCATTCCCTTCAACGCAAAAACCCAAAAGAGAAACTAAATGTCTATGACGAACTTTGGAAAGAACAGCGATTTCAGATCGAAATTCGTCCAATGCCTTGTTACTAATCACCCCTGCTTCCATTCTTTTGACTGCAATTTTAGTCCCATCATCCAACTCTCCCTTATAAACCACCCCAAACCCACCCCGGCCTAATTCATTCTCCGGAGCAAAATTCTTGGTCACATCACGAAGAACTTGAACTGATATTACAAGATTACCTGCCTCAATGACATGAGATTCACTACTGTTTATGCTTGCAGAGCCAGTAGAGGTCAAGGACGAAACACTTCTATTTGTGGTATCTGCAACCACAATCTTGACTGCATTATCTGAATTGGATGGAGCTCTCGGATGAATCACAAGGGAGTTCGTTGCAGACCGCCCACTCCTCTTCTTACATATATACATTGAAAGTGGCACAAGCAAGCAAACAAGAACTGAAAAACTAGCAACCGGGGAAACAATCACATACAGCTTATTCAACCGTTTAACTCCAATAGGTTTATCTGCAGAATTAGCAGAATCGGATGTGGATGATGTGGAATGATTCTGATTTGAAGGTGACAAAGAGGAACCAGAGTTCAAAAGAGAATTCCCACCTAAGACAAGATCAACATGCTTACTAAAGTTTGGAACAGGAGGGGAGAGGTTGTTCTGGCTTAAATCCAACACTGACAAAGATTTCAAACTAGTCCAGTTTGTGGGAATCAAGCCAGAGAGATTGTTAGATTGTAGATATATATGAGTGAGTGAATCAAGATTTGCAATAGAAGGGCTCAACACACCAGAGAGATTATATTTTGGCAAGTTAATTGTAACGACCTTCCCACCCGGATCACACCCTACTCCTAACCAAGACTTGCATGGATTGTTACCAGACCAAGAAGCAACAAGCCTAGAAGGATAATCCACACCATCAAGAAACTCTAACAATTCCATAACTGCAGAATCACATATAGCTCCAACATCAGGCAAACAAAATGGATTTGAAGCATAAGTAACATTAACAGTAGTGAATTTAGGCACAGGACCCATGAAATGATTGTTGTTCAAATCGAGACGCCGCAACTCCATACTGGACAAACTAGCAGGAAGCAAGCCAACAAGATCATTACCATTGAGATCAAGATCTTGTAATGAAACTAAATCACCAATGTTGTCCGGAATCCGACCAGAAAAGTGGTTACCGTGTAGCCATAGGCTAGTAAGAGAAACCATACTCGCAACTATCTCAATTGAACCAGACATACCTACAGTTTGATCATTTAACCAAAGCTGCGAAAGAGCAGATTCTTTAAAAGTCTCCGGTATGCCGCCGGAGAGGCGATTTGAAGACAACCTTAAAACCTGCAATGACGACATAGTTCCTAAGAATTCCGGCAATTGGCCGGCCAAATTAGAGCTCATCAATGTGAGATTTGTCAGCTGGGCTGAGCCCTTTAACGCCGCTGGCAAAGACCAGCCGGCGGTGGCGTTAAGAGGATTATAATCCAATGCCATCACCTCCAAATTCACGAGGCCGTCGAAGAAATCTGATGGGATTGTGTCGAATTTGTTGTAATCCAAATATGCATACTTCAATTCGGACAAACCGTTGAAAGACGGCAACTTTCCGCTAAATTCGTTCTTTTGAAGGCCGATATTGAAAAGTTTAGACAACTGATTGAAGTTATGGGGCAAAGGGCCTTTCAGACCCAAGCCTTGTACCTGAATCTGCGTGACTCGGTCGAGCGAGCAGAATACGTGGGGCCAGCTGGGTGGACCACAAGGGTCGTCGCCGTTCGCCGGCCATTGGAGAAGCTCCGCATTTTCGAGGTTTTTTCTGAACTGAGTCAGTACGGCTAAATCGTTCGGGTCCGTAGCGCCGTAAGCGATTGAAAAGGCGAGTAGGGCGAGGGCTGCGGCGAGTGTTATCTGGGGAGTAGCCGCCATGGCAGATATTTTGAAGCTAAGGGAAAACGCATTGAGAGGCGGAGAAGTGCGGGAGGATTATAGTATAAGCTTTTTTCAGAAGCCCATCTGAAATCTTGCAATAGAGAGTGATAATTGGAGAGAGAGAGAGCGAGTTGGCACAAGTACAGAATTCCTGCTCCACTTTCTTCTCATGTGCGAGAATAATTAACAGAAAACAGCCAAGATTAAAAATTGAATAATTGAAGAGACTTGGAAGTTGGAAGAGAATCGAAAAAGTGGATCTTAGGTGAGGAGAGAGAGAAAGAGAGAAGATAATCTAGGAAGAAATGAGATCTTGAAATTGCTTTGACATATGGGAATGTGAAACCATGGAAAGAAATGGCAACGTTTAGACAAAGGGAAGT
>CM054824.1:19849785-20047449 GCA_028984105.1 Lavandula angustifolia
CGGCCGAACAAGTCTAGAGTCGAAGCTTATGCTGAATGGATGATGCTTACCGAGCGGATCTCTACATCCACTTGTATAATGCCATTTCGTAAGGGAAAGAGATTCGGATTCCCGGACCCGAATCATTCCACCTCCAAGAAGAATGGATGACTCAATTCATGTTGCGACTATTGAAGGTGAAGTGAAGGACGCCGCCGATCAAAGATTCTTACAAGATGATAACCCAATGACTTCGCGGAATACTTGAAGCCGAGAAAGACCACGTACCGAATGTATGGTGTGTCACCGCCTCGAGACACAATCGCAAGGATTCATGGACCGGATTCGAGCGGTTTAAGCGCCCATAGTCTTAGTATTCTCTCTTCATAGTCTAGCAAGATTTGTAATGTACTAAACTGAATCACTCTTATATATACAAATCTTCTTTTGGCTCTGACAACAACTTGTTGTCTAAATAGCCGTGTTTTTCTTATGCTTTAACACTCAGAATCACTAAAGTGATTACTGACACACACTCACTGTCTTTATTACTTGTCAGTTTATTGCTTTGTTAGTTTCTGCTAGTATTGCTTCTATGTAATGGGGGAAATTATTTTTTGCCCTGTTTTTCAGTAGTCTAGAACTGATGGAACATCTCCTCTGACCTTACTTGTAAAATTGTAAGGAGATTTGTTTCTGTCTGTTTAGTGTTAGCATAGATGATAGGTTTTGGCATCATCAAATAGGGGGAAATTGTTGGGTGATGATTCTATCCTCAGCACTGTTTCACTCAGTGGGAAATGATTCTATCTTCTATACTGAACCAAGCTCAGTAGCCTACGTGCTCTGAACTGTTGAGAAGATTTGAAGATCCCAAAACCCTATCTGATTGGTGAACCATTCCGTTGTATATGTTGTTTGTCTCCGAGGTTTCGGACTCGGTAGACACTCTGCTCTGGTCAAGGCGCTCGGTAGCTTATTTCGCCTCGAGCACCGGTGTAGAAGACTCGGTGATCTTGGACTCGGAGGGAGCAAGATATGCGAGAGAGTCGGCGAACCCGAACTCGGCGGAGTAGTTCACTGGACTCAGAGCTGATCTTCAGTAGACTTATCTCAGATGTCTATCTACTGAATACAAGGTCAGACTCAGCATTGGCAGATAGTCTTCAGGATTGTCAGAATCTTTTGAAAGACAATCAGCATTGTCATATACGAGGATGAGAGAAGTCGGCTTCGACTTGTCTCGAAGTCTGTGCTGTCTCAACCGCTCTATCCGCCTCGACAAATGACAAGCATACATGTGTCATCCTACCTACTAAAGCTGCAAGTCAACACTTTCCGGAAAAGGAGGAAAAGGCACTGTTACCTACGCCAAAAGAGCCGTTTGCTACCAAAAAGAGAGAGAGAGAAGAAGATCGTCTCCAACGGATCTTTCTCAATCTCTTCTCTATAAATAGAGGGATCATTCAATATTTGAAGTTCACGAGTTCACGAGCTAACAAAGAAACGAACACACACACGAACTTTCAAACGAGCGAATTCCAAAGCCTAAGTCTTCCGCAAGAATCGAAAGAGTTATCTCCGGCGAAAGACTACCTTTAAGCTCGTAAAGGAACCAAGTTGAACCGTCAACAAAGCATCTAGTATCCAAGCGACGTGACACGAACTTATAGCTAAACCTCAGCTGTTCGTCGCTCTAGAAGCTACATTCTTGTTCCCCATCCCTCTAACCCTAAGCTCAACCGATATATCCATAACTTAGACGAAGGATTTCACCTTTGAACCCAATCCTTATTGTATAAGGACTCCTTCACTGTTGGAGAAGTTTGTCAAACACTTTAAGTTTGATAGAAGTGTAAACTGGGACTTGCTCGAGATAATCCCCAAGCCACGGCTTTGTCCCCGTGCACAAGCTGACTGAGACTAACTCAGTATAATAAATAGCCTCCTGATCTATCGGGACAGTGGACGTAGGATTGTTGATATCCGAACCACTTTAAAAATCTCTGTGTCGTTCTTTTACTGTTACATTGATTTTACTGTGCATACTGAACATCTTATTTAAAATCAATTAACCGTCTCGATATCCGAACTTCTTATCTACCGAACTGAGACTTAAAACGTTTTCTCATAAAAACTGATTTGGGCCTACACTATTCCGCGCACTGAACTCTTGCTGATCGATACTGAATTCTGACCTAGTCAGTTAGCAGATCTCAGCCGAGTCAGACTTTTAGCCTTTAACACGATTCGAAACGGTTATGCCGGTCGGTCGAATCATTTTAGTACGGCATCTTCCTGAATAGGACTGTTCGTGTTCGAAGTTGAGAAATTTGGATTCAGGTGTATTCACCCCCCCCCTCTACACCTGAACTCACTCTCGGGACCAACACTTGTAATTCCCCAAATTTTGCACTGACCATCCCCATAAATTGTTCCCAATTAAGTTGTTCTCCCTTGAAAGGTAAATTATCATACCATTCGGCTGATTTACCATCTAATGTAAGGAGGCATATGACACCATATGATCTTCAGGTACACTAGTCACCATCCCCCAAAATGTCCTACATCGTTGCAGCCATCCCCTTGGGTTTCTTCCATCAAACATGGGGAAATCAATCTTGGCTCTTGAAGCTAACATCCCTACACCACCCCCTCTGTGGTCTGTCCAGCTACCCTCCCTCATGTCTCTCTCATTGGAAGTGTGATTGTGTTCACGAGAGAGTCTATTCTGATACCTTCCCCCTCCCCGTGGGAAGCCCATGGCACCTCGGCCCCCACTGCCAAAGCCAAAACTGGGAGGCATGCCCCAGTGTGAGTGTCCTGCCCCCAATATAGATCTGTCCCTGTCTTCCCCTCCCTGGGTCCCCATATGGCCTCCCTGCAGTTCTAGACTGCTGCCTTCCTCCCTCAATCTACCTCCAGACTGGTCCCCTTGAGGTGTGGCGTGTGGAGATAATGGTGGTGGTCTGGAGTGTTGCAAATAGGTAGCTTCCATGGGCTGGTGAGGGTTCATAGGAGCTGGGTGGGGTGTGGTAAAGGCAGAAGGGTTCGGTCTCATTTGGTCTGAGGAATGGGGGTATATGTGGCTTGGTGTGGGAACGGGGTTTGGGTTTGGGAATGTAAATGTGGGGGTTATGAAATTAGGGTTGGGGAAGGTGGGGTTGTGGTTAGGGTGGTGGAGGTTAGGGTTTTGGAAGTTGATGGAGGGTGGGGTGTAAGGTGAGTATGGGTAGTTAGGGTAAGCCATGTTCGAAGCCATGGTGTTAAGTGCCGAAACTAGGGTTTGGTAGTGAGTGTTCATGTTGTTAAAACCTTGTTGAATCCAGTCTTGATGATGTGGTGTTGTGGATTCACAGGTTAAGGGTTCAGGAGGAATTGGAGTGTGGCGTTGTGGTTCTCCATCATCCGAAGGGCACGGGTCGATTTCACCATCTTTTGGTGTTGGGTGTGCAGAAGCGGAGCTCATGATACCAGTGTAACAATCGAGGGATTGCTAGTAATCTGTTGTTTTTGTTATTTTCTTTCTTGGAGTTGTTATAGAAGAAGATAGAGTAGTAGAAGAGATAGATTGAAGTGTAAGGGAAAATATGAAGAAGAAGATAGTTGGTAAATCTGCTTGTCATTTCCATTCATTCAAACAAATACATATACTGAATAAAAACGCGTTCCTACTCAAACAACTTAACAACTTAATAAAAACGCTAATAACGACGTGGATATATCCTGGCTATCCACCGGCTCCTCATCCTGCGGCCTCGATCTTCAGCCACTTTCCTCATCAACGGCTGCCATCTCAAAATACTCCAGAGCGTCTTTGAATGCCACGTTCTCATCTCTCTTCATCTCCTCTGCTTTAAGTTCGATCAGGTTAATTTTGGCCATCAGCAAAACCCCCTCGCTCTCACCCTCTCCGGCATCTCCCTTCTCCTTAGCGCCATCTTCTTCCGCAATTGACCTCGAATTGGGCATTGTTACAGTTGGATTTGGCTCAACAAGTTTTGATGAAATTCAGAGCTGTCAAACTTTTGAATGGAAATCTGCATTCTTTGCATCAGCTTTGATTCCCCTTCAGGATGTGTTCCAAGATCAATTGGCGCCCAGAGCTGCACTTCTTTTTGTATTTTCGTGAGCACACGCTTATTGGTACGTAGTTCTATTCTTCTTTCTACGCCTTGGCATTACAATAGTCCATTGATCAGATTTCTCTAGGCTTAGAGTTTTTTGCACAAGCAGCCATTGTTCCAGCAGTATATTGGTCCCAAGATCAGGTACCAGGTGAGAATATAAGCTAAATTTCATAGACAAAACTGACTTTTCATCACACAAAGAACATTTAAGGAACATAGTCTTGGAAGTAGATTTCGTTCGCATTTCACTTGATATATGAATTCTAGTTGTTGACTTGTACATATATCAAACATACACATAATTGTCCAGTTAAAGTAGAGACAGAAACAAACAGAAATAAACGAGCACAAGCACGGTACATGATAACCATTTTTGCTAGCCAATCAGTTGCTATATCACCATTATAAGAACTATATTCCAACATAATGCAGGTGGATCCTAATCAAGATATATACATTATTTTTCATTATAAAGATCATTCATTTGTGGAGAGATACTCTAAACATAAAATTCATGTAAGATATTCCACAACTAAAGCACGATAGAATCCCATAGCCATTGCATTAGAATGAAACACAAAGTAAAATAAATGTGTAATTTGGCATAAGATACCTTTTTCTGAAGCAGATGAAGGACGGGGAGGTCAATCAGACTACACTTCCGTGATAGATAAACATGTATTCTCGACAGTATTTGAGAGTATTGGACAAATTTGCAGACCTCTCGAACCCTAGCACTATTATTTCCAGTATCGCACATGATCGCGCCATTGTTAAATATGGTAATTACAGAAAAGTTTCCTCATAGAACAGACTGACGCAAGAATTTAAATTGGCTGTAACGCGGCACTGTTGAATATGGCAACTACAGAAAAGTATCCTTATTGAACGACTGATGCACGAATTTAAATATGGCAACTACAGAAAAGTTTCCTTAGAAAATAGAGGAGTCCGTTGCGAATTCTTGCTTCCAAAGAAACAAATTCAGGAAATTGTTGAGAAGTATTACTGTATAAAATCAGAACTATAGTAATACCGCGTGCGCTGTGCGGCACAGGGTTCTCGACCGACGGAAAATCTCCTGCTTTTGTGTTTCTTTGCCGATCATCTTCGTCTTCACGCAGTTAAGACTTTATCACAAACTGAATCAATCACCTGCTATTGGATTCATAGTATGGCTGTGGTGGAAGAATCAGAGCGAGAAATCAATCGTCAGAAGAAAAAACCAGTTTCTGAAGATGACAAAAGGTGAGATTTTTGTATTTTTTTTTTTCACCTTTATATTTCGTTTTTCTAAGTTTTCAATTTCGTGCTACTTCTTTGACAAAGGTCTTAAGCATCTCTGTGTTGTTGAGGTGGTTGACATGCTAGTTTTGTTTCATGTGATATTGGAGCAGGAGCTTTCCAATGTCTACTAATTGGATGTTATTTACTTCTAGATTTAGGCGTCTTGAAGAAGGTAATGATATAAAAATTGCATGATTATGTTGTCTCTATGTTTTTCCCAAGTTTAGATATCCCAACCACTTTACTTGTGGTTGCTCTTACATAAAATAAGTACTGTTTAACTGCTTACCTTATGACATCTGAGTATTATATACAGAATAAGTAGGACAAAAATCTAACGAATCTTGGTTTGGAATTTAAACTATGTAATAGGTAGGGGAAGAGGGGCCCGGTTGGGAACAACCTAGAGAACCGTATGAAATTAAAGCCTGGTAAGGGAATTGCTTCGTTCCACAATTTCTTACTTATGTTACATATGAAGCAAGCTCTCTCTTCCTCTGCGTGTGCATCTCTTCGATATGCTTTTTCTTGTGGTCTCTGTATTCCTGGCTTGAACGAGATCGACCTTGTATTGATTGTGTAGGATATCAGGGAAGTCTGGGGATGGAAAACTTGTCTTTTTCACATACTCTAGGGGAACCATTTTTGTTCACTTTTGGTAAATTTGAAGTAAGCAACGCATTCCTTTATATTTATGGTCACGTATCGTTGTTATATTTGTCTTCTGATCCCCTCAATTGAAGGTGCTGCATTTCGTTCAGGTAAAACTTGCTTTCTTAAGTGTACCTGTCTCATACACTCATTACTATTCCATTAGTAAGAAACAAATTTTCAAGGCCAACCAAAATCGAAGATGCATTGTTTTTTGTGGTTAATTCAATAGCATATTGTTTCTTTTTTGGGGTCTGTACTAAATTGATTTCATCAAATCTGTTTTTTATTTTTGAGTTCTTTAGATAACTTTAGTTTGGATTCACAAGGTCCTCGATGTCTTTGGGGATAGGCTCTTGATAAAAACATCTTTTGCGTTGTGGAAGAGGTGATTAATTGCTATTGTGTAGTACCTTCCTTGATCAACAATCCAAGACAAATCCAATGTAAGTTGTAATAGATTAAAATTAAGTTGGTAAGTCATTAATGCCAATAGTTTGAATGCTATATTTCCTGCTGCAATAATGTTCAATAAATTTCAAAATGTGCTTTCTGCTAAATAAGTATAAATGTTTCACTTGTAAGTGTTTTGTGATTTTCCAAATAATTAGGCAAATTTCCTATGATTGCACTCTTCATGACAGCCTGTTACGTATCCACCACAAGGGGATGCTTCTCAATGAGGAAAATACTGTTTTCTGTGATACAAGAGTAGATAACAATGGTCAGCCTTTGGATTTCACATCAGGGTAAGGCCTTGTAAGCATATTCAAGAGCTTAACTTTTATGTGAAAGTTCTTCAATGCTTGCATAGATGATCTATGATTTACTTCTTGTGTTATTAGGTGCCGGAAGGGTTTGAAATGTGCACAAGACTGACGTTACCTGGAGAGATAGCTGCTACGGTCACATGCCCCCCTGACTATGCTTACGACAAGTTCCCTAGGTTTACTTTAGCACACCAGTTGGTACATAGATATTAATCTTGCTGATTGAATATTATAATGAACTTGCTCTTTGAATGGTCTAGTTTTGCTAGTGAAATTGTTCTATTCATCCATATTTTGTTGTTCTTTAATATTAACAGTCCAGCTGAAGTTCGTCGTGCTTATCTCCGATGGGAGATAGAGCTTCTTGATTATGAGAAGCAAAAGGTAAGCAAATTTACGAGCATCAAAACTTTACATGGATAATTGCAACAATGCCTCTTGTTTTCTGAAGCCATTATGTTCAGATTGCCATAATGCACACGGCAAGGTTGTTGCTCACTTCTCTCTACAGGCATCTTAATCTTTTCTTCAATGGATGTAAAATGCACTAATCAGTCTATTTTCTTTTACGATGATACTCATAATTCAATCTCTCTCAATATGACTATGAGAACCCAATAAAATTGAAAGATCTTAGATGAATGGGTTTACCTTGTGATTTTGCTCCAGATTTGTCAATGTTGCCTGATCCTGTTTAGAGATCTATAGTTACAAAGTACAATATATTTATTTATTTACTTTATATTCTGCTAAGATTATGGCATAATAATCAGTTTGGGTTCTCATATGTCCCACTGATTGAATTTATTGTACGCCATCTTACTATTGTTGCTAATGAATCCCTTTCTGCAGGACTGGACTGCTTTCAGCTTTAAACCAGACAGGTGAAAAAGAAAAATGAGGAAATCATTGTATGTCAAGACTTAATTTTATGCTTTTGTATTCGATCTTTCATCATACGTAGATAATTATGTAAATGTAATTCTCTGTTTGTTTCAGGGTAACAGGCTATTCAAAGAAGGCAAATACGAACTTGGTAGGGCAAACATGAGCATGTAATCTTCATTTTATCTTGTCCTTGGCTATATTTCAGCAAATCTAAAGCAGCAATTGCTTTAAATCTGTCTTGCTTTCCATTTTATTGAATGTAACTCAAAAGAGTGTAGTCCTACCCTAGCACCCTCGAGTTATTTATGAGTAGAAGAATGTTATTTGAATGATTTGGATTAACTTTTTATGCTCTCATTGGTACTTCACGTTAATCCTCAAGATGATTTTGATTGATTGTCATTATAATAGCCATGTTATGTTGAGACCGTAGTTAATTCCATATTATTGTTTTAGATACAATTTGTTGCAGCTGAATGTGGGTGCCTGCTTACTGAAAATGGTGAATCCAGGAAGTGAATTGAAGGTCGCAACAAGGTAAGTCTACAAACTTGTTGTGTGGAAAAGTGAATATCTGTGATTTGGTATAATTCTATAATCTGTTGGATATTTTATTTTGTCAATTTGAACTTGGAATTAAGCTGAAACGTCCTCCTTTGCACAAAATTTGAAATATATGACCAAATGCTTTTATGTATTTATAAGGTACTGGACGCCAACCAAGTTTATGTCAAAGCTCTTGGCACACATGGCTGTTGCCTGTTGCTAATTATGAAGAAGATGAAGATAGAGCAGATTTTAACAAGGTATGATAATATAGTAACTTGGGTAATTTATGTTTTTTTTGTCTAATTTATTTATATAATATAGTAATGTATCATGAATCATGTACCGTATGTGATAAACAAAATCTGAACATGCATTTGATCCAGTCACACAGAAAACTCCAAAAAAACTTGAATCAAGCTTCACATGATCACATAGTGCAATAACTTCCACAGCTACAGTTATACAACATAGACACCGCCGCCTCAATATGATACTGATAAAGGCCGGCAACGTAATTCCCCACGGCATGGCCGGCTACCGCTGCCGTGAAAAACACGAAATCGCTGCCCATCACGGCTATGATGGCTAAGTAAGTCATGAACATCTCAAGCGCCCGCAAGGCGGCGCTGACTACCACCGCCAACTTCCCATCATGCTGGCGGCTGATCGGGTACTTGGAGCAGAACTCCGCAGTAAAAGTGAGAAGAAAAAACACCAAGAGAGAGAAACTATACTCGTACACAGATTGGTGGTCCGGCCACCCCGGAAATAGTCTCATCAAATACCATCTCCAAAAAATGCTAAATGAGGAAGCGTCCATAAAGATCAAAGGTTGAGATTTCTTGTCTCACACACACACATATATATATACACATTAGTTGCTTGAGGAGTCAAAAAGGGTAGAGCTAATTATGATCTCTCCCCATTAATATTTTTGGTTGATTTTCACTTATTCAGTGTTATGAATTATGATGAAATGCTTGATATGACTTTGAAGCAAAGATAGCTCCATAAATCATGACTTTGAAGTATTTTATTTTTATTAAATGTAAAGACAAAATCAAGCCCAAATCTCAAAAACAGATCACCACACACCAGTCACCACACCAACTCTTGAAGGAGAGAGAAAGCCCATGAATCATAAACCCAAAGCAAAGGCCCAATAAGTCGTTCAAGTGGGCCTCACTCCCTTTTTAATCCTACTTCCAAAAATAACGTATCCAAAAGCATGGCCCAAAACGGCTGCAATAAATACCCCTCCATTGTACGACATCACGGCCAACATCACCAAGTACGAAAACCCGGCCCGAACCGCGTGGAATCCGGCTTGAAAGAAAACGGCGGCCGTCCGGTTCGACTCCGGTTTGACTAAATTGAGGTTTGACAGAAACTCTGCCAAAATAGCCAATGTGAATACCAGAATGAGAGAGAGCGCATACATACCCGATTTGTTATCGGGCCAGTTCGGAAAAGAGAAACTGGGCTTCTTTACTCCAGTAAAAGGCCCATGGGTGGTGGTAGATGTGGGCGGGCGGCGGCGGCGGGGCGCAGGGCATTGTGTTCTGGTGGAGTAGAGCGTTTAGGTCCAGGGATTAAGTGAATAGATGTGTTGTGATTATTATTGCGAAGTTGATTTAAATAAGGTGTTAAAGATTTACTTTCTCAAGATTTTGTTCTAACTTGTACCTGAAATGAGAATGTTTCATGTTTAGGTCTTGCAAGCAATCTTAGCAGACATCAAAAGCTTAATTTTGCAGATTTTGAGTTGGTGTGTTGGGGAAGATATTTGAATTTGAGGATTTAAAATCCAAAAGAACAAAAACCCTAATTTTTCCATTCTTTAATTAAATTTGATCAAAAGAGATTCTAAAACCCCACCTTCATACATTAACCGTCAAAGTTAAATCATTGCCATTGAAATTAGTCCAATTCACTCCATCTTTCTGCCAATTGGTTTTATTACACATAATGATATTATTACAGTGGATAACTATAAGGCCATTATAAGATTATATTAGCAAACAAACGCCAAAGTCCAAAAAAGTTGCTTAATTACATTATCTACATACGAAGTGATTTTTATATATCATCGTGTTTCATAAATAGATCACTCATATTTCGACATAGAGAAGATTATATTCTTAAGCAAGGTAATAAAATCCTCATAACATTTTGAGCTTTTTTCTGATCAATTTGCAAAAGAATGATTCTTGCGGCCTCAAGTCTTTTCTGTAAAGCAAAAGTAGGCCGAGGCACGAACGCGTTACAAGTTTGGAATATCATTAGTATGAAACAAGTGTGAATATGATAAAAGCCGTATAATTAATTATTAATTATTTCATACTACAAGCACGCTTCAATTGTTACCTCCACCGACTTTCTCGAGTACCCATGTGTTAATTTTATCCACAGCAGGCTATTATTCTCCCCATGGTAGGCCTATCTTTTTTCAATCATAATTTCCCTATTTGTATGATTCCATTTTTTTTTTAATTGCCAATCAATTCGGTCAATGTTACTAAGTACATCTACTATCTTGATTAAATAGGGTCGTAAGTCGTAAATAAGTCGAGCTACACGTGCGAGAGGTATTTAACTTGATGAAGAAATTATAATTCTCGCAAGTGCACGAATCGGTGTAATACCTAATCTAGCAACTCCCGAGGTCGATCTCACAAGGACTCAGCTGTGTTCTAATTACTCTAATTATTTAACTATCTACTTGTCCTAAACTGGGTTTGGATTATTTAAAGCTACGGAATTAAAATAACAAGAAAGTAAGAAAACAAATAAAAGCGAAGCAAAGTGGATAATGGGTGTGGTTTCAAGATTGATGAAGAGTGCGGAGGTTTAACAATCAATATGCCTAAGATGATCGATTCATTTCCATTCTCTAGCTAGCATTTATGAATTTATTTTGTTGGTTCATCCACTAAGGCTCTAGGGATTCCGTATGATTGCGGGAGATCTCTAACTTATAATCCTAAGGGTCAATCAAGTGATATCATGAACCGAAGGATCGTATCATGCTAAAGGATTTAATGAATCATCTAAACTATCTCAAACCAATGATGACAATCTAGACAGTTAATTGCAGGTCTAAATAAATAACCGGGTATGATGCGTCGTATTATCTATTACCTATATTTCTCTATAATTATCTAAGATGATGGCCAGTCACATTAAAGAATCATAGAAAAATCAAAAGCAGACTCAACAATTAAGAAACAAAAAAATTCATTCATTGAAAAACTAGGGTTTGAATCAATTCATCAAAAACATAGATCCTGCTAAGCCCCCACACAAGGGGATTTAACCACTCATATTCGTAGGAAAATAATCACAAAAGATGCAAAAATAAACCATAGAATTCAAGTATCAAAAACCCTAAATAAAACTGAGAAGGAATAATACAACCTAGAATCAAGCGGATTGATCCTCGCGCTTGGTTCTCGGGTTGTGGTGTTCAATTTTCGTCTTGAATCTTCAACGGAGGGATGTCTTGGGTGTTTCTCTGCTTTGGGGGCTGGAAAAAGTCGAAATTGTGGTGTGAGGTACGAAGGAAAGAAGTCCGGAAGGGTTTATATAGGTTTCGGGCCGCAAAAAAAAAACGTTTTTGGGCTGTAAAAGACGCGGACCGCGGTCCAGTACAAAAGGCGGACCGCGGTCCGACCTGTTCTGTCCGCGCCACTCCCATCTGCAATTTTCTAAACTGACAAATTTTGGGAAAAACGCGATATCTCTTTCGATAATCATTGGATCGTCACGAAACTTTGTCACAATGTTCCTAACACATAGAACTACGATTTGGACGGTGGAGATCGGATTCTAATATCGTTAGATCCGTCTTCCACTTGATTTTCCAACTGCCTTATTACACGAGCTCCGAAACACGGTTTCTTCAACATCCGGCTTCAAATCCTCTTCATTCTTCATCCAAACAACTCCATATTTGCCAACAATGCATCAATGGTCATGATTTCTTTCATTTTGGTGCCAAATACCACCAAATATGCTCAAAACGCGCGAGAAACCTACACAACTAAAAACCATCGAAAGTATACAGTTCCAAGCAAAACAAAAGCTAAAAATGAATAGAAAACGATGTAAATAAGCTAAAAAAAAACACGATGAGATGGTATAAAAACCACTCATCAAATCCCCCGAAACCTAAGCTTTTGCTTGTCCTCAAGCAAAGAAACAAGATAAAAGAAAGACTATGACCAAATATCCGAAAGATGAGCATAGCAATTCGAGCCTTATTTAGTTTTTAGAAGAACACATCACTAGCATGTGAAAATCATTCAAGCTTGATGCCACCTTCAAAACAAAATAGAACATAGAAGTAGAGTAGTCCCTCTCCAGAAATCTGTATCACTCAAACACTCAAGTGTATAAGGGTAAAATTATCACTCAAACTCAACCCTAGGAGAGCGTCTTCATAAGCTTGCAGATTGTCTAATTCTACTCATAATGAACACAATTCATGGCAAAGATCTCGAAGGTCTTACTTTGGTTGTAATGGGGCTAAGGCATGTAATAAAAATGTAGGCAATATATAGGAAAAATGACTCATAATGTACGAACAATCAAGGGATATAGTAGAGCATCCAAATGATGATTTATCAAAATAAACATCTAAAACCAACCACCTTTGAATCACCCATAATCAAACAAATCAAGTCACCCCAAGTTCTCACTTTTTTTTTCTAAATATACTCCCCTTTTCAACTTCCTTTTTTTTTCTTCTCCCTTTTTTCATCTCCCAACTCTAACGTATGTCATCAATAAACCCCCTTTCAATCAAAGTTAGGAGTACATGCCCAAGTTCTCTTATTCTATCCAATTGTTTACCTGCCAACTCTTTAACAATAATTAGATAAAGATTTAAAAATAACACGGTGTCATCAAGTTCGGTACCAGGCTGGATATAATTAAAAAAATAATTCACATCAAGCTCACTTTTTAGCAAAAAAATTGTCCCTTGATCACCAAACCCTCACAAGCCTCCATTTCCTCCCCACAACACAAATGACTCTACTAGATCATCGGTTAAGGCTAAATAGGCTAAGCAATTTAAGTGGAGGTACATGAATAAAAAAGATACATTAAGCTCAAAGGGGCTTACTAGGTTGATGTTCAAGGTAGGAATAATATTTGGCTCTGGCTAAAGAATGAGATAATGCCTAAGATCATATCAATGCCATATAGGAAAAGTGTTCAATAAACTTCAAACAGACTCAAAGCAAGTTCTAAATGTTCTCCCTAAAGCGAGTATCACACATGAAAGAAATTGAGACCGACAGAGGATTTCGTCAGTTCACAACATGCTCAAATTCTCACAAAAAGCTTTGGACTACCATACTTTTACATCCTACATGTTCGAAAATTTTATCATGCTCAAATTCAATTCAACAATGCTTCAGCAAAGAAAAATTTTAAGGCAAGAAATGCATAAACATCAAATAACATAAGTCATAGTAGTTCAAATATCAAGTACATGGAGAATCATCATAATCATAGGTATACAGACCAAATCAGTAGGGTTCAAGATTCTACATTCCCCCCAAACCTATCTACGAGCTAGTCCCTAGCATGAAAATAGAGTGAAACAAAGAAAATTGGGTAAATGAATCTTCCCTGAGAGTAAAACATGATTCTGTTATGTGTAGCTATCCATCTCATATGAAAATCCAGGGCTGGCCCCCTCACAATCTCCCCAAGTTGCTCCTCATTGAGTCGACTGTGGCACTATAGGAACCTGATAAAAACCTGAAAGGCCATTTAGAAAATAATAATGTTCACGTCCAGTTAGTCTTCCTAGCATTTTATCAATAAATAAAAGAGGAAATGGATCATGTTTGATAAAAAACTTCATCTCCCGGTAGTCTGTATATATCCTCCATGTGGTGGTCAACCAAGTATGTACTAACATTTGTTCGCTATTTCTTACTTCATCCTGCATCACAGGGTTGAGTCTTCTTTCAGGCTTCTTTACAGATTTGATATCATCTTCCAAAATCTTTGTTGAAGAGATCTTCAATCTTATCTCCTCCTCCTCACATGCTCCCTCTTTAGTGTCTTGTGTAAATGCTGCTTTTGTTTTATCCTCCGTGAATCCCTGCAAATGAAATTTCTGCTCTAAAGAGTGAGTGCAGTCATTATCATTAAAGTTATCATGAGAATGGACAGATAGAACAAGCGAAGAAAATTGGTTATCATGTTTAACGTCCTTAAGACGATCCGAGAATGGAACAGGAGGTCTATATTTTTTGATTATTTCTTCATTCCCCTTTTCAACTTTCTCCATAGTTACCAAATTTTCTTCCTCTTTCTTGGGATCTCCATCCACCTCTTCTTCAGGCATTTCCTTATCCTTTCCTGCACAAAGTGGAAAATCATCAAAGATATAATCTGGATTTTCATTCACATTACTACTTGTCAAGGATGGGATGACTTTTGCGGCATCCATATGTACAGGAAGCTCCCACTGTTGACTCCTTATCTCACGTATATCCTTGACTATATTCCCAACATGAGTCTTAATGTTCTTTGCATATGATTCAATATTTCTCACTGATGAGGTAACTGATTCTGTCGACCTTTTGCAAGCTTGCAGGAAGTCCTGCAAATTTTCCTCGAGACTTGTTATCCTAGCTTGATCAATCACTTCAGTCCTCATGTAAGTACCCTCAAAAGACTCCTCCATGTGTACATTATATAAAGAAAAAGGACACAGCTCATTTTGATGCAGGTAGCTTCCACAGGCTATACATGTGTCTCCCGTTATAGAAAGAAGACGTGTCTTGGAGTTATTAGCAGATCGAATGAAATCTTGTAAAGTATCTTGGAGGCTTGACATCCAGTCACAGTTCCCGTCGTTCCATACGGTCCCTCCCATTTCAGTTGTGTGTTCTAAAATTCATAAAACCTGTAAAGGTCACTAGAGATAGGCTCGAAACACACAAAAGGAAATGAAAGGGAGTTAGCAACAAAAATAAATAAATAAAACAAACAGAAAATAAAATCTAAACAAGTAAACAACTAGTAAAAAGAATAATCAAAACGACTGAGTCCCCGGCAACGACGCTAAAAACTTGATGAACAAATTATAATTCTCGCAAGTGCACGAATCGGTGTAATACCTAATCTAGCAACTCCCGAGGTCGATCTCACAATGACTCAGCGGGGTTCTAATTACTCTAATTATTTAACTATCTACTTGGTCCTAAACTGGGTTTGGATTATTTAAAACTACGGAATTAAAATAGCAAGAAAGTAAGAAAACAAATAAAAGCGAAGCAAAGTGGATAATGGGTGTGGTTTCAAGATTGATGAAGAGTGCGAAGGTTTAACAATCACTATGCCTAAGATGATCGATTCATTCTCATTCTCTAGCTAGCATTTATGAATTTATTTTGTTAGTTCATCCACTAAGGCTCTAGGGATTTCGTATGATGGCGGGAAATCTCTAACTTATAATCCTAAGGGTCAATCAAGTGATCATATCATGAACCTAATGATCGTATTATGCTCAAGGATTTAAGGAACCATCTAAACTATCCCAAACCAATGGTGACAATATAGACACTTAATTGCAGGTCTAAATAAATAACCGGGTATGATGCGCCATATTATCTATTACCTATATTCTCTATAATTATCTAAGATGATGTCCAGTCACATTAAAGAATCGTAGAAAAATCAAAAGTAGGCTCAACAATTAAGAAACAAAACAATTCATTCATTGAAAAACTAGGGTTTGAATCAATTCATCAAAAATATAGATCCTGCTAAACCCCCACACAAGGGGATTTAGCCACTCATATTCGTAGGAAAATAATCACAAAATGTCACGCCCCGATTCCCGCAGAAGGACACAATCATCAGGGTGCGAATGAGGGTTGAAGAAAAGAAATGGTGACATAAATAGAAAGTAAATAAACTGAGATATATTATATAAAGGGCGGTTAACAATAAGAATGTCTCGCAAAGAAGATGGAATAATCGAGAACAAAGATAATTCACAAACTAATATTTACGGTTTCAAAATATGACTCGAAGCAGAACAAGTCATAGCAAACTAGTAACAAAAGAGTAAGAGGACATCAAAAGCCTCGTCAACCATAAACAAGTCCAACTTTAGTTTTTTTTCATCAAAAGAAAATGAGCTAAAACGAAAGTTATGGTTATATATAATAAAAACCCATGCCTCAGCTCCGCCCGTCTTCACTAGCCCCTCAACTTGAAAACATTTGAAAATATTTGGGAATGAGCACTAGTGTACTCAGTGGGTGAAACAGTTTATAAATATTTCACAATAAGTTTATCCATGCATAAACCATATGACTTGGAAGGTTTAAAAATAAAAGCCACTTCCAAACATACAAATATTCACTTCTTTCTGTGTGCGCGCTGTCACGTTCTACAGTTACTCTTACTTTATTCCCCTTGTTCTCGGACTTTGGGCTACAACCCAGTGAGTCCCATAAATATCTGATCTCGGGTCTTAACCCAGAGATCCCAACCGTTAGACTTAAAGTCGAAGCCCATAGGTCCTCTCCAACTGGTTAGCACACAATGGAGATCAACCCATTGCACTACTAACATACGTGTACACAATCCTCAACTAGCGTGTTAGGCCAGTTAAGAATCTTGATCGATTAAATTCAGAGCATTAAACTTGTAGAACGCATAAAAACATCTTTCATGGATAAACAAGCATTTCACAGAGCTTAATAACTCAAAATAGTTTTAGATAGTAAAACCCACCTTGTTGTTGTACTTGTAACCGTAATATAACTTCTTCGATGAAGTAGGGTACTACTTCTCTCTTTCAATATCTCCTACAAAATGAATCCAAACTTAATTGTGATTCAAACTCTTATTCCTAAATAATCCTAATAACTTTCGCATCCTAGTTCACTACACCCGTCTTTCAAAATTATTTTAATATTAATATGAAACTAATGAAGTTCCAATAAGATAAATATTACAAAATTCCTTAAACCTATCTCCATCCTTGGACGAAAAAGAATTATAAGGTCTAGTATTAATAGTAATATAAAAATAGTGATACTCACTTCTACTTATATAATCTGACAGCTCAATTAAGAAGAATGGTAAATCATAAATTCTTGAAATTATAATATTCTAACCACACTTACTAGTTACTGGGCATTTCATAATTGGTGTGTAGCATAGTTTCTGTGTCATTATTTTTAAATATAACATCTTCCTTATGTATACATAATAGATTTATGCTTAATCTAATTCTTTGTCGTCATCTGCTAATCATCTAGCTATGGTCAGTATATACATATACGTGTATGTATATACTAATTAATACCATACACCCCTCTGCTATGATAATTAAAGTAGAAACCTCTTAAACTCCTAAACACTTGAATTCCTTAATAAATCTTTGAGTTGTTGTTATAGCAGTTAAGAGGATTCAACAACCTTATGAATTACAAATGAATTTAGTGTAATACTAAAATATTCATTGACGTATTAAATCTCCATAGCTATTCCTAGGAACCTCCGACAATTTAATATGCACCTAGTGTTTCTTCTTATTTGTTATCTCTAAAATAGTCAAAAATCAACTAGAACAAATTCAGTCTACCATGGAGAAGAATTTAACCATTGTCATAAACCAATGATATTATTAATATCCAGGCAATTTAATAGAAGATGAGTTCTACCTTATTCGAAGTGGAAGTCGCAGGGGTTAGAGCAAAAAGTGAGAAATGATATTTGCTGGGGAATGAATACGATTTGCACCGAATAACTATTTATAATAGCAATTAAATAATAATAAAAATAGGTGTAGGCTAGATTAGTCACTAGTCTACATGTGCTAACAAGGTACCTTATCCCTCTCCCAGGAAATCAAGTCGGCAACTATATATAGATATACATATTTTAATACTCATTACCACCCCTTGTCCAAGGACATCCACGTAAGCCAAGGAATTGAGAATTATAACACTTTATTTATTAGCTAATTATGTTACCGTGAAGTAAGTTACATATATACACGACTCAAATTTGTTTTTATATTGAAATTGATATAACTTTCTCCAGGGTGTGGAATTTCTAATTATCACTAGTGTATCAATAAATCTTATTCATTCTTGTAAAATTAACTAGGGATATCACACAAAAGATGCAAAAATAATCCACAGAATTCAAGTATCAAAAACCCTAAACAAAACTGAGAAGGAATAATACAACATAGAATCTAGCGGATTGATCCTCGCGCTTGGTTCTCGGGTTGTGGTGTTCAATCTTCGTCTTGAATCTTCAACGGAGGGATGTCTTGGGTGTTTCTCTGCTTTGGGGGCTAGAAAAAGTCGAAATTGTGGTGTGAGATACGAAGGAAAGAAGTCTGGAAGGGTTTATATAGGTTTCGGGCCGGAAAAAAAAATGTTTTTGGGCTGTAAAAGACGCGGACCGCGGTCCAGTACAAAAGGCGAACCGCGGTCCGACCTGTTCTGTCCGCGCCACTCCTATCTGCAATTTTCTGAACTGACCAATTTTGGGAAAAACGCGATATCTCATTCGATAACCGTTGGATCGTCACGAAACTTTGTCACAATGTTCCTAACACATAGAAATACGATGTGGACGGTGGAGATCGGATTCTAATATCGTTAGATCCGTCTGCCACTTGATTTTCCAACTGCCTTATTACACGAGCTCCGAAACACGCTTTCTTCAACATCCGACTTCAAATCCTCTTCATTCTTCATCCAAACAACTCCATATTTGCCAACAATGCATCAATGGTCATGATTTCTTTCATTTTGGTGCCAAATACCACCAAATATGCTCAAAACGTGCGAGAAACCTGTTGAGTCAAGCCTCTATGTGAGGCTACTCATAGCCACCCAAGCTAGTAAGGAAAAATTCAACTTACCATTAATATGGGGTGCCAATTTTTCATATTATGTGGGCTATGTGAATAGTATAACTTGGCTATAAAAGGGCATGCATTCTTCATTTGGAAGAACATCCCTCAACTCATTTTTTCTCTCTTCTACGTTGTTTTTCTTCTTGTGGGTTTGTAACGAGAAGTTCTCTTTACTTATGGTAGTGGGAGAGTGTTGGAGTGTTAGGGTAAAAGTTTTACTCTAAGGAAGGGGTTCTTGTGAGTGCAAAATAATGAGGTTGTTAGTAACACCGAGTGTATCTATTTTGTTGTAACCCTTCTCTCTGTACCTACCATTTATAGTGAAGAAATACTCGGAGCTATTGTTCCCGTAGATGTAGCCTTAAAAGGGTGAACCACGTAAATTCCTGGTGTCATTTATTCATTATTTCATGCCTGTTATTGTTATGAGAATATTAGTTGTGATATATTGTATTATTAAATTACTATAGTAAATTGTGTCTGAGAAAGGTGGGCTTAAAAGTGATCGTTGCGATCCTCATTGTGGTGGTTTTGTGTGGTCACTAAGACCCCGATCCCATAGTGGTTTTAAGCGTGGTCGGTGCGACCCATCCATACTTATTTGATTATTTACTTAGTGTGGTTTAATAATCCAACCTGTCCTCTTTTATTCTAATTAATCCCGCTGCGCCCCAACAAGTGGTATCAGAGCCAAGTTAAGATGGAGGCAAGAACTGGCAAAATGGTTAGTTTAACATTTGGAGAAACAAGATGAAGGATCTCCTCATGGTGACAAAGTTGCATTTGCATGTGTTTAGCATAGCTAAACCGGAAGGCAAAACATATGAGGAGTGGGTACTTGAGCATGATCAAGTGTGTAGTTACATTCGACAGTTTGTCGATGATAATGTGTATAATCACATTTGTGGAGAAATTCATGCTCGTACCTTGTGGAACAAGCTCGAGGAGCTATATGCCTCGAAGACCGGCAACAACAAACTATTTTATCTGACCAAATTGGTTCAGACAAAATACAAGGAGGGCACATCCTTGGCGGATCACTTGAATGAAATTCAAGGGATTGTAGATCAGTTGTCCGGTATGGGCATGAAGCTGGAGAATGAGATGATAGCTCTCTTGGTGCTGGCTTCCCTGCCAGAATCATGGGAGACGTTAAAGATTTCACTTACCAACTCTGTTGCAAATGGTGTTGTTAACCTGGACGCTGTCAAAAGCGGAATTCATAATGAAGAAATGAGGAGAAAATTACAAGGTGTCTCCACATCCTCTTCACAGTCAGATATTCTGGCTGTGGATTCAAGAAGCAGAGGAAGAAGTGAGTCAAGAGGCTCTAAGCAAAGAGGCAAGAGTCGAGGGAAGTACAACAAATTTGCTAATGTCGTGTGTCACAACTGTAAGCAAAAAGGCCACATAAGAAGATTTTGCCCAAAGCTCAAGCAAGATAGGCGCAAAGGTAAAAGAGAAGATAACAGTGATGACGACGGGGTAAATTCTGTTGAGGAGTTCAATATTGTCTATGAATCTGATATAGTCAATCTGATAACTCAGGAGACAAGCTGGGTGATTGACAGTGTTGCAACCATTCATGTGACATCAAAACGAGAATTTTTCTCATCTTATACACCGGGAAATTATGGTGTTGTAAGAATGGGAAATGGTAACCTTTCCAAAGTTATTGGTAAAGGAGATGTCTGTTTGGAGATAATGAATGGTACGAAGCTGATGCTGAGATATGTCAGACACGTTCCAGAAATGCGTCTGAATCTGATATCCGTAGACAAGTTGGACGAGGAAGGTTATTGCAACACCTTCTACCGTGGTCAGTGGAAACTGACAAGAGGCTCATTGGTGGTGGCCAAGGGCAAGAAAGAGTCAAAGTTGTATGTGACAGAAGCCAAGCTCTCCTAAGAACTTGTCAGCTTAGCGGAGAATGGTGATGTGATCGAGTTGTGGCACAAACGACTTGGTCATATGAGTGAGAAGTCCATGGTGAAGTTGGATCAAAAGAATATCATACCAGGATTGGATCATGTCCACCTAAAAAGGTGTGTTGATTGCTTGGCAAGAAAGCAAAACCAAGTTGCTTTCAAAAGTTCTCTTCCTTCCAGAGAAAAGAATGTATTGGATCTGGTTCACTCAGATCTGTGTGGACCCATCTCCAAATCGCTAGGAGGAGCCCAGTATTTCGTGACGTTCATTGATGACCATTCACGAAAGACTTGGGTATACACCTTGAAATACAAGGATCAAGTGCTAGAGTTTTTCAAACAATCCGTGGTCCTAGTGGAAAGGGAGACTGGAAAGAAGTTGAAGTGCATTCGCACAGATAATGGTGGAGAGTACATTGGTCCATTTGATGCGTTTTGTAAGGAGCATGGAATACGACATCAATTTACACCTCCAAAAACACCACAATTAAATGGTATAGCTGAGAGGATGAATAAGACCTTGATGGAAAGAGTCAGGTTCTTACTTTTACACTCGAAGTTGCCCAAATCTTTATGGGGGGAAGCACTGCTTGCAGCAGTGTATGTCTGGGATCTTTCACCCAGTGTCCCTCTGAAGTATGAAACTCCAGAGACGGTGTGGAGGGGAAAATATGCTTCTTACAAACATTTGAGGGTGTTCGGTTGTAAGGCTTTTGTCCATATTCCAAAGGATGAAAGATCAAAATTGGATGCCAAGATGTGACCCTGTGTATTCATCAGTTATGGCCAAAATCAGTTTGGCTATAGATTCTATGATCCAATCCAGAAGAAACTTATCAGAAGTCATGATGTTGTGTTCATCGAGTTTGAGACCATCGAAGATATTGTTAAGGCAAGGAAAGATGTTCCTAGTCCTGGTGCTAGCCCGTCAAACTTTGAGCTAGTGCCTCCAACATTGGTACCTGGAGATGTTGGAGAAGAAGTACAAAGTGATCATGATGAAATAGTTGAACCTAATGCTCCATCAGAGGTTCATCCAGATATCCTTGATTATGATGGTCAACCAGTTGCAGAGGGTTCTCCAATTCGCACGAGATCTGGTAGAGTGGTGCGACCCTCTACTAGATATCCACCGAATGAGTATGTGTTACTTACTGACGGGGGAGAACCAAATAGCTTTGAAGAAGCTATGAATGATGAACACAAGGATAAGTGGATGGAAGCCATGCAAGACGAGATGAGGTCATTGCATGAGAACAAAACTTTTGAGCTAGTGAAGTTGCCTGAAGGAAAAAGAGCTTTGAAGAACAAGTGGGTGTTCAGAATCAAGCACGAGGAACACAACCGTCAGCCACGCTTCAAAGCTAGACTAGTCGTGAAGGGCTTCAGTCAGAGAAAAGGCATAGAATTTGATGAGATATTTTCACCAGTAGTGAAAATAACATCCATTCGTACTGTGCTGGGACTAGCAGCAAGTCTCAACTTGGAGGTTGGTGATCGTTGTATTGCACCAAATAATCTTGTAAAACTCGAGAATTATATCAGTATAGTTCACAGGGTATCGAACACAGGGAACGGAGGACTAGACATATTATTTTTCTACTTATCTTGGGTTTGGTTAGCAACCACGCAAGTTTTGGGATTTTAATCTAAACTAAGAACTTGTAAAAACTAAAAGAAATGTAAAAACGAAAACTGAATTTAAACTGTTTTAACTAGGCAGTTGAGAGATGGGTCCAGCAGAATATTCACACACACGTAATTCCAATCCTCGGCACTTAAAATGAATTAATCGTAAGAATCAACTAGTTATAGATTACCGTAACTTAAACTGCGTAATCCTCACTCCCACTTACTTAGTCGGTAACCGCCATATTGGGCATCGAAACAGCTACTTCCCTAATTTAGCTACAACATACGTTGTTGGGCAATCAATAGATTTAATAGCTAAACAGCTTTATCGAACTAAGGGAGCCTAGTATAGGAGCCTACTCGTATGTTGGGCATCTAATAGTCTCCTACCGGTTTAATCCAATTATTCTAATGAATAAATTTGCTACTTACCTAGCCTTATTCCACGAGAAACGATGGAAGTACTAAGTTAGCTACAAACTACGCAACTTAGGGTGGCCAATCCTAAATTACTAGTCAGATTAAATAAACCAGAAATAACCCGAAACCCTTAAATTAATTATTAGAACCTAAGCCTCATGTACTATTCACGTGTGCGTTTTACATCCTGCCGGACCACTAAAAGTTTAGCTACTCATGAAACGTCCCGACCGCACGGGTAAGACACTTTGCAAAACGAACATACATCATTCGTAACCCTAATCCTAGCATGCACGAAAACTGAAAATAAAATAAAAATACGAACTAAGACTAAGAACGAAACACGAACTGAATTGAAAGCTAACAAGTACTGAATTAAAACTAGAAATGAAATAGGATCAAGAGTACCGATAGTCTTCGATCTCTCAAAACGAACGGAAATTGAAAGCAACGAACTAAACTAAAAGTGCGAACATTAAAAGCTGAAATACGAAAGTGTTGTCTTCTTCTATTCGAACTAAAGGCTTGCATAAAATGGAATAGAAAGGTAGTTGGTTCTTCTCCTCGGCTTTGGTGGAATCGGCGATGGCGATGGTTCCGGTCGGCGGCGGCGGCGTGAAGTCGGAATAGGATGGATCGGTAAAGGGATGTATGTCGAGGTTATGAGGAGGTCGAGAGCTCAAGAAGGTGTGTGAATTTCGTGCCTTCCTCATCCTTTTATAATGCTCCTAGGAATTAGATCACATCTAGGGTTCCTTTTTGGATAAGGAAAGGATCTATGAGATAAGGTAATATCTCATCCTTCCTTATTTATCTCCTTTACTTCCTTCCTTCTTTCCTTTCTTCTCTTCTTCTTTCCTTCTTTCTTTTCTTGGCCAAATTCGCTCAAAATCTCCCCATTCCAGCTGGAAAACGCGTTGCCACATCATTTCCACGTCGTGTGCCAAATCAGCTTAAATTCCTACAAAACTGCCAACAAAAGCGTCTCGCCTGCACAGTTAAGAGACTTTCCAGACATAAATAATTAGGTACGAAATCGACTCATCAAATCTCCTTACACTTGAACTATACTCGCCCTCGAGTATAAGAAGAACAAAAGATAAGTACCTAATTATTTTGGTCTTCCCCAAGACCCAAGACACAAAAGAAAAGACTCAAGACTCGAACAAGAACAAAAACAAGACTCGACACGAACGGAAGAAAGAAAATAACAACGGACTCACAAAACGAAGACAAGAAGCCATACCAATCAATTCGAAAATTTTCGCACCAATTCACTAGCCAAGCAATGTCAAATCATGCAATCATGATCTCATCCAACGAGTAGGCAATGCAAATTTTGAAACTAAGCACATATATATCAACTTGGTCAAAATCTAAACAATGTGGATCTCCTCAAGTTTCACTCAACACTCAACTAATCTAGGTCCGGTTCAAGCCACTCAAAGGAAAACAATCCACGCAATCACGATAAGAGATCATCACAATAGCAATATCAAGGAGGTCTTTCTTATTCGGTTGTAATGGGGCTTAGGACTTAGAGGGTGTTTGCAATAGCTTTTGCAAACAGCTTATAGCTTTTAGCTGCCTCGATAAATGAAATAAGTGTTTGCAAAATCCAGCTTATAGAGGCAGCTGAAAGCTATTTTGGTCCGAGATAGAGAATTTTCGTAAGCTGGTATTAGGCAGCTGAAGCTGATAGCTTATAGCTTTTATAATTTTTAACATTTTTAATTAATAAATTATATTATAATTTTATAATTATTATTTTTAATTAATGATCGATATTGCTTATTTATATGTATAATTTTTATTTATCATTTAATAAAGAATAAGTAAATTTTTTTTATTAATATAATTTATAATTTTTTTTTCTTGATTTTAATTAATAATATTAATTATACTTAATTTTTTTTCTAATTTTTATTTTAATATTTTTTATTAAAATACCGTTTTATATGAGTGGAAATAAATTTTAAATTTTATTTGTATAAAAATTCAAAATTTATTTAATAAGTGAGAAATAAATAACATTTTCACTTTATAAGATACTACTTTATTAATATTTTTAAATATTAATTTTTGACTTTCAAAGACTTTTTGCAAACACTTACAAATTATCAAAATCAACGACTTTCAATTGCTTTCACTACTTTCAAGCGACTTTCAAGAACTTTCAAAGACTTATCGATAAGCTACAGCTACTGCAAACACCCACTTAGACAAATTGATGTTGGTAATGGTCCTAGGGGTACTAAGCTCCATTAAAATTCAGAATCAATGTTATGCATGTAAAACTCTCTCACCTGTGCAGTCAAGACAGTCAAATTCCCACCACTTAAGAAAATTCACTTCAATGCTACAATATCAATACTATGCACCCATACTCTTCCTTTTCTGCCACGTTTTATATTCAGTTTTTTTCTTTTCCCTTTTTTTTCGTGGCATATACTTTCTTTTTTTTTTTTTTTTTGCAAACTGGGCACAAACTGTCTCAACTGTACAGACATAACACTTTGAATTCTGCTTATATAGAGCAGTTTTTACACTTAGATTTTTTATCCAATCTGTTCTCTGCAGCATATCTAAACTGGGTAGGTAGGAGACATATGTAAAACTTCGGATTTTAACTTTCATGCACAAAAGAGTTCGTAAAACATGCAATAACATGGGTCAAGAGAAAGTTTAAAAAGGCCTTGGCTTAAATTTTACTAACTCAAATCAAAGAAACGGTCAATGCTCAAATTGGTTCACTAAAGGATAATGTAGGGTCGGAAATATTTTGTCGCGGCCGTGTGGCTAAAAATCCCTAGTGCCTCCTATCATTTATCACAAGTGACTCAAACATATTGCGATTTTGCGGATAAACACTCTCAAAAGAATAGTAGGAAGTGTCCTACTTTAAGGCTCAAATCTAATTTAAGTGAGTGGTTATTAAATTTTGATCCAACAAAGTTTATTTTTCGTCATCCCAAATTACATGCATATACGTGCCTAGATCTACTCTTCACAAAGTCCACAAGCAAGCATATTGAAAATAAAAGCACAAATAAGACAAGCTTGATCATAGAAAACAGCACTTCAAAATCAAAAAATTTGGCATGCTTCGACACAAAATACCCCCCTCCTTACACTTAAACCTTGCTCGCCCTCGAGCAAGAGAGAAAAGACAAAACAAAGAGAGAAGGCATGACAAAATAAACACAAAAACACCCTCCTTACACTTGGTCCCTACCAAGTGTTAGAACAAACGAAAACTACAGACAAAAGATAAAATACAAAGAAACACCCCCCTCCTTACACTTGATCCCTATCAAGTGTAAGAACAAGAAAAACACACAAGAACAGACTCAAAACATAAAACAAAAACACAAAAATGAAAATGAAAAATAAAATTGGGGAAGAAAAGTCACCGATCGCCTCGCCTGGGCAGGCGAGGCAGTCTGCTCATAACTGTGCGGCGGAGGCGATCTACTCTGCGGCCAAGGGAATCCAGATTCCATACTTTGCTCCTCCAAAGGCCATCTCCTTACACTTAAATCCCAATTCCATACTTAGCCAAAATCTGCAAAAGAAAAGAAACAACACCAAGCATAAAATCAAACTAAAAACACGAAATCAAAGAAAAACGGAAAAAATACGGGTTGCCTCCCGGAAGCGCCTCTCTTTAAAGTCTTTGGCTAGACCTCCTTTTTAAGAGTCAATCGGGTGACGGCATGAACAGTGGAGTCTCATCCACTGCCTTGATCAACCGCTTCAATCTCTTCCCACGGTCTTTATACCACTCGAAATCTTCATAGGCCTTCTTCCGAAATTTTTCCTCACACTTGGTTGATGGTCTATCCCCTTGCAAGACGATGGTAGTCTGCTCCCTTGCTGCCTTTTTCTTGTCTCTTTCAGGTCGGTGCTTTACTTCCACGGCTTTCAACCATTCTGGTACAGAGTCGTCTTGACTGGGCAGCTGAGACACACTGCTGACAGTAGCCAATTCTGGAGTTGCGTGTAAGGCTAAGATGCTTTCTCTGATCTCCTCGTCCCTCATATCATCGAGATTTGATTTGGTCAGCCCTTGAGTCAAGGTGACCTCCATCTTATCCTGCATCACATACATCTCAAGATATTCTTGGACAAAGCTTTCAATGGAGTCAGTAGATAAAGCATTTTCATTTTCATGATCAAATGACCTCTTAAGTGCTTCAGCAATGTGATAATCATAAATTTCATTATGGTATGCAACACTTATAGATCCCTCATCTACATTGATTATGGCCTTCACGGTTTTTAAGAACGGTCTACCCAATAAAACACCCGCAGTACCCTCAACTTTCCTATCATTTGTGTCTATGACATAGAAATCTGCTGGATAGACAAAGTTGTTAATTCTGACCAAGATATTTTCAAGTAAACCTATAGGGGCAATGCATGACCTATCCGCTAATTGAATTATCAGCTTAGTGGACACTAATTCAGCTCCAGTTAATTGATTATAGACGGACAATGGCATAACATTAATGGACGCTCCTAAATCGCACATACCTTGCTCAATCAAACACTACCCCATCGACAAGGTAGTGTAAACATATCCGGGTCGCACACTTAGCGGGTAGCATCCTTTGAATAATTGCGATATGGAGTGGTCCATCACGACTTTCCTGACTTCGGGACTTTTCTAGTGATAACGTCCTTTACTAACTTTCTGAACTTAGGAATTTTCACGGCCTCAAGGAATGGAATGTTGATCTCCAATTTTTCGAACAATTTATGGTAGTCCATGTACTCCTTGTTCGGCGTCTTTTTCCTTTTCAAAGCTTTGGGAAATGGTGGAGGAATCAGATTTTCAGGCTCCGACTGGCCTGTTAGGACGTCCTCCTCGTCCCGTTCTTGTTCTGGATCTTCAGCATATTGCTTCTTTAAGCTTTTTGGTGGTATGGGCTGATCTGCAGCCTTCCTCGTCGCTGCTGACTTCTCTAGGTATCTTGCCTGTACAGTTGGGTCAGGCAATTCTTTTCCTCCAAGCAGTGTAATTTGGTTGCAGTTTTAGGCTCTCGGATTGGGCTGTGTCTGAGCTTGTGAAGGTAAACACCCTTGACCTCCCTTCAGATCTTGGAGTGAATTGGTTAGTCTGGACACTTGCTCGGATAGATTTTCCAAAGTAACTTGTTGATCCATCTTCAATTGTTGCATCTGTTCCTTCATGGCTTGGATCTCATTTTGATTTGAAATTATCTTTTTCTCCATCTGTCTCTGGTATGTAATTGCTTCCTTTTGAGAAGAAATCATCTCGCCCATCAATTCTTCAAACGAAGAGGATTCCTGGGTGCGCTTTGGCCGAGCAATGGACCTTCTTTGCTAATATATTCGATGGTGTGGAGGTTTGTATGCTTGAGACGACTGTTTAGCACAGTTTGTACCATTAGTAGGTGTCTGGTACAAATTGTCATAGCGGTGGATGAGTTGTTGTACTTGACTTTCTGGAAATTCCACTCGCTTGGGCAGTCGGGCACTGTTCTCTCCATCTGTTTCCTTTTTACCACACATACTTAATTGACTTACATTAGCCATAGCATTCGGATTAGGCTGAGTATGAGCTGGAAGCTGTCCTTGAGTGCTCTTCATCTCTTGCATCGTAGAATTCAGCTTATTCATCTGCTTGGCCAAGTTTTCCATCGTAGCTTGCTGATCCTTCTTTGTCTGATTTATCTCCCGCTGCATTTGTTGTTGAAATGCAGTAGTGTCCTTCTGCGAAGAAACCATTTCGGCCAAAAGCTTTTCTAAAGGGCTTTGTTGCTCCGACTGGGCAGGCGGGACACTCTGCTGCTGAAATTGCCCTTGATGCGGGGGCTTGTACACTTGCTGATAATTCTGTTGTTGCAGAGGCTGGTACGGTTGTTGAAATTGTTGTTGAGGCGGATTCCTTGGTTGAATTGAACTTTCGGCTGCCTCCATCTAAGGTTCATATGAACCCCTTGTTGTCCACTCCAGTTTCCAGTTTCATTCATTTCTTCTCCCGGACATTGTAGTGACGTATGCCCTTTCTCTCCGCAGGCTCCACATGAATGATCAGCAATCGATCGATTTGAAGCAGAAGTGTTCTGCTTAAGCAGTAGGTCTAGCTTGTCTTGTAACATGCTAAATTTTGCATCCACCTTAATATCGATCTCGTCCATATAGTCTGAATGAGACCAATTGACAGCTTTCCTTGTTGTTCTCGGCCCCTTGTATTGAGAGGTAGATTCTGCAAGTCCTTCAATTATGTTTCTTGCATCTTCATAGAGACTTGTATGGAAATTCCCTTTTAAACCGATATCGACCATGACTTTTGCTTCATCGGTCATACCTTGATAGAAAATTTGTAAAAGCTCCACGTCCAAATAGCCATGGTTAGGACAACTATCGACGAGTCGTCCGAATCTCTCCCAATATCCGCCGAAAGATTCATCGACTTCTTGAGCGATCCCGAAAATTTGCTTCTTAAGTGCATTCGTCTTTGATTGCGGGAAATACTTCTTCAAGAAAACCGTACGCATCTGGGCCCACGTCGTGATCGTGTTTGGCTTAAGACTTGAGAACCAAGCTTGTGCTCCGTCTTGAAGTGTGAATGGAAAAACCTTGAGCTTGAATGCATCCAGATTGCCTTGCCTGTGCAGATTGCAGACTTGGTTGAACGAGGCCAAAAAGGAATTTGGGTTCTCGTTTGTCCTCCCATAGAACTTCGGCATGGCAGCGACCATGTTCAGCTTGACATCAATTTATTCAGTAGTTGTGATTTGGATTGGACCGGGTAAGTCCACTCCCATGTCAAGCGATCCGACATTCATTCTCAAAGGTGGCGGTTGATTGTCTCCCTCTTCCATCTCTTCCTCTTCAGATTCTGAGCTGTTTATAGGAGTGTTCTGCCTTGTTTTGTCAAACACGACAATCTCTATTTCTGACGCACTGTTCTGATCAACGGCGTCTGTTCTGTCTCTTGACTGGGCAGTTAAGACGTCTGTTGTCTCGGACAGAATCTGTTGCTTTTGCAGCTTTGTCCTCTTCCTATTGCTCTTTGTTGTTTTCTCGACCTCTGGATCAAATATGAGGTTAGAGTTGGAAGACCTGCTCATGCAACGCTCAAAAGAACAAATAAGATTAGTAGAAAAGCAATAAAACTAGATAACACCGTTCCCCGGCAACGGCGCCAATTTGGTGATCGTTGTATTGCACTAAATAATCCTGCAAAACTCGAGAATTATATCAGTATAGTTCACAGGGTATCGAACACAGGGAACGGAGGACTAGACATATTATTTTTCTACTTATCTTGGGTTTGGTTAGCAACCACGCAAGTTTTGGGATTTTATCTAAACTAAGAACTTGTAAAAACTGAAAGAAATGTAAAAACTGAAAACTGAATTTAAACTGTTTTAACTAGGCAGTTGAGAGATGGGTCCAGCAGAATATTCACACACACGTAATTTCAATCCTCGGCACTTAAAATGAATTAATCGTAAGAATCAACTAGTTATAGATTACCGTAACTTAAACTGCGTAATCCTCACTCCCACTTACTTAGTCGGTAACCGCCATATTGGGCATCGAAACAACTACTTCCCTAATTTAGCTACAACCTACGTTGTTGGGCAATCAATAGATTTAATAGCTAAACAGCTTTATCGAACTAAGGGAGCCTAGTATAGGAGCCTACTCGTATGTTGGGCATCTAATAGTCTCCTACCGGTTTAATCCAATTATTCTAATGAATAAATTTGCTACTTACCTAGCCTTATTCCACGAGAAACGATGGAAGTACTAAGTTAGCTACAAACTACGCAACTTAGGGTGGCCAATCCTAAATTACTAGTCAGATTAAATAAACCAGAATTAACCCGAAACCCTTAAATTAATTATTAGAACCTAAGCCTCATGTACTATTCACGTGTGCGTTTTACATCCTGCCGGACCACTAAAAGTTTAGCTACTCATGAAACTGTCCTGACTGCACAGGTAAGACACTTTGCAAAACAGAACATACATCATTCGTAACCCTAATCCTAGCATGCACGAAAACTGAAAATAAAATAAAAATACGAACTAAGACTAAGAACGAAACACGAACTGAATTGAAAGCTAACAAGTACTGAATTAAAACTAGAAATGAAATAGGATCAAGAGTACCGACAGTCTTCGATCTCTCAAAACGAACGGAAATTGAAAGCAACGAACTAAACTAAAAGTGCGAACATTAAAAGCTGAAATACGAAAGTGTTGTCTTCTTCTATTCGAACTAAAGGCTTGCATAAAATGGAATAGAAAGGTAGTTGGTTCTTCTCCTCGGCTTTGGTGGAATCGGCGATGGCGATGGTTCCGATCGGCGGCGGCGGCGTGAAGTCGGAATAGGATGGATCGGTAAAGGGATGTATGTCGAGGTTATGAGGAGCTCGAGAGCTCGAGAAGGTGTGTGAATTTCGAGTCTTCCTCATCCTTTTATAATGCTCCTAGGAATTAGATCACATCTAGGGTTCCTTTTTGGATAAGGAAAGGATCTATGAGATAATGTAATATCTCATCCTTCCTTATTTATCTCCTTTACTTCCTACCTTCTTTCCTTTCTTCTCTTCTTCTTTCCTTCTTTCTTTTCTTGGCCAAATTCGCTCAAAATCTCGCCATTCCAGCTGGAAAACGCGTTGTCACATCATTTCCACGTCGTGTGCCAAATCAGCTTAAATTCCTGCAAAACTGCCAACAAAAGCGTCTCGCCTGCACAGTTAAGAGAGTTTCCAGACAGAAATAATTAGGTACGAAATCGACTCATCAGAGGTTGAGCAAATGGATGTGAAGACGGCCTTCCTTCATGGAGAATTGGAGGAAGAGATTTACATGGAACAACCGGAAGGCTTTGAGACGAAGAGAAAGAAGGATTACGTCTGCAAGCTCAAGAAAAGCTTGTATGGCTTGAAGCAAACACCGAGACAGTGGTACAAGAAGTTTGAGTCGGTTATGGGGGAGCAAGGTTATAACAAGACTACTTCAGATCACTGCGTGTTTGTGAAGAAATTCCCTGATGATGAATTTATTGTATTGTTGCTTTATGTTGACGACATGTTGATTATCAGTCGGAACATTTCCAGAATCAATGATTTGAAAAAGCAGCTGAGTAAGTCTTTTGCTATGAAAGACTTAGGAACAGCAAAGCAGATTCTTGGCATGAAGATTATTCGAGATCGAGATGCCAAGAAGATATGGTTGTCACAGGAGAAGTACATTGAGAAAGTACTTCAAAGATTCAACTTGGACAAAGCTAAAGCGGTTAGCTGTCCATTGGCTAATCACTTTACGCTAAGTTCTAAGCAGAGCCCATCAACAGATGGAGAAAAGGCGGAGATGGATAAAATTCCATATGCATCTGCTGTGGGAAGTTTGATGTATGCCATGGTGTGTACACGACCAGATATTGCTCATGCAGTCGGAGTAGTAAGCAGATTTCTTTCTAGTCCAGGAAAGGAACATTGGGCTACAGTGAAGTGGATCCTACGATACCTACAAGGTACCTCCAAAATATGTTTATGTTTTGGAGATGAGAAACCTGTACTTGTTGGCTATACAGATGCTGACATGGCAGGAGATGTTGATTCGAGGAAGTCTACATCGGGTTACCTGATTACACTATCAGGGGGAGCAGTATCATGGCAGTCAAAGTTACAAAAGTGTGTAGCTCTTTCCACAACAGAGGCAGAGTTCATTGCAGCAACAGAAGCGTGTAAGGAGTTGCTATGGATGAAGAAATTCTTGAATGAACTTGGGTTCAAACAAGAACGTCCGCAATTATTCTGTGATAGTCAGAGTGCTATTCATCTAGCAAAGAATGCATCATTTCGCTCACGGTCAAAGCATATTGACATGCGTTATCATTGGATTCGGAATATGTTGGAAATGAAGCAACTACTGCTTGAGAAGATCCATACAGAGGAGAATGGATCAGATATGTGTACCAAGACTCTTCCAAGAGAAAAGTTTGAGTAATGTCGATCAGCAGTAGGGATGATGAAGCTTCCCATAGAGGCTAGAGGGGGAGAATTGTTGAGTCAAGCCTCTATGTGAGGCTACTCATAGCCACCCAAGCTAGTAAGGAAAAATTCAACTTACCATTAATATGGGGTGCCAATTTTTCATATTATGTGGGCTATGGGAATAGTATAACTTGGCTATAAAAGGGCATGCATTCTTCATTTGGAAGAACATCCCTCAACTCATTTTTTCTCTCTTCTTCGTTGTTTTTCTTCTTGTGGGTTTGTAAAGAGAAGTTCTCTTTACTTGTGATAGTAGGAGAGTGTTGGAGTGTTAGGGTAAAAGTTTTACTCTAAGGAAGGGGTTCTTGTGAGTGCAAAATAGTGAGGTTGTTAGTAATACCGAGTGTATCCATTTTGTTGTAACTCTTCTCTCTGTACCTACCATTTATAGTGAAGAAATACTCGGAGCTATTGTTCCCGTGGATATAGCCTTAAAAGGGTGAACCACGTAAATTCCTGGTGTCATTTATTTATTGTTTCATGCCTGTTACTGTTATGAGAATATTAGTTGTGATATATTGTATTATTAAATTACTATAGTAAATTGTGTCAGAGAAAGGTGGGCTTAAAAGTGATCGTTGCGATCCTCATTGTGGTGGTTTTGTGTGGTCACTAAGACCCCGATCCCATAGTGGTTTTAAGCGTGGTCGGTGCGACCCATCCATACTTATTTGATTATTTACTTAGTGTGGTTTAATAATCCAATCTGTCCTCTTTTATTCTAATTAATCCTGCTGTGCCCCAACAAAACCTACAAAACTAAAAACCATCGAAAGCATACAATTCCAAACAAAACAAAAGCTAAAAATGAATAGAAAACGATGTAAATAAGCTCAAAAAGAACACGATGAGATGGTATAAAAACCACTCATCAATTGTACATGTCATGATTTTAATGGTCTCTTTCAAAATTTTCATCTAATTTAATTTGTAATTCTGGCGCCAATTTGGAACGGAAAAACAATTGTTTCCCAACAACCTTTGCTAGATGGGATTCTCGAGGTAATACATCCATTAATCTTCATTCTTGAATGATGATTTGTCAACATTAAGAATAGATAATCCTATTTAAAAATGAAGCGGTAATAATTTTGTAGTAGTGATGCACATGAAAGAACGTGTAATATGACCCCATTCCAATCCCTAGAGGAATCTTTGAAATCAATATGCAATGAAAGTCCAAAAGGCCACAATGAAATATGACCAAATTCATGAGTAGGTACGACGAAAACGGACAACTACCATCGAATTTTGTCAAAAAGATTATTGGATTTTTCTTATTAATTCATCAAAAAACATTGTCACGCACTCCAAACGAGGAATTGTAACCAGAAATTACACTCATTTTAATTTCATGTGTGGCTATAAACGTAAATTATCCTTTTTCCGTTTGGCTTAGTGGCTATAAACGTAAATTTCATGTGTGGCTATAAACGTAAATTATCCTCTTCTCAATATTACAACTCGTTCGAAACCCACCAGAATTTATTCATTCTTTTAATTTACATTAACTAATGCGTAGAATAAATAGGATATTTTTTAAGTAAATCAAATTTAATATATTCATCAAAAAATTAAGGTCCACAATTTTCCCTGGCCGCACGAAAAAAAAAAAGAAATTTTAAGGTCCACAGCACCGCACAGCAGGCTACTACAAACAAAAAGGGCCCCCTTCTGAGACTGTTAACCCTAATAGAAGTAGAGGACCAATCAGCGGGTCCCATAATCATATTTGTGGGCCCCCAGTCGTCTGGCGCTCGAGGCCGGAAAAGAAAGCATAATATGGCATTGGGCCCTACACACGTAGGCGATCATCCCCTGGAACGCAAACGTTTTTGTGCGGGTACTAGCCACTTATAGGATGCCACGTCATGTTCACCCCCGACTCCTTTTACTAGGCGAAACGCTCCTATCCTCTCTCTATCATTATTAGTAGTCTCACTCAGTCGAGTGACATATTCGTCTTTGTTGGCGGGATTTTTTTCTCTCTATATACGTACAGTTCCGTTTGTACCTATATATTTCTGTTCTATCTGCAGAACGACTTGTTTCCTCTCTTTTCGGCGGCATCGAGGACTACGCTTCCTTCAATTCTAACAAGATTTCTTGCTTTTCTCTGACCATCTCACGTATTCTCTGCAATTCCTTTCTTTGCTTTCAGTGTAAGTTCATTGCTTCATTATCTGCTATCTTCAATTTCCATCCCTCTTTGCGCGCTTTACTACAAAATAATGTGCTATCGTTGAATGCGTACGACTTGCGAGTTTCGCGTTTTCTTGAGATTTCTCTATTTTGACCTTCGACTTGTTATTGCTACTTAATTTCTGCGAGTAGTTTTTGTCTTCTAATTCCGGTGGATTTTGTTTTGACTGTTCTGAAGATTGCTTGGATCTGTAGTTTTAGGGATTCTTGGAGATTTTGCTAGTGAAATCTATAACCGACATTTGGAATTTTTTTTTACTGTAGGCTAAAGTTACGCGAATAAATCCAACAAAAAGTACTTAGTCTGGATATGATTAAGGAAATTATCAAATTTCTGATGGCATTATGATATGAACTGAATTTGGGTACACATTGGGGTTCTCTTGGGAGTAATTTTGAGATGGTATTGCGCTAATTAATTATAGCAAGAATAAATCCAAAATGCGGTAAATTGAAGCCAAAATTGTAATCTAGAATATGGTAGTTGGAGCCAAGAACCCACAGTATCAGTTCCTGAATTTCTGCATCTTCACATGGTTTCTACTGTTGATGAAATATGTAGTTAGGTTTTGATTCTGGCGCAACTAGTCATGCGTGTTTGGTAAATTTTACACTTGATAGTATGATTTCACTTGGTATAGTAATTGATTTATTTGTTTATAGCTAGCTCATGAATCCTGTTTCTTTATTTTATTTAGAACGCTTTCTGCTTTTGTTATTGATTGGTTGGTCATCCAGCACCATGTATCAGATAGTCTGGTAGTTTATTGAAAAATCATCATTGTGGTTTCTGTTCTCAGGAGAAGATAGTCATCCTTTTCAAGCTACTGCAACTTTTGTTTCCAACTGGTAGAGTGAATATGTAAATCATGTCATCTAGCATGAGACTTAGTTCCTGAAGTGTGGAAAACATCTACGCACATGGGGCATGCTTTAGGACTGGAGAAGAGCTCGGAACAACAACAGAATATGCATGCTGTTAGAGATAAAACACCACTGCCTTGGATGAAAAAGGCTATGTTGCCTCAAGGGAAGCACAGGGTTCGGCATTCTTTTAGCCAGCCATACCTTGATCGGGGACTTGAATCAACAAAGAATGCAAGTGCCGAAAAAGTCCGCTCTCGATCTTCAAGAAGTGAAGGGAAGCCTCAACTTGGAGGCAGTGCATATGATGATAATGAGCTTGTAAAGCACATGTCAAATTTACCTGGTTTTCTTCAGCAAGTGGAGAAGGAAAATACCATCCAAGGGAAGGCTCTAAATTTCGGTGTTCTCGACTGGAAGCGTTTGGAGAAGTGGAAGTATACAGAACGAATGCCTGGAAAAATTCCCAAAAAAGCATCCTCTACTGCAGATTCATTTGTTTCACCAAGTGGATTACCTAAACTAAGTCCAAACTTGAGAAAGCAACCGTCTTCACACGCTCGGTACCCCAGTTTGTCATATTCAGCCAAACAACCAGCAGCAAATGATTCTCATTTTAGTCCACCACAGCATCAACAGGCTCCTTTTCACAATTTGTATCGCAGATCGCCAAAGGAAGAAACAAATGGTAGCTACGTGAAGGAAGAAGAATATGTTGAGTGTCTCGAGTCCAAAGGAAAAGAAACTTGCATCCAAAAATGTCATACTATAGAAAGCATCAACAGTGGCAGGCAGCAAAACCATTTTCAGCAGACAGGAAAGTTTTCTGCCCGAATTTGTTCTGTAGAAAATGCATACAAGAGCATGAGGAGTCCACAGAAAGAGAGGGTTTCAGAAATGGAAGCTTCTTCATCATCCAAGCAAGGCAAACATGTTGCTTTCCTTTCACCTAATAAAGTCAGTCCTCACGGGAAGAAGAATATGATGAGATCTGATGATGTGGAACTTACCTCTGTATGCTCCCCTGCAGACCCACAAAATATTGTGCTTCTTGTGCCCAAAAATATCCAAGAGAAGAGTTGCTCAAAAAGTTCTCAATTTAGAGAATCCAGGACCTCCCTTGATGCACAGTTATCAGCAGCCACACCGAACAAGCTGTCTTATTACTCTATTGACATTCCTCATTCTTGTCCTGTTCCGTGTAATGCAATGGAGCCTCATACATTTCTGGCTAGCCATGCAACGAATGCAGATAATGGCCAAAGTGAAGATTCTATCACCTCCATATCATCTGAAGCTAAATTCTCAGATGTGAGTGAAGAAACTACCAGACCCTCAATTTCTCTTGAGGCTTCCATTGGAAAACAAGCTAGCATTGGTGAACAGCCCACTGTCAAAGGAAGATCTGCCTCCCCTACACGTCGGTTCAGCTTTAACCTAGGAAAGATGACCAGAAGTCTTAGTTTTAAGGAAAGCTCAGCAGTTCCACAATTGAGTTCTACTTATGCTACTGTAAAATCTGGTCCATTGAGGCCTGAAGTTGCCCCGAGTATGGATAGCTTTGAAAAAGACCAGGCAAATACTAGTACAAGAAAGTCCAGCCCTTTAAGGAGATTGCTTGACCCGTTGCTCAAGCACAAATCAAGTGGTGACACTGCTCGCTCATTGAATGTAGGATTACGTTCTACTACAGTCAGTGCAACAGGCAGTAGGAAGCCTGTGGCATCGACTTTTGAGGCTCTTTTGCAACTCACTTTCAAGAATGAACTACCTTTCTTTAGACTTGTGGTGGAGAACAGCAAGGACATTCTAGCTGCAGCAGTGAAGAGGTTGCCAACTTCTGAAAAACTTGATCCTTGCCTGATTTACTCATTCTACTCCGTCCATGAGATTACGAAGAAGAGTACGAACTGGATTGGTCAAGGATCAAAGAGTAAAAGATGTGGCCTTGGCTATAATCTTATTGGTCAGATGAAGATGTCAAGCTTTCATCATCTGAAAGTAAATAGAGGGGAGACTGGTGAATGTGATGGAAGTGAGTGTGTTCTGTATGGTGTCAATCCGGGGCAGGCAGACAAGCAAATGGTTGGTTTTGAATCTTACAAAGAGATTGCAGCTATTGTTGTAAGAAACCCTGGTAAAAAGGTCAGTAGAGGAGAATATATGGATAAGAACCAACTGCCTGGAAGGAAGAAGTTTCCAGGTCTTGCATCTCCAGTAACCTTAGAAAGCCAAGAGAAAGAAAACTCTAATGGCACGGTAGTCATCCTTCCGGGTGCTATTCATGGTATACCAATTAAAGGTGCACCTTCGTCATTGATTAGTCGTTGGAGATCTGGCGGATCATGTGATTGTGGAGGATGGGACATTGGCTGCAAGCTGCAAATACTTGCTGAAAGCAGAGAAACCAGTAATCATACTCAAGAATCAATGTCTAGCTCTGTTGATCAACTTAATCTTTTCATGGAGGTACTTGTGATACTTCTTCTACTATATTTACCTGTTCTACTTCTGATCTTGGTTAACTGATCATTCTAGTGCTTGTTACAGGGTGCAGAGCAGAAGAGCAAGCCTGTTTTCAGCTTGAAACAGCTTAGTGATGAGTTCTACACCATTGAATTGGATACATCAATGTCTTTGTTGGAGGCGTTTGCTACAAGCGTAGCATATCTCACTAGTCGAAAAATTCCTCAAATCATAGATAGAGGTCAGTCAGAAGCAGAACATGTCCAAGGAGCCTATGCAGGAACTGATAAGAGAAAATTGCCTACATTTCAAGAGCAAATCCCTATGAAGTACGTTACCTGCCCGCCCTTGTCCCCAGTTGGAAGGATATAGAGATTGCAGCAGGGGATCAACATACAGATTTTATTTTGAAGTTCTAAGGCAACATCTATATCTAAAAGAGGGTATGTTGTTGGCATTAACCTGTGTATCCTTTTGTTATCAATTGAGACTGTTTAGACATGACTAATAGTGTAAATGTATCTAATGCTGATAGCATATATGACCACTGTAAATTTCTTTACCAACTTTTCTTAATAAGTCAAGTCTGATTCTACTGCTTGCAGATCATTAAGGCCTATTTGTTGGTCTCTGGCACTGTGTGCACTCTTTTATGTCGAAAGAGAGAGAGAGAGAGAGAGAGAGAACTCCAATTCAGAGGGATAGGGGGAGAGGGAGAGGGAGGGGGAGGGGAAGGGAATTCCAATTCAGCGGCTATATTGAATGAATGTAAATACTCTGTAAATTTGCAAAAAAGACTTTCAACACAGTACAGTAGAGCTACATCGAATGAATGTAATAACTTCGTATATCAGCAAAAGAAGACTTTCAACACAGTACAGTAGAGGGTTCTTTTAGCTCTTACGATATCTTTCACAAAGGCACATAATGCAAAAAAGAAGAAGCAATCCAGCCTAGCAATCTTCTTCAGAGATCAAGCCTAGCAATCTTCTTCAGAGATCAAGAAAAGATGCATGATGAGTACACATAAACCACTGACCATCAATTCTCTCAAAAACATTGGAAACAAAGTGTCTTCCCCAGCTACTGCCCTTTGTCCTGACCATTTCAATGCAGGTAACATAACCAACGTCGCCTCTCGTGTGGACACGAACATCCTTGATCTCAATATCGAGGGGGAACTCATAGTCTGCCCAAACAAACTCCCAGCTCCCCATTACAAGGTCATTGCCAGATATGCCGCTCACACCAGGATGCACAACACAAACATGGTCTCCCTTGGACCAGAGAGCTTGCATGGAAGCTAAATCTCCATTTCTGAACGAGTTATAGAATCTAGCATTTGCTGCTAATACTGAAGCCTTGCTATCCTCTTGTAGAAGTCGAAGGCTGTCCCGGATTTTGGCAGCTTGGGCATAGTTCTCTTCTCCTATAGCAATCTGCAATTCTTGCTCTAATGATTCTTCATTCAGTAGGATACTTTCACCACTCATGGTTCCACCGGAGTCTTCTCTAGTAACTTGGCACAAAACCAGTGAGCGTGGTCGGGATCCTTGCACTGAAGGCACTGCACTGAAAGGGTAAAGAATTAAGATATCTTATACTCAAACCAACAGTAAAACAAGAAATTTGGAAAACTCAAAAGAACAAAGAGAATTAGCAGCACAATCAACTAAGCACATTCCGTCACAATATAAGGTATAAAAGAAGTTCCCCTCTCCTTATAACAATGGGAAATTGAGAAAATAGTATACCGTGAAGTTAGGCCATTGGAAACAGATTGGAATTTAGCTTCTACTCCAGTATTTCCGCCCAAAACTACATTGCCATAACAGAGCACCTGCGATCATAATTATCATATGTATTAGGAAACTATCAGAATGAATTAGTTATATAACTCGGGCTGTCTCTCTGCAATAACAAAAAACTACCAATCTCTTACAACATTTAAATAACAACATGAACCCTAATTCGAGCATTTCAATGTGAAGGCAACACAACATTGAACTCAAAAGTCATCCCCAAATATCGAATTCCACGTGTTTTCGCATTCAAACACGATGCCTGCAACTAATATCATACAACCCAAGTTCGCAACGCCCCCCCCGCCAACGGCAAACTCCAAAATGGAGAAAAGGAATACGTAATCGAAAAAACTGCGCAGCCTAAAAATTAAATTAAAACTCACAGAATCCTTTGGCTTCCTGGAGACACTAGTTCGATTCAGATGAGGCTTGAAATACATCGCGGAGAGTTTCGTCGCCTCCATTACAGCAAATATCTCACCAGATGACCAAAAGATGGAGAATTCCACAAAAATGAATCACCAATAAATGTATTGCAGACACGCATAAATTGTTGGGGAGAAAATCGTAAAATATTCGTGATAAATATTAAGGAAGAATTTGAACTACTCGTTGACAGGTACAAGGCACTTAGGAGTTGGGCGTGTTTATGAGAAACTTGGACTGAACTTTTAATCTGGGCCGGGCTGGTTGATATAGAAGACGGGTTGTATCGTTGTATTTGGGCCTAATGTCAAGACCTTGTGTCCGAAATTTGCTTGTAATTTCATCGGCCCGTCCCGCGAAAAGTGTGTAGACTCTCTCTTCCGGGAATCCGTACAAATCACATGTAATGGATTTCAATAAAATAAATTGTACCGAAAATCAAGTAATTGGCGTTTCTCTGAAGTGAATATTCGTGGCGTAATTGGGAATCTAATATGCAGAGATGGTTTGATTTATGTGGATTATTTTCTCAACTTTTTCCTATCTGTAGATGCTGTAAAATGACAATTCAAGAAAGCACAAAAGCTTTAGCTGATCGTGAAAGGCAGTTGACACAAGTCTGAAATTATGCCAATTTTCAGAAAGACATTTCAGTTATGTTTTCCCCATTATAAATCTCATATTCCCATGATTTAGGTTGATGAATATGAGTAATTAATCTGGGGTTTGATCCTAGACAAGTGGACCACCCACCCACTGTCACAAGTCCGTTTTGTAGTCACGTTGAACAGGCCGCCCATTTCCCATTTCTCCTTATTTTATTTAGTCAAGTGTCCCCGCGAGTGCCTCCACGTAATTCATTCAATTCACCCTTCTCTTCGTCCATATAACACTTTCTTTGCTATACCCAAAAAAGAAAAATATGACGGAAAGAGTAGTAAAAATTAATCTCAGCAACTCTCCACTCTCTTTTTCTATTGAAGAAAAATAAAAAAAGGTTTTGGCGCCAGAAATATCGGGGACCGAGGTGAGGGAGAAGCTTGACCCTCCCTCTTTTTCCTATCGAAAATCATGTGACGACTAAGTTTAAAATAAACAAATTAAAATATGCTAACCAAAGTATCTAAACTCAAATCTCGTTTTTCACATATATTTACTCAATTACTATTATTTGTTAATTTGTTGTCTCAGTCGAATACTACTATGAGCTGAGCATCTTCTAGAAGTTTTTGCATGAAAATGACGATGATGGTCAAAGGTTTGACGCCTCCAAGGATGAAACAAGTGGGCTGCCCACCTGGCATTTTGGACTGAAAAATCTTCAACGGTTACATCAGATGAGTCTTCATACCCGTTGGAGTGGGCCCATTTAGTTTAAAATAGGTTAAATTGATTTGTTTATTGGATTTTAACCATAATATTACAGTCTAATTATGAGTATCTTATTAGTAGTATTTGTTTTTGAGATTAATAATGTATTATTGACAAAACATCGTATAATTTCATTTCAGACTAATTTAAAACAATTAAGAGTATAAATTCAAGGCACGTGGTCCACGTGGATACTAGCTTTATGTGTAGTAGATAAAATAGATATTGCATATAGATTCTTAAAATTGAAATATTATAAAATGTACAAATAACTTTCCGCAATCACGACAAGCCTTTTGACAAATAAGATCACACACATAATTAATTGTTGACAAGGTCCTATATGAATATATGATAGTGTGAACAGAAATTGAAAAAATTTTAGGGAAAATAATTAGATTATATCACTCGTCAAATGTGAAATTGGAATTAAGAGTTTAAGACTATTCCCATTTCATATTTTCCTTAATAATAGTTAGTTTTCTAATTAATACAGCTTAGGACTTAAAACAAGGAACGCGTGAATAAAGACAAAAACAGGAAAAAAGTTTAGTAAGCATCAAAATCCTTGGACAGAGACAGACATGCTGCCAATTGCCAAGAGTGAGTTGTTTCGAACCAAATGCGGCGTTGTTATTTGCTTTCGATTAATTATTAATTACTCCCAATATATTATATATATATATATATATGACTTTTCACATATATAAAGAAAAAAATGAATGATATGAAAATTAGATAAATGTTAGTGTTGAATTATGAGTAAATTATACTAAATTATTAAAAAATTAATAACATAATTGTATTTGTTATTATAAAATTTGGATAAAATAGTATTTTCTATATTATCATATTTATTAGACCTATGAAAGTTAATGCAATATTTAGTTAAATACAAAAAAAATCGTTAATAAACATATAAATTTAGTATAGATAAAAAAGAAAATGAGACATACTTGGAGTATTCATTTTCTTAAAAAAGGAAACGGCTTAAATTATTTTAAATGCAATCAGTTAAAACGGGTGATTCAGAGTTGATGATAGGCACGTGGACCCGGCGAGTAGCATCGCTTGAGTTGTCTCCTCTTTTAATTTGCTGTCTTCAGCAGATTCCGCCACTTTGATTCTCTCAATTTTTATTTTTCAGGAATTTGGTTAATAAAAAATATCCTCCAGCCTCATTATTTTATGTTCACTATAAAAAAAAAATGTTTCCTTATTTATATCCACTACCAAAAAGGAAAATAAATTAAATTATTTTTCAATTTTTTAATCCATCAATTTTTAACTTTATATCTTTCAACCTCTTGAACCTATTACTTTTAATTTTATGTTACTTTTTAATATTTTGGAGCCACCACTTTCTACTTTACACTCAATACTTTAATCTTTTTGCTCATTTTAATGTAGACATAAATAATTGGACGGATGAATTATTATTTATCTCATTCCATTTATCTCATTTCTTTTCGATACGAAGATTAATAAAAAAAAATTATGTGTATAATTAGATAAAGTTGTGGAGTACATTAAACATGTTATTAGAAGAGATTTAAGGTAAAAAATGAAATAAAACCAATGGAGTGATATAACTAAAAAAGAAAATGGGACCTATGAAATGAGATAGAAAATGTATATATTATCAATAATATTAATTAATAAATACAAGTATTTTATTTCTATAGACAATAGATGTCCTAAATATCCATTATACTATTGTTACCATATTTCATTTTATTTTTAAATTCATTTATAATGCAATCTTAGTTATTATCCATAGCAAATTTGCAATTAATAACACGTGTTAACTAGATTCTTCTTTGTATGGTTTATACTTTATAGATAGATTCATAAACTGTCTCAAAATCAAAATTAATTGTACTAAAGATATAGTAGTATTAAGTATCTTTTCGTGTATGCCCTAATGATGAAATGAAATGTATTGTAAATAATACTCCCTCCGTCCCAAAATTCTTGTCCGCTATTCCATTTTGGGTTGTCCCAAAATTCTTGTCCACTTTCCTTTTTTAGTAAATTATTACACATAACTTTTTTGTGTGACCCACAACTTTATACCAATCTATATACAACTAACAATTCTCCTTAAAAACCGTACAAAAAATAAATTGGACAAGAATTTTAGGACGGAGGGAGTAGTATAATAGAGTCTAAATCTTAGTAAAATCGAATGCATGTGTTAAAAGTGACTCTGAATTTCCTATCGTGATTTATGTTTGGTGTGATGACAGAGTAGAGTACAATACCATGCATGACTCATAGATCCTCGAGCCGGCCGGCTCGTGACTTTCGATTACATCAACGTGAATTTCCAAAAAATAGTTTTTCATAAAAAGGACTAAATACCTGTCGATTTGAATTTCTGAATATTACCACTTTTTGTGCAAGTTTTATGTATTATATCATATAGGTAAGAAAACTATATAAGGCATGCTACTATATAGAAGCACACAATTTCTTATTTCACATCCAACAATACATATATAAACCATATTAGTTATTTATTTTAAAAAACCATGTATTTAAAAGTAGTACTAATATTTTTCTAACATTCAAATATAAATATCTGGAATAGTATCTAATACTTTTAATTGATAAGTTTTATTTATTGGCTGGAACGGAAAAAAAGTAAAATTCCACTGATGATGATACATTTATTAGACAGGTCGGTACCATAGAACTACTAGCTGCTTTTGAGTAAATAATCAAACTCTTTTACCAAATTGGAAGTGTAATTATTGAAAATTATCATATTAAATATTAGCTTTGAAATTGCAGGCTTAGGCCGGACTATGATATTGGATAGAACGCGTTGAGCATTTTATAATGTAACCCTCATAACAAAATAAAATAAAATATATCGAAAGCATGAAATATTCTTAAATCATACTACTATATGTTTGATTTGGAGTAAAAAAGAAAATAAATATTTGAATTTGTGAATATCTATGTGGAGTTGAATATTAATTTGGCCCACTATTGTGAAGAATGAATTGTCATTTTGGTGTCTAAACTTCCAACTTTTTTTAGTTTTGGTGCCTTTACTTTAAAAATTGCAAATTTGGTTCCCAAACTTAAGAAATGATTGTTATTTTGATGTCTTTCATTAATTTAATAATAAATAATACCAATAATGATTTTGAGAATTAAATATTTTTTTGATGATTTATTAGTAAATACAATTAGTAAATGAATACTCTTAAGAATTAAAAACTAAATATCATTAAAAATTTTGTAATATAGTTTTTTTTACATAGAACAAAATATTTATGTATAATATAAGAAAATATTATTTACTAAAATTAAACATAAATTAAAATAAGCTATTAAGTTATTTTAATACTTGAAAATAAAAACATAATTTATTCAATCATTAAATAAATTAACATAAACTATTATAGCCTATTATTTTAATAGTTTACAATCATTATAATTATATTATATTATAGAAAAATATTTTTTAAAAAATTATATAATCTTATAATTTTACCTTTCTTTAAATCTCCATTAATATTATTTAATTATTAAAATAATAAAAGACACAAAAATTACAAGTATTTATTAAATTTAGAAACCAAATTTATAATTTTTAAAATAAAGACACCAAAATTAAAAAAAGTTTAAAATATAGACATCAAAATAACTATTCACACTATTGTGAATAATCCCACATTCTTTTATTTATTATGTATTTACTTATTTATGCTCCTTCCCCCTCCCTTCTCAACTGACTCTCCGTGTTCTACTCGCGTTATAGCAGACATAGGCGACAAATCATAACAGAGCAACCTGTATAAATTCAGTGAGAGATAAGAGAGGACTAAGAGGAGAGAGAAATCCAAATCCAAATAAAAATCGACACGAACCCACCCCCCCCCCACGGTTTTACAGAGAGAGAGAGAGAGTTCTTCCTTTTGGATTCAATTTATATTTATAATTTGAATCAATCATTCCCTTCCGGTTCTACAACTGCTGAAATCGACCATTGTCTTTCGGTATAATCTGTTTGGGAAGTTGGGTTTTTGATATATATAGGTCTTGTTCGAACTTTGAGAAGAAAATTTGAAAGAAAGGGATTCTTGTTGAGGGCGAAGGATGCTCGTTTCTGGAGCAGTCTGCTTGTGACGTAATATGGGACTGTCGGAAACAAATAAGATGTCGTTTTACATTGGTCGTGAGGCTTCAAAGGTTTGCTTCAATTCTTCTCTTTTCTTGGCTTCTCTCTCAAGAATTTGTTTTCGGATATTTTTGTATGTTGTTTTACTGATTTGCTGCTGTTGTTTTTTCTGGTGATGAGAAGTTATGGAAGCGATTTTGTGCGGAAATTACAACAGAACTCAACCTTCTTGCGGAAAATTGGACATATATCTTAGGCGGTCTCATCTGCCAGGTTTGTTCATAGTAACTGTGTTTAATATTGCAAGAAGTTTGATTTGTGAACGTGTATATAAAAAAGCTTCAAGATTTATTGATTTTGTTCTTCAGTCTTTACTGAAAAGTGGTTACAATCAAGAACACAAAAAATGGGATCTCAATAATTTCCTTCTTTATGCTTTTGAATTGGATAAGAATGGAGTTTAGAGGTTGATTCCTGCAGAATCCCACTTCGAAAAATATATCTTTACTTGTAAGAAGCCTTTTCTCTCTGTCCCACTTTTTGTCTAAATTCTACTCTACTTATGATTTTGTAAGATGTTGGTATATTGGAGAAGGGTTTGTTTATTTTTTTTTATTGGAAACTGCAAAAGAGTTAGGCTGGATTGTGAAAGACGTGTATGCTTGGTAAATGATCTTGAAGATGGAAGACCTCATAGATTATCCCTGACCATTTTAACGTAACTTCTCTTGCCTTTTGATAAATGATACTCATTGAGTAGTTTTTAACTCTGTATATTTGTATTTTTTTCGCAATGACATTGAAAAACTTTAACCAAAGTCCAACTAAGTGTATATAGTTGATCGATTTTTACCATAGGTATCTTCAGTATTGTATTTATGTTGGAATAGTTTATATTTTATTAAGTATTTGCTACGGAAGGTTGAGGTTTCTATATTGATGTTACAAGAAAATGGGACTTACATATCTTCAGTAATACTCATTATTCATTAATATCTACTGTTATCAGTACATCCATGGATTAGCAGCTCGCGGAGTTCATTATTTTCATCGGCCAGGACCTATACTTCAGGATACTGGCTTCTTTCTTCTTCCGGTAACAATTATAGTTCCTTGTCTTGTTTCAAATGTTTCCACTGATATGCTTGGGTTGTTCTGGAGATATATACTTATGGTTTAAATTTTGTTGTATTTTAGGAGCTTGGGCAAGACAATTCTTACATTAGCGAAACAGTGTTCACCTTCGTTTTTTTATCTTTTGTCTTGGTGAGTTTTCTTCTTTTCAGTTGTATTCTCAGAAGGTTGCGTTGAAGTATAATTTTAACTGTTAGCTACTTTTTTATGCTACATGCAGTGGACTTTCCATCCTTTTATATTGAAGACTAAGAAGTTTTACACGGTTCTCATATGGTGCAGAGTCTTGGCCTTTCTATCTGTAAGTGCAATCTAGCTAACCGTTTAATAAGTTCTTTTCTTCTACTATTTGGTAGTTGTAGACTAGTAGTGAATGAAGTTCATGAAGCAGCATTGCGAAATTTTGTAAGTTTGTTATGTATTTGCTAATAATTTGCATATACATTTTAACTTGGTTGCAGGCTTGTCAATTTCTTCGAATCATAACATTCTACTCTACTCAGTTGCCTGGTCCAAATTATCATTGTCGAGAGGTAAACAAGCTTGTCCACAAAAACTATTGCTTCAATTTCCATAGTACACTGAATCTTCATGTAAACAATAGTCTCTCATTTTGATGTAAATCATGTAGGGATCAAAGCTTGCTACGCTACCTCCTCCTAAAAGTGTTTTAGAAGCTCTTATAATTAGTAGGTGACAAACTCCCTTGCTTGCCCTACATCTTGTGTCACAAATCTCTCGAATTATATGCTCATCTTTTTTCGTTATGCAGTTCCTCACGGGGTCCTATACGGCTGTGGTGATTTAATATTTTCATCCCACATGATATTCTCCCTAACCTTTGTGCGGACGTACCAGAAGTATGGTACTCGAAGGTAATATCATATATCATGTAAATAGATGATCATAAGACACCCTTGCCATGCGAATTCCTGACATAAATCTTTCTATATAGCAGTTTTGTGAAGCAGTTAGCTTGGTTAACTGTTGTAATCCAAAGCTTGTTGATTGTGGCATCTCGTAAGCACTACACCGTTGATGTCGTTGTGGCGTGGTACACTGTTAATCTGGTTATATTCTTCCTTGACAAGAAGTTGCCAGGTTGGTGCTTATTAGTTATTACAACCCCAGGCAATGGCGCATAACCTCTTGTTCGTAGAGATGGGTCTAACTCAAATTTTACACGTGCAGAAATGCCCGATCGTTCGAGTGCAGCAGCAGCATTGTTCCTCCCAGTTAGCAAGACAAAGGAGGAGAATCACAAACTCCTAAATGGGAATTCTGGGGATTCTGCTGACTGGGTATAACTTGAGCTTCGCTTCACTCTATTCGATTTTCATTTTCTTTTTGGCCTTCCTTTTCATTTATGTATATCTTTTTCAGAGGCCAAGAACTCAAATCAACGGCAAGATCATGGAAGAAGGAACCGTGGTGCATGTTGAAGCAGTCATCAATGGCGTCTAATAGATGAAATGACTGGGTCGAAAAACACGTCGTTTCGAACTGGTGAAATGCTCCTTGTAATGTAAGATGATTTAGCCCAGTTTTATGGTTCCAGATTGACTACCAATGTCGTCAACAACACCGATGTATCATGGAATTCATTATTCATATAATATATTTCTCAACCTTTTTCAATCAGCAAGTTGTTTTGGATATGACTTGTCTTGACAGGGAGAAGAAACTGCCTGCCCTTATCACAATTATTCTATTATTATTTATTATTATAATACTTTCACTATCTATCTACCTGTTATATCTTAGGATGCGTATATTATTTATGTAGTTAGATCTGTTGGTTTGCAGGCATATCACCTGTCTGCATTACCATTATTCATACAATCAATGAACATTGCCCCATCCCATGTGCTGTTTCCAGAGCCACATACTAAAACAAATGAATTTGTACTAACTAATTTTGTTACGGATTTGTTGATTAACATATAATTAATATATATTTGAGGATATGTGGTTTGAGATCTATTAATATTAGTTTTTAAGAATTAAATCAGAAACGAAAAATGTAGGGAAGGCTTGCCAGTGCAATACGGGCCGGATCTAAATAAGAGCACGTGGGCTGATTATGTCATAATTGGAACTTTAACTCGACTTTGGCCCATTTGAAGATATTAAGTTGGTCTGGGCTTTTATTATCAGTCTATTAATATAGGACCCTTTGGTTAATACTCTTTTACCCCTTTGAAATTCTTAAAAAAAAACCGCACAAGGGCAGAACGGTCATATAATCATTCTCACCAAAGAGAAAGATTGTTTGGTTTGCGTGATTGCATGTGTTAATTAATATTGATGACGGCGTCGGCGATTAGACATTGTCGCCACCACATGCCGGCAAAAGTACTGGACCGAGATGCCCATACATTGTAGATGATGAATGTAAACAACATCGATGTTTATGAAATGCGAAATATGTAAATTCAGTTTAGAGAGAGAGAGAACTTATGAGGGCGGCTAGGGAGTAGGAGGGGCCGCGGTAGGAGAGGGAGATGAGGGCGGCCTCGGCGGCGGAGTCCATTCGATAAAATTTTGCTGTCGTTTGGTAATTTTATAAGAAAATTGGTCTTAATTTTTAAGGCTGGTCAAAAATTGGACTAGCAATTATCCTTCCTTCGCTTCCAGTTCAAGTTCGGTTAAGTTGGCAAGTTTTTAAGTTTTTGGACTTGAAAACATGTTCGGTGTGTTATAAAATACGAGATTGAAATTCGATAAAAGTAAATATGAAAGTGATGAGGAGGACAGGGTTTAGAATATAGGGCAGTGAGAAAGACAAGATGATGTTACTGGTCAGCTATTTGTGTGTCTGACAGTGTGCAACAATGGAACACATGTCTCTGCTAATTCAAGAAACCTCAATTCTCAATTCACGACGTGACAAATAGATCAAGAAAATGAATAATGTCTAAATATTTTCACCCGCAAAGACCCTCTTCCCCAACTAGAAAAAAAATTCAATCAAAGCACCATTTTTGTCTTTTCCCTCATAAGTCAACAACATTCATATTGTTTCTTTCAAGAATTCTCTTCCCTCTTGCTCTAATTCAATCAAATCATACTATGTGAGTAACTATTGAATATATGGTGCCCGATTATGTATTTATTTTATTTTATTAAATATATATGATGATTCTTGGTGAAATTAAAATGGGTTGTATACAGCTAGTATCTTTAGGCATGTGGCCTCCTTTGATTTGTATCTTTGTTGATACTTTATAGCAGCAGAGTGACCCCTACTTATTCATCTTACCATGGCAAACAGATAAAGGAGGGCTCAATTGCTGCCCCACAATCAGGACTACTCATTTTGCCTCAATTTACCCATAAAATAATCTTCAAATAGTTGTTAAGAAATAAAGTTTCCAATATTTCAAATGAGAGAGAGAGAGAGAGAGAGAGAGAGAGAGAGAGAGTTGCTGTCAGTTAAGAAGTGTGTGTGTTGATTCCCAGATGGGTGGTAGAAATAATTAGTGCACTTGGTAGGTTAGAATCAGTTGGCCTACTTTGCCTTTGTGGATGTGTTAATGATGATCTGATCTCCCTTTTGGCTCCAGTTTTAGGGGTTCATTATTCTGCAGGGACCATTCTTAGATGCTCATTTTTCTACAATTATGTCTTGGAATGTAACAACAATAATTGATGTGGAAATTGTGGCTCTTTATTCACTTATTGTTTGTATCTTTGACTCTCTTAATACTTCATATCCCTACTATTATTAAGTGTACTGTAGTCTGTACAAGATCTGTGCTTGTACGGCCGTTTGATCTTCCGTTCTAAAACAATCTGTTTGATCTTCTGCAAGCATTTCTTATTATGTCATAAATATACACTTCATAATTATAAGTCTTTATGCATTAAAAATAGTGTTAATATATCAATATACCCATCTACATTATATCAAATACAAAATTACCCAACTTTATAAAACTTATCCACTATATACCCAAATTTACTAAAATACCTCAACTTTTTCACTTCTCTCACCTAAAAAGTGTCAGACCATGATCGGACCGTGGGAGTGTCCGACCGATCGGACATGACCGATCATGATCGGCCCATGTGATCGGCCACCCCCCATGATCGGCCCATGTGATCGGCCACCCCCCATGTGATAGGCCACCCCCCATGATCGGCCAAGTCCGATAGTGGATAGTGATCGGCCCACTTGGTCGGACGTGTCCGATCGGTCGGACCGGTCCGACCGATCGGACCCTGATCGGCCCCTCTGTCTACCGTGATCGGACCATCCATAGTAGGGGTATTTTCGTCTTCTTGGGTATATAGTGTAGTTAAATATAAGAATTGAGTATAAATGTATTTGTCTTTCCCCAGATGGGCATTTCGCCGCCGAACTCTTAAAAATATAATAAAATTGCACATAATTTGGAAGAAAATGATCCTATTGTAATTGTAGTTCAAGGGTCATTTAGGGAATGCACGGAAGAAAACTATCTAAACATAGAATTGAAAATTTGAACAGAATTAATAGTTTGTCGAAAAGAATTCTGGAATCTGTTCAGTTTCACATTACTTAAGAATATCAAAACTGTGGTTCATCTGCCAGAGTGGCAGGTAAGAACTGTGAATCAACAGAAAAGGTAAAAAAGCAACACATGCCAACTAAGTGAGAGAGAGAGAGAGAGAGAGAGAGGGGCCGACACTAAAGAGGAATGATGAGGGAAGTTGAAAGGCAGCATAAGGCAGAAAGCTAAAACTAGGAAAAGAATGCATACTTTTTATTTTGAAATGTGAAGTAAAATCATAGTATGCCACACACACCAACCCCATGTTTTGAATATATACTGCATGCTCTTGAAATGTGAACAGTACCTGCAAAATTCTCTACTACTCTACGACTAGAAAGTAGAAACACTATTCTTGGATCCACAAAATCAAATCTCCCAGCTTCCACATAAATCTCAATGCCCAAAACTTGATCACCTGTACTAACTGATAATTTTTCTTTCTCCTCTTTAAAGCTGCAAATTTCAGTTTCAACAGTACTAGAATCATCGTAAAATGGGTGCAAGATGTTCGAAGCTATCATTCTGCTGGTGGCATTCTCATCTCAAACCCTCTGTTCTTCAATCAACAGATCCGGGTCAGTTTGTGTACATGCATTTAACAATCTTGACTGAATCTTTTTCCTGGGTTTTTGTAAAAATGCAATCTTTCGCATGGGGTTGTTTGAAAATCCAATCTTTCTTCTTGGGTTTTTGGTAAAAATGCATTTTCTATAATGGGTTTTTGTAAAAATGCAATCTTTTTTTTTTCATGGGTTGTAGAGAATGGAGAAAAAAATCAGTTGCCTAGCTTCAGAGAGTTTAGCTGGGAGGAGCTGAAAGCTGCAACAAATGTTTTCTCTTCTGACAACATAGTCTCGGAGCATGGAGAGAAGGCTCCCAACGTTGTTTACAAAGGCTTTCTCGAAAATGAGGGTTGGATTGCCGTTAAGCGCTTTAACAAGTCTGCTTGGCCTGATCCTCGGCAATTTGTAGTAAGTACATTGTTTCACCACTCTGTCATTTCCTCTGTTTTATGATCATGCTTACCATCTAGTGTTAACAAATCATTCATATGCATTTAATTTTTGCTTGCCTCAATCTTTATTATTGGCTATCGTAGGATGAGGCCAAGGTGGTGGGGAACTTAAGAAGCGACCGGTTGGCGAATCTGATTGGATGCTGCTATGATGGAGAGGAGAGATTGCTGGTAGCAGAGTTTATGCCTAAAGAGACTCTGGCCAAGCATTTATTTCATTGTGAGTTCTTAGGCATAATGACATAATCTAGTGAATTGTCTTTAAAGATTTACTTTCCTTTAATGATCTCATTTGAACTTTACACCACATTGTTATTATGTTGTTGAAAATGGAAACAGGGGAGAATCAACCGATGAAATGGGCAATGAGGTTGAGGGTGGCCTTGTATTTAGCACAAGCTCTGGACTACTGCAACAGTAGAGGCCGAGCATTATATCACGATCTTAATGCTTACAGAGTCTTGTTTGATCAGGTAAATACTACTGCTCATCTTCATCTTTCATACTAAAAACTTTCGAGTTCAATGTTGGCCTTATACGCACGTCTCTAGGATGGTAATCCGAGGCTCTCTTGTTTCGGTTTGATGAAGAACAGTAGAGACGGAAAAAGTTACAGCACAAACTTAGCTTTCACTCCTCCAGAGTACTTGAGAACTGGTAATGCATAAACTGTTATGTTTCTTGAAAAATTCCCCTTCAAGTTTATCATAATTTGATGTTTGTTGATATTCCCATGCAGGAAGAGTAACCCCAGAAAGTGTAGTTTACAGCTTTGGAACAATGCTGCTTGATCTTCTAAGCGGCAAGCATATCCCTCCAAGCCATGTAAGATAATAAAGGGCTTGAATCCACTCTTCTTTCAAAATGTCCAATTAGCTTTTAGTGTTTGCATTTCCTTTTGTGTTGTGTTTAGGCACTTGATCTGATCCGTGGCAAGAACTTTCTGATGCTGATGGATTCATGTTTGGAGGGACATTTCTCTAACGACGATGGAACCGAGCTGGTCCGGTTAGCCACGCGTTGCTTGCAATATGAAGCTCGAGAGAGGCCAAATGCCAAGACACTAGCCACTTCTCTCATGCATCTTCAGAAAGAATCTGAGGTATCAGTATCAGTATCGCCATTTTCTTCCCATCCATCTTCAGACAAGAAAATCTCAAGTTTTATTACAGGTTCCTTCTTATGTTCTACTGGGCATTCCACAAGGAAACACAGGCTGTGATCAGCCTCTCCTGCTCAATCCCATGGGTGAAGCATGCTTGAGAATGGATCTCACCGCCCTACACGAAATACTCGAAAAGGCCGGATACAAAGACGACGAAGGCATTGCTAATGAGGTTTGTCTTCTAAACCCATAAAATATTTGTGAGATCACTCTTCGTGTTACTTAATATCATAGTAGTTATCTTATCTCTTGATGCAGCTGTCTTTTCAAATGTGGACAATTCAAATGCAGGAGACCCTGAATTCCAAGAAGCAAGGAGATGCTGCTTTTAAAGCCAAGGACTTTGCAACTGCAATTGACTGCTACACAAAGGTAAAAAAGGCAGAAACCTTAAAGTTAACATTCTTTTACTAATGTTTTCCTATGATTATGACAATGATGTTTCTTGATGCAGTTTGTCGACGGGGGGACGATGGTTTCACCTACGGTGTACGCTCGGCGCTGCTTGTGTTATTTGATTAGTGACATGCCTAATCAAGCATTGGGAGATGCTATGCAGGCACTGACAGTATCACCACAATGGCCAACTGCTTTTTACCTTCAGGCTGTTTCACTGTTTACACTTGGAATGGAAAATGATGCCCAGGAATCTCTCAGAGAAGCCTCTAATTTGGAAGCTAAAGGAAACAGAAACTGAACATGTATAGATCTAATCAAATTTACTTATCTATGTATTTAACATTCCGAACTCAAAACTTTGTCTAAAACTTGCTTCAGAATTTGTGGATTTCAGCACTAATTTATGAAGTTCAGTCAGTTGTTTTCAAGCAGAAGTTGTACTAATTGCATAGTAACACCAATATAAATGGAAGAGCTTTCAATTACTCGAAACACCAAAGAAAAAGCAAGATTGAGCAGCAGTTTCAGAAAAGGTACAAAGCACTTATGATTAGAAAAGTATGTGAATGTTTTTACCAGATAATCTATTTGGAGATATCGATCAAATACTGAGTAGGATAAGAAATGGTTCTGCATCAAAAGATCAGCTAATGCATCTCAAAGGATGTCGAAAAATGCCGGTCAGATTCAGGTTTTATTAGCTGCATCCGAGTTCTCCACAAAAGCATTATAATCCGTGTATACTCATCTTGACTCAGCATAGCAAGGCAAAAGATTCTCTTCTTTACATTTGAGGTTTACTGTTGCCTAGCAGTTGCCCAACTAAGTTAGTCACCTGCATTGAAGAGATTGGTAACCCGTCAAGAAGCGTTTCACATTAGCCAATAGATGCCATTTACTGCATATCTGATATCTGTGGAAATGGATGTAACATAATCTACTAAGCAAATTCTGAAATTATCACAATGGCTAGGCTAATTCTGGTACTCTGTTATCAAGTTTTTTACTAAACTGAGTTCCTAAACAATGGCTAGGACGATCAAGTCAATAATTCAAGAATACTTTTATACACATGGCTCATAATCATAAGTCTTAACACCATAATGCATAATCTAAAGGATATTACAAAAATGTACATGTGCAAAAATATGAATTCATGCAATGACCAATAAACCACCTGCCAATATTTCGAAACACAACGATCAATGCAGTTATTTTCGCCCATGTTTAACTCAGCTTCCTTGTACCTAAAAGTAAGATTTTCAATTAACCACCTTCTTTGATGATCCAACTAGAGTTCCAAAAATCCCCCAATTCTAATTCTAAACAAAGCTTTCAGAAAAAAAAAGTAAGGATCTGAATCACATACTTGCTCTCCATGCACTAGCTGAAACACGTGTGCGTGAGCCTGAATTAGAACAGAGGTATCATCACGAAAAAGTGAGAAATAAAAAAAACACACTACAAAATACGTAGTTGACAGAATGCTCATAATTCATTAAAGAAAACCAGAATTACATTTCTAGCGTTACCAGAAAATATGTGAACCACACACAGCAATAACATTCCATTTCCAATACGATACAGCAAACAATAATTGCAATTTGTTGAAGCATTAATGCAAACACAGTAAAACAAGGTTACCTACCTGTTAAACATATCCACCCTATATTCCATCTCCTTCTCCATCATACCAATAATCTGCACTCATACACAGATAAAAATGATATCTTCAATATGCGAAATACCATTATAACTGTATGAAAAAATAAAAAGCCCTATTTTCAGACCTAATTTGGCGTGATTGAGTATGTAGAGTATCCAAGAATTAATACCTGTTCTCTCTCGTGAGCAGATGGCACATTGCTTGGAGCCATTGGTTCTGATATGGGGATAAAGAGAGAGAGAGGTAATAAGATCCAAATTTCTTTGAATCTATCAAATTTGTAATTCTGAAGAATGTTGAAGAGGTATATAGCAGAATTAAAACCCTAAAAACAGAGGACGAGCGAACCAAACAAAAACTACAAGCACTACTTTCTTGTGTGAGCCGGTGATACCGTATTAATGCACAAAAGCTGTTTTTGTATGTATACCTTTATATATATCATACCACAATGCTCCACTTAATTTAATGAGAAATATATGTTACTTGTTTTATTAAATATATAACGTCTAAATGGCCTAGCGGTCTAAAGCTAAATTTTAATTTTTTAAATATGTTACCATTCATATTAATTTTTCCATTTTTTTTATTTTAATTTTAATTTTTTAAATATGTTACCATTCATATTAATTTTTCCATTTTTTTATTTTTAATTCTATACCTTTGCCTAAGGTGTACCCTTATATAAACTATAAACAGAACATACAAGTCTAGTTAAAATTCATCTTCTTAAAGTTCACCATGCATGTTGAAATATATGAAATGAGCCACGAATTAAAGAGATGATGTAGCTACAACACCGCCCAGCATCATCTGTCCCACTCCAGCGTGGCCCATACCATGGCCCACCAATCACGCTCCGCCACGCGTGCATTGGTGGGCCAGCCTTTTATAATTAAAATAATTTTTTATTGCTAATATGACCCACCAATGCACGCGTGGCGGGACGTGATTGGTGGGCCACCGAGTGGGATACGGGAAATGGGCCAGAGGAAGCGGATTGCTACAACACTTACATATAACCAAGCAGTAATTTGCACGAACATTATTATGATTGAAAGCAACAGAACCAACCACCAGAAAAGGAAGAAACGAAAAATTGACAACTCACTGCAGCAAAGTGAATAAATAGTACTGCCTCCTATCAACTTATAATTTCGCAATATTCCAATCTCGGTTTCTGTTTTTACATATTTTCCATCATCTTCTACAAACCACCTACGAAGGGATGTTGAAATGGAAAAGCCAAGAAATGACGAAAGCAAACACCATACAAGCAAGAAGGAAATTTAAAAACCGGTGACCATTCAAGCAAGTTCGAGTTTCTGCAGTCGAAGGTGCAGGAGTTGCGAATGCAGTAGTCACCGCAGCAGCAGCAGCATTCTCACTTGCTTGTTGGACAGCCTCGATATCGTTAGGGCCAATCATATTGCGTGCCACCGAGTTACAAATCTCACAAGTCCTGATGCCAAAGAACATTACAATCATTAACTGAACAGCTTATCTTATTCTTGTACAAAACAGACAGGAAATGCACTGCCTAATAAATCTATGTAAGATTCTACATCAATTCATGCATTCAGCTTTTACTATAGTAAATAGTTTTACAGCATTTGCAACTAAACAATCCAAAAATCTGTGACAAAAAGAGATTTGCCATTTGCTCAAATTAAATTTTTAGTACCAATGTTACCACAAGTTAATACAGATACTAACCTTCCAAGAAAAATCCAAAAAAATAAAAAAAGATATTACCTTCCAAGATAGAAAATTAAGGAGGCGGGGCAAGTTCATAATTAGACTTTGGCCATTTCTTACCAGATTACATAGTAAAAACATACAAAAGTATAGCCTCAGAAGAAAGATATGGCCAAAAATTCTCGAGTACATTGGAGGTAAATATTATTATTACACGAATGATGTGAATATAAGGATTCCAAACACGGTGCAAGGAAATCTGAATATGAAGGAGCAGAAAACAATATGATGATACAAGGGAAGGGGTGAGATGTCCAGTGATAAAGGAAGAGAATCTCAAGAATGAGATAGCAGCTAAAGAAACATAATTGAAAGGAATTACTTCTTTCCACATTATCTTTTAATGTCACATTCTTGATCTTTTCAAGAACAATATTCCCTCATGACTAATGAGCATTACCAGAACAGCCAAAAGATGTCGCCCAAATATGCTACAAGAACTCAATAAGAATTTATTTGGTGGCAAAGACAGGTAAACACAACATTGGTCTCTAATCATAAATGTACCTTAACAAGCCAAAGGAACCCATGAAAAAATTTCAACACCAAAATTGACTATGCAGGAGAATCAATTCATTCAACAAAACCATAAAGAACCAATTTTGACAAGAATTAACAAAACAGAGAGAGAGATAGAGGGTTAAAATTACTCACTTGTTTCCTTTGATTTTGAACCAAGTTTCAGCACAATTCTTGTGAGCAGCGGCCAAATCATCCTTACACGAACAACCCAACTCAATGGCGACGCCAGAACTAGGGCTGCTACTCACTAAACTCAAATGGCAAATCCGACAATCTCTCTCAACATCTTCCACACGCGCCGCCTTCAAATCGGCGGCGGACGAAGCTCGCCGCGATTCCAAAACCTCATCTTCCAAAATCTCCGAGCCACAAGCGAAGCTGTAATCATCGTAATTAGACCCATCAACGTCGGCGGTGGAGTAAAACTGGGAGTTGCACGAACCCTCATCGCCATCGGAGAAGCAGACGCTGCCCTCCTCCTCCTCGGTACTGGCGGCGCCGCCTCCGGAGCTCCGACAACCGCATTCTAAATCTATGTAAGACATCTCCAATGCAGCCATTTTTGAAGACCCGGAAGCGGAATTGACTGTTCTCAGGCGCCGCGGCGAAATAAATACCTTCAAAATTGAATCTTTTAATGAAACTATGGGCTGATTGAAAAAAATCTTGCTCCGTGTCTTTTATGAACTCTGAGAAGAAAGGGACAGTTTTGAGGCAGGGGAACGCATAAGGCCTGAAATTAATGAATCTTGGAATAACCCATGTGATGACTCTGAATAAACTCAAATGTGTCTGTCTGTTTATGAAATCTCAGAGTATAATGTGGTTGAGTGGTGGATTAGTTGATCTCTACAACTCCTCATAGTTGTTCTGGATATGAAAGGGACTTTATTTTCTCACACCACAATACTGAGAGAGAGAGAGTGTAGGAGTGTTTCTGTCAATGAGTGGATGTGGTGATATATGAAGCGAGTTTAAGAAGAAAAGACAAGAATTTACAACGAAAATCAGAATACTTTAGTTTAGGATTTGTTTCGGAAACTCTAGATATTGGATACTCGACGTTCATCATTAGATTACCAGAAATAAATATTTTCTTACCAAACAGATCTAGGCAATTAATAAATTATTCGTTTGTAATCCTAATAAACACCTTGTAATGTGTGCTTCGTGCATGTTTTATCCACTTTAACTTATAATTAAATATCCTATTTAGAGTAATTACTATTAAGTAGGTGTTTTGAAATAAATATTGAAAGCTGCTGAAAATTGTGAAAATAATGTATTTAGATATCAGTATTTTATTTTGAGTTTTTAAATAAAATATTCGTTTTACCCTTAATGTTATAAAAATAATTATATAAATTTATAATATATCATATTTGCATAAACTTATGATACTATTATATTTTAAATATTATTTATTAGCTTAAATACATAAAAATAATATTTTTATATTATTTTAATAATTACGTAGTTAAGAAATAATAATTATTAAATGTAAATATAAAAAATATTAATTTAAAATTTTCAGAATTCATTATTTTAATTAATCTATATTTAATCTAGATTTAATTTTAATAATAATTATTTCATTAAACTTGAAGAATTTACAAATAATAAATATAAAATAACTTTTATCAAATTACTAATTATATTAAAATATCATTATAATTAAATTTGTAACTAAGAAAAATATTAATTCTAAAATTAATAATTTTTTTAGAATTATAAAAATATTTAAAGGATAAAATAGTTCAATAAATTAGATAAGCTGTAAACTGCAGCTCAAAGTTGAGTCATAGCAGTTTCTCTATCTTGACTATATTTAGTAGGGAATTTTTGCTGAAAGATGGGTGTTCCAAACACCACTTAAGTAGAAGATGATTGGAATTTATTTATATTAAATCCACCATATTTCAATCTAATTTGAATGTTAATTGAGTCTTAAAAAGATTGAAAACGATAATAAATCTAGCCAAACAATAGTTATATAATTTTCTTGCAAGTCATTTATGGTCCTCATGGACCTTCATTGATCTAATCAATACAAGCATTTAATACGTTATCCAAATTAAGCATTGAAACTGCACCCAATTTTCGTAGCAATTGCAAGTGAGAATTGGGGAAGTTTCTTGCAATAAACAACAATATTGTTATCTAATCCCTCCGTATCATTGAAATAGTCCATTTTCTTTTCAGCACGATTTTTAAGAAGAGTTGTTAGTTGTGTGTAGAGTTGTGTAAAATTGTGGGTCCCTCAAATAAAATGTGTGTAATTATTTATTAAAAAAAAACTTGACTATTATAGTGAGAAAGCCAAAAAAAAATACTGTAATTAAAAGTCTTTGTTGATTTTATTTAATGTAATTATTGCCGAATCTTGATAAGCATGTCAGAATAAAGGAAATCTGATAATAATAGGTAATGAGTTATTGTATGTCCATTTTGGTGAGTTATAGCTATATCACACATTAGGTAAATTATTTAAATACAGCAACATGTGAATCTGAATGATGATTAATCGTAGATATGGTTGTGCGTGCATTATGTTCCACTACAGATGTATAATACTCATATAAGTACGGTAGTATTTAGCTATGTTATTAAACCCGGTCTAGTCATTGACCCGGAAAAATTAATTTTAGTGGTTCAACCGGTCGAACCGGTGGGTCAACCCGGTGTAATATAATAAATATTAAATATCTTTTAATAATACAAATAAATAAAATAAATAACTTAAAAATATAAAAAACCTAATATTAATATAATTTGAAGTAAAAAATTAACCTAGTATTTTTCATGTCCAAACTTCATAAATAGAATTAATACATTAGAGATTTAAAATTTAAATTTAATCTTTTTTAATTAATATTACCGGGTCAACCGGATCAATCGGTTACCGGTTACCGAGTCAACCGGCCGGTTCTGCCGGGTCGTACCGGGTCAAAGGCCAAAATCGGTTTTTATTGGTCCGGCCCAAATTTTTCACCGGGTCACGGTTGAACCGGGTCAACCGGCCGGGCCGGGCCGAGTTTAATAACATAGGTATTTAGGTAGTGTTCGGATTTATAAGCAACTTTTAGTTGTTTAAATTTGTTTTTAAACAAAAAATTGTTAATTTTTGCTACAGTAGGAAAAAATAGTGTAATTTAAAAAAAATATAGTTAATACTCTTATAAATTGTTTTTCAATTTTTGCTTTTTAAAAGCACCCTGACCCGCTTATGAACTTTTGCTTATTTTGATTTATTTTAAGTACAAAAAACTTTAAACACATATTCCAAACATTAAAAAAGTACTTTTAATGTAAAAATAAAAATCAAAATCAACTTATTTAATTCGTTCAAAACACTACTTTATTTTACTAGTTCATCAAGTTAGTTTTATGATATGAAAAAGGAAACAGTCATAATTATGTATTTTTATTGTGTTGCGCGATTTAAATGGATGACAATTACTTTCTCTGTCCCGTTATAAATGTTTTTATTCTTTTTGGACGGTACAACTAGTAATGTTCTCTTTTTATTTGACCAAAATTAACCATTTATCCTAAAATGAAGTGCCCCTCATTATCCTTATATTCTCTCTTCAAGACTCTTTCATTCAATTCCGAACTCATAAATTTTTGATTTTTAATTTTTTGAAAAATTTATATTATTTTTTTAAATACAACATGAAAAAAAATTAAAAATAAAATAAATTAAAAATTAAAATTTGGATGAGTTCTCCATCACTCCCATCAACAATTCCTCAAAAACTATATAATTAAAACTTATAAAATATACTCCCTCCGACCAACTAAAAATGACGCATTTCTTAAAATGACAAAAAATATTTGAACTATTATTAACTATTAAAAAAATCAAACAATCTTAAACCACGTAACATTATTTGGAATTGGGGAGTATATCTAAACAAATATTTTTAGACCCTGGTGCGGAAAATTCAAATTATAGAATAGTTGATGGTCATATATTAATTGTTCGTAAGCCTAGAGAGCCAGATGCAGTCCTAGCTAGTCTTTTTCATTTTTTTTAGGCTACTACGTATAATTTTTTGATATACATTAAGTTCGAATTATTAAATAAGTCTCGAGAGAGACAGAATGGACCACAGCTGGGGAGAAAATATCGGCGTGAAGTGATGATGTGCAGCGGAGACACACACCATTGACTACCGGTGGACCACCTCGTTTCTTCCTCTGACGTTTGTCCCGACTCTCCTTTGCGTGTGCAACAACCACCCCCAATAATTGTTGGACAACTTTACCCCTCAATTCAATGGAAAATATTCACCGTGTTAAATTTTCTTATTATAAATTTACATGTTCCTTCTTAAATGATCTGTATTAAGAAAGTGGGTCCCACTGCAGTCAAATGATGAATTCCTGTCCCAATTGATTCGCCAAGAAAAGGAGGAAAAGGAAAAGTGAAATCGAATAAACTTTTAAAGAAAACGCAAAATAAACAAAAGAAACAGAAAAATTGAAATTGAATACAACCAAACAAGTCCTAAACCGATTTGTTCATCACATGGGGCAACTGTAGTTGGGCTTCTTTTCCGTTCGCAATATTCCGTTTTCTACACATTATTGGCAGCCAAACACGCCCTAGAGATGTGACCATTCATTTGGACTATAGTTATTACCATTACAAAAAATACATTTATTTTTGCAGAAGTATTTTCTTCTGTTTATGGATCGACAATGATGACTATTTGGAAGTGAAATGGGGCGGGTAGAATTATCACGGGGAAATTCAGCACCTCTTACAGGTGTCATATACATTATTGAAATTTTATCATAACCCTAAAAGTTGGAGGTTGTTTAATTGTTAATTATTGTGTTTCAATTGGGTAGGTTAGGATAATTGTTTTTATTAATTACTTAGTGCACATCAATTGTTACTACTTTATCGACATTTTCTATTCACAAACATGAATCGAAGTCATAAGATTCAAGAAACAAGGTGGTCTGTCCCCTTGGAATGACATAGCGGTGAAGGTGGATGGTCCGGGACCGATAGGTCATGGGTTCAATTCCCACTGGACACGCTATGTGTGAACCTGTCACCCTGTCACATTAAGAGTGGTTCAACTCTTCTGTGTGGTTTGCAGGCTATTGCACAGGAGCGAGGTTTACCCTGTGCGCACCAAAGGTAGCGGCTGCGGGTTCCTCGTCAACAAAAAAAAAAAAAAAAAAAAAACAAGGTGGTCTAGTTGGTGAAGCGAATCATTCGTGACCTAAATGTCTCGAGTTCAAATCAAATACATGCCTTTTAAATCGGAATACCCATTCATACAAGCAAAAGAATGAACTCAAAAAATAAATCAACGAGTGTCATTAGAAAATCACATTCCTAAGCCATTTAAGACTAAGAGAAGAAACCTACCTAAATATAAAATATACCTGCCCAACTGGATCTTCAATCACTTTAACTCCAAAAGTCCTTGTTTATTGGCATGGCTGCTACATAGCAAAGCGCATGCCATATTGTCCATTACTTGTAAGTTGCTGCTCTCCAGCCCACTTCTAGACCAAGCAACATTACTTATATCAGCAGCTAATGCAGCTAATTCATGGCTTGTCAATGATGGAGGTTCGACATAGTCCATAAACTCAGGCCCCAGCAAAGAGTTTACCTTCGCTATCCCCGTAGAAATTTCACAACAACCATAGCCACATTGAGGAGGGACCAATTGATATAGTTCATTGTAGGCTCCTTCACGCAATTTTGGCCTTCCTGCATCTGAATGTGAAGCGGGGATAGAGGGCATAGAAGCTAAACTTGGGGATGGGCACGGATTCTCTACTCCATCAAAATGATTATAAACAGAAAATGAACTAATGCGAGCAATAGGATGGAATACTGGTTCGGTTGATTTCTCAATAACTTGAACTTCGGACTGAGCCTTCTCTGAAAGGTGGCTATCATCTACACGTCTCAAGGAACTGATATCCTTTCCTTCACTTGATTTGATGGAGTATGCTTCTCCAAATGATGGTGTTTCTTCTGAAGATGCCATTGATTTTTCAATACTTGTATCTTCCACCACATTGCCTGGCTCCAACTTGGCCTTCTCATAGTCCAAGTATCGACGCCTCAGTGTGGAATTCCAGTGATTCTTAATGGCGTTGTCTGTTCTCCCTGGCAACAGCCTCGCTATTGAGGCCCATTTATTTCCATGGATGGAATGAGCTTGGAGTATGGCTCGATCTTCTTCGTCTGTAAGAATTGGATCTACATAAGTTGTTAAGCAATTGTAGGTAGATTCCTATTAGTAGCACCATCTAGATGAAGACCAAATTGTTACAATTCATTTGTTACAGAACCATAGAAACGGACAGCCATTGAAAAGAATGGTTCCAGAATCTAATTATAAAATGTAGCTTGATCAAAGAGACACCCTACTCCAACCACATTAACATTAAGGAAAGAAACTCCAACCACATTGGAGATTAATGAGTTAGTTCTCAGGAGCCGGGCATTTAGGAGCGTCGGTCTTTCGAAGTTCATATCATGCTCATACATCTGATTACAATTCATCTGCTTCCCAATTATCGGACAGCATTCCAACCACATTAGCATAAAGCATTGTAATTCATAAAGGAAGCACAAGCTTGCAACTCACAATTCAATATAGATGATCACATAACAGAAAAATCAAATTCAATCGGCTATAATCCCTCATGACATTTTTGGTCTTATAAAGCATAATTTTACCAAATTGAAGTTTCTACTTCCAATTCCAAGCAAGCCCCGTTGTGGAAACTACAAGTTGAAGAAAGAACAGTAACTCCAACAAGATGAGAAAAGATTATATATAATAGAAAAAAATCAGCCTATTTACCCTAATTCTCACACATTCTTTACAGAGAAGAAGAACAAAAAAACCCTAATCGAACACGTAAATAGTTTGGCAGTGAGAATTACCAGTAAAAGGCTTGCGTTTTACGGCAGGATCGAGCTGATTACACCAACGAAGGCGGCAAGATTTACCCGATCTGCCGGGAATTCCTCGGGCGATAAGGCTCCAATTCCTCGCCCCGAAGTTGCTAACGAGTTGACTCAGCATCGCGTCCTCATCCGGGGACCACGGTCCTTTAACTCGGTCCAGCGATTTCTTGCCCGCTCCGCCTCCATCCTCGAGCGTTACTAGGTTCTCATCCTCCCCAACTTCACCGTCAGCCACCAGCCCCTCGTCCTCCCCGCCGCCGCCGTACCTTTCTGCGGCTGCTTGAGTGTCGACTTCCATTGAAATAAATTGAAAATGTTGTTTATTTAGTTTAGTTAATTGACGCGATGCTTCCTCACTTGTTGACTCGAGTCTGAACGAATTCGTAGGGCACTGCAGAGAAGGCAAAATAATTGTCTACGGTGAATAGTGTATTCAACATTCATATCAAGCCGCTGTGATTATTTGGACAGCCCAATCTTTATTCAGTCCCCTAGTCTAAAGCCCGTATACATAACCGGCCTGCCAGATGTGTGAATAGTAACAGCCCAAATTGTATTAAAATGTTTACTTTGTGAATAACTAGAAAGCACACACTTTAAAAATATCAACATATCGTATCAGACGAGAAAAAATCGAAATTGGTCCTCTAATGTGGCCACTGTTCGATTTTGGTCCTCTAACTTTCATACGTGTCTGATTTTAGCCCTGCGTCAGAGAGTGACGCACACCGCTTAAATACCAAACTCACGCGCCTTCTCTTCTTTTTTTTTTAATTGAATTGCTTAAATATTATTTGAATTCTTTAATAACTAAAATAACCAAACAATATAATTTCTTCCACATCTATTCTTCGAACGTAAATCCCCAATTTTCTTCCCCATGAACCCTAGTTAAATCCCCAATTCTCCAACACGTAAATCCACTATTTCCTACCCATACGCCCTAGAGATCAACGAAACTTGCACGCCATCAGAAAAACGAACTGGGAAGAGGAAGATGTGAAGCAGCGTATGAACGAAAGTAGGCGCCTGACACATTTGAGTTTTCTGTTATGAGTAAAAAGGTCAACCAATTTCTCTTTGTTTCATGCACATTTGTTTAATTTCATTTTTCTGCCAGAGTTTCTAGAGGGGTAATGTCCCAGCCTTGCTCATGGTGATGCCATATACCGCAATACAGTTTAGTGTTCTGTAGAAATTGAAGTCATTTGTTTCTGGTTCATCCAAGTCAGGTTTGAAAATTCTTCTTCTTTAGTATTTTTTTTTGCATATCAAATAATAATACATAAGAAATTAGCTTTCGTCTTTCTTTACGATGATGAGTTAGAAATATGTTGTAGTTGGTTCTGAATCCTCTCTGGATAAATGTGATTGGTCTTTATCATTCATGTAAATTCTGATATTCGAATGAGTATTTCTTGAAATGGGTAGAGACTTTAGTTGCTCAAAAATGAACAAACATCATGTGCAATGTCTCAACTTTAGTTTATTACTAATTAGATTAAGTCCCAAGTTTATTAAGAACCTTAATTAAAGTTTCTTCACATATCTCAACTTTGTTTTGTTTGTTGATCAAATTCGTCATGTATACAGGAGGATTCAATGGATGATAACGCAACAAGTAGTAAGGACAAGACAAGCAGCTTTAAAAAAACTGCACAGGGATCCAGCTGATCAATATAATAGCTTGTGGGATTTCATTAGTGAGGTGAAAAGAGCCAATCTTGGTTCAACTTAGCTATTGGGATTTATGGATTTTGTGATCTTCATCTTTAGGTGTTGTAGATTTTGGATTCTCAGAAGATATGTATTTATTTATCATTTATATGTTGGCATGTGCACTTTTAATTTTCCTTGTAATTTCGTAATTTATTGTTATCGAGACAATTTGTGGTTCGAAATTTAATTTAATGTTATGAACAATATATTTAAGGTTCGAAACTTAATTTAATTAGATATCACAAATTTATATCAATTAAATGTAGCTTTTACTCAATTGGGATATCACAAATTTAATTAGATATCACAAATTGGATAAATAGAAAATTTTACTCAAATAAATATCAATTAAATGTTGCATATCTCGGTTTAAAGAAACAATTTTATCATTTTTAGTCCTTTAATCCCGACTTTGTCCATTTTAGTCATTTAATTGTAGCTTTTCTTCAATTTCGGTCCTTTATTATAGTTCTACGATTTTGGTCCTGTAATGTTTAATACTGACCAATTTTGGTCATGTAATTGTGAAAAATGTCCGATTTTGGTCCTCTAACTTTAAACAGCGTCCAATTTTGGTCCTCCGGTAGTGAGTGTACTACACGCGCTTTTTTCCGTTTAGAATTTGGGTGATAGGACTAAAATCGGACAAGTATGAAACTTAGAGGACCAAAATCGGACGACGCCACAATAAAGGACAAAAATCGGACAGTGGCCACATTAAAGGACCAATTTCGATTTTTTCTCCTTATCAGACACACCAAAATGATATTTCAATTGTCGTGTCCAATATATTTAAGTATATATCATACTTAATTCTAATTAAAAAATACAGAATTAACTAATTTTACACTCTAGTTACTATGTTTATAATAGTGTGTTGTGTCCTGAATGTTTTAGAAAATATTGTATCCATACAAACTAGGTGAAGAATTGCCAATAGCGTGTGTTGGTATCATTAATATGGAATACGTTAACATATACGAACTCAATTAAAAAAATAAATAATCTTAAAATTATGGTCAAGCTTACAAATTTGCCCCATGCGTAATATTTTAACGATATTAATTCATTAACCAACCACAAGCAACATAATCATAAGATATAACTGTCGTTATCAGTACAGTTAAGAAGTTGAACCTCTCAGTTCATATCTAGAACTAGCTTTGAAAATTTGAGCGAAAAACCTTCCGGCTCATAACTTGTCTATCTCTCTCTCCCTTTCTTACTATAGTTTTAGATAATACTTAATGTGTTGCAACCCATTTAAGGTCGGTGTGACTTAGCAAATTAAACTGATGCAGCGAGTTTAATTAAAATATATCAACATAAAAAACAAATCTAAGCGGTTCTTTTTTTTTTGTAATATTAATTTTTGAATATGTTTTTTTTTTGTGAGTTAAATCAATTTCAAGAGTTTGTATAGATTAGTTTAGTTATGTATGTCTAAGTGGTTGTCTTGATAAAGAAAGGGAGCTAAAGGTAGGATTTGTTGGGTGGGCTGCTGGAATTTGATTATTAGATTATTTGATTGATACATCTCCAACAGTATTTCAACTTCCCTCAACCAAGGAAAAAAAAGGAAATACAAATAATTCATCATAATTCTAGCAATTAAAGAAGAACGGCGTCGTGGTATATAAAATATCACGAGATTGTAATTTTGGCAGCGGTTACAAGTTTTACTTTCATTAAATAAAAATAATAATAATAATAATAATAATAATAATAATAATAATAATAATAATAATAATATAAAAGAAGAATGAAAATAAATGGAATACACAAAACTTAAACAAAAATGTCTTATTCAACCAATTTACCCCTACATTTGATTTTAGGCGAAACCCGTAACGCAACACTAACGTGTTACGTGTGGATATTCAATACGAAATTGACAATCAATTAACCTAAATTCAGAAGGCGATTTGTTATTTTAATAGTAAAGAGAACAATTGATTACTTGGTTATCCATTAATTACTTAATCGCACGTGTCTTAGATGTACATGCATGGCCAAAATAAATAAATGTTTGTAATATAATACAGCTACTACTTCGCAAAATTAACAGAACGCAAAAAGAAGTAATACACCCCTTGATATTGTGTCATTTTACGTAGCTTAATACGAAAAGCGGAATATAGTATAATTATTAATTATTAAAAAAAAACAAAAATCAATGGAATTAGAAATTATGTCATTGCCACATTTGTCAGCGCAAAATGCATATAAAGAGAAGTAATTAAATGAATGATTAGTTATGAGTAGGATAAAGAAGAGAAACCGTCAAAATATAGAAATTAAACTAGAAATATAAACACTTGAGATTTGTTGACAAACAACCAATAATCGACTTTTTGCAAGATATCGTCATTTAATAGATGATTAATTAATTAAATATTTGATGGCCAACTCAAAGCGGTTAGGTAACGAAGTTTCCCCTAACACCTCAAATTCCTTTATTTTCAAATCCCAGCCAATCAACTTCCAGAGTTTCCTTTCACGCAATCCGGCCATAGTCTTATCCTTCATTTTTTTTAAAAATTGCTTACAGTTTTTAGTTTTCAACTGGCATTTGTGTAGCTAGCTAGCTTGCTTGCTATATAAATAAGAGACTCGTGTTCTTCATTTCAGCAGAAATCTCAAAATATTCTTTCTATCTTCATATTTTCGTAGCAATGGAGCGCGCTTTGATCTTTTCAGCATGGGTTTTGGCTCTCATTTTTTGTTCGTCGTTCGCCTCCGCTGCAATCGTAGAGCAAACATTTCATGTAATTTCATACATGGCACCAAGATTCGTAAAGAATTGTAGTAATGAAAGTATAACATTACTATAATTTTATGTAAATTACTACTAATTGTTTTATCGATTGCAGGTGCAAAATCTTACCGTGAACAAGTTATGTAGAAACCAAGTTATAACCGCTGTAAATGGGAGTCTACCCGGGCCAACTATTCGAGTGCATGAGGGTGATCTCCTTGTCGTCCATGTGTTTAACAAGTCCCCATATAATCTTAGTATTCATTGGTACGTCATTCAAATTTAAATTGTCATATGAAGTCATAACAAAGGGACGTAGTTTAATCAAAATTGCTTAATTTAATTATGCAGGCATGGGATTTTCCAAATTCTGAGTGGGTGGGCTGACGGGCCGGAGTTTGCTACCCAATGCCCGATCCTACCCGGCCAAAGCTACACCTATAGATTTAATATAACGGGGCAAGAAGGAACTCTTTGGTGGCATGCACACGTAGGATGGCTTCGGGCCACCGTTTATGGTGCATTAATAATCCGACCCAGATCCGGTCACTCCTACCCATTTCCCAAGCCTCACAGAGAATTTCCCATTGTCCTTGGTTAGTAATATACATATTTTTTTTCAAATACTATTATGTAACATTAATTAAATATAATTTTCATTATAGGCGAATGGTGGAATGCTAATGTTATCGATGTGGAGAACCAAGCCTTAGCTACCGGTGCTGCACCTAATCTATCCGATGCTTATACTATTAACGGTCGGCCCGGAAGTCTATACCTGTGCTCGTCTAACGGTTCGTGTTCAACATGTTATCCTATAATCACATGAATTATTATTATTATTTAATTTTTTTCTAAGACTAATAAAATTTTAATTTCTAATTATTTTACAGACACGTTGAAATTGAAAGTAGTGCATGGTAAAACGTACCTCCTACGCATAATCAATGCTGCACTCAATAACCAACTATTCTTCAAAATAGCAAAACACAACTTGAAGGTGGTGGCGGTCGACGCCTCCTACACGGACCCCTACATCACCGACGTAGTGGTGGTGGCGCCGGGGCAGACCACCGACGTCCTCCTCACCGCCGACCAAACTCCGGCGCGATACTACATGGCGGCGAACGCCTACTCCAGCGCGGTCGGAGTTCCGTTCGACAACACCACAACCACCGGAATCATAGTCTACGACGGAGCGACGCCGTCTACGCCGCTCATGCCGGTTCTTCCCGCCTTCAACGACACGCCGACGGCCCACAAATTCTTCAGCAATCTGACCCGGTTAGTTTCGGGTCGGTTCTGGGTACCCGTTCCTCGTCAAATCGACGAACGCATGTTCATCACCGTCGGTTTAGGTGTGTCGGCGTGCGACCTTCCCGGTAACGCCACGTGCCAGGGTCCGTTCGGGATGAAGCTCGCCGCTAGTATGAACAACGCTTCTTTCCAGTTTCCGACGAAGTTGTCGATGCTGGAAGCGTTTTTCCGAAAGGTTGGCGGGATTTACACGACGGATTTCCCCAACAACCCGCCGCTAAGATTCGACTACACAAACGCGAGTAATAGCTTGAATCAGGCGCTCCTCACGACGACGAAATCGACGAAAGTGAAGAAGCTGAAGTTCAATTCGACGGTGGAAATCGTGTTTCAGAATACGGCTTTGATCGGATTGGAGAATCATCCAATTCATTTGCATGGGTTTAATTTTTACGTTTTGGCTCAAGGATTCGGCAACTATAATCCGGCGGTTGATAGTCGGAAGTTTAATTTTGATAATCCGCAGGAGCGTAACACAATTGCTGTCCCGGTCGGGGGATGGGCCGTCATTAGGTTCATCGCAAATAATCCGGGTAAGTTAATTATAATAGACTATATATATATATATATATATATATATATATATATATATATATATATATATATTTTAATGACGAGACATATCGGACAATAATTATGACTAATTAATATCTTTTTTATATTTAGGTGTGTGGCTGATGCATTGTCACTTGGATGTGCACTTGCCGTGGGGGCTAGCGACGGCTTTCGTAGTCGAAAATGGGCCAACGCCGTCGACAACGTTGCCGCCGCCACCTCCAGATTTTCCCAAATGCTAATTAATTTTAGCATTGTTTGAATACTTGTAATCTTTTGGGGATTTTGTTTATTTTGTTATTTTTCCTTTCTGTTCCGATTAGTTTATCATTGGGGGGTTATCCTTTAATTTATCTTATTATTGGTTTGGGTTATTTTTGGGATTCGTCTAATCTGTTTTGAATGTATCTCAGTCCACATTGTAAGCCTTTTTTGGTACCCAAATTTTGAAATGTATTTTGTTCTTATTCTTTCTTATATATACTAGATTGAAGCCCAGTTCCATTATTGACTAATGGGCAGTGAAGCCCACTTCCATTATCACCTAATGGACCTGCTAAATATTTCAGCTACAACTAGTATTACATGTTAACCTCTTTATTTTATCGTGTATTAAATTTAGAGAGAACTGTGTACGGACTTTACAGAGCACTCGTACCAAATCTATTTAATAGGAGTATAACAATTAAATTTTATAATATGTGCTATTTTTTTTTAAAGAACTAACTCAACCAAGTTTGTTATTTTTAAATAAATCATAAAATCCGATTAATAGAACAAGTCATCGAACCCGTGCAAGTGGGCAGGGGATCACCTTCCCCATTTATTGGTGGATCACTTGGTGGCCCACCAATCACGCGCTGCCATGCGTGCATTTGTTGGCCACCAAGTTATCATAAGTCGACACATGTCCTCACTTTATTGATGGGACATGTAGTGGTCCACTAAGTGGGGTAGAAGATCCCCACTCGTGCAAGTGAGGGATCAATAACTCGATATTATTATTTAAGTAGTGAAACGCCACAAAGGAGTCTCGAAAGTCAATTCGACCGAAAACAACGAACAGAATCATGCCTTCTCTTTACTCATCTACCAATACCACTGTAATCTACACGAAAAATCATGCTCATAAAAGTTTGGATTATAAAATTTATAAAACTGCAGGGGAAGAAGCAGGAGTATCAGCAACATAATTCGCAGTAATCGGACCAGGGGCGGCGCCGCCAACAGCACCACCATTGCTCAGTATCTCCAACATGGCGCGGTGGGGATTCGCCTTCTGCTTCTCACATAGAGCTGGCAAAAATACTCCTGCACAATTTATATCACGCAATTAATTTCTTTCCCATAAACATAAATATCTACACTAAACCGGCAACATATAGTGTAGCTGATATTCTCATTTATTGTAAATAGTTGATCTAGAGTTGATCTAATATTCGATTTTCATTAGAGTCTATTTAAATTAATAATATATACAAATATCTACACTAATTAGTAATGACAACAAATTAATATAATGAGAAGGAATTTTGTTGGTTTAAAATTAAGTATAATTAGTTATGTTGATTTTAAAATATAAACTATATTAACTTACACATGATGCGAATTGTGTGGATTTACACATTACTGCATTCATTAATTCAACCCAAAATAAAAGTAACAATTAATTCATAAAAGTAAAATTACCTTCGCCGGCAGCGAGGTTGAAATAAAGGTCGACAATGTTAGGGCAATTCTGGTAGCAAGGAGGGGAGCAGAGGCGGGAGGTGAATTCCGCCGTGAGAAAATCGTCGGAAGAAATTCCGACGACTCCACGGTCGACACCGCAGGCCTTCACGCACTGATCGGTCTCGATGTATCCGGATAATCTCTCCACAACCACCTCCGACGTCTTGCACGTGTATTGCACTTTACCATCATCGCTCCTGTAGTTCTCCAACACGCACCTCTTCCCCGCCGACGCGATCGCAAAAGAACAGAGGTTCGCCGGCAATGTCTCGCAGATCAGCGCCCCTAAATCAATTCAGTTAGGGCAAAATTCAATCACCAAATTAACGTTCGTATTTTGCATGCGATTGATTAATTAATTTGATTAAAGATCATAAAAAGCGGAAAACAAATCATACCTAATATTCCTTGCATGAAGAGAGAGGAAGCGAGGAAGAGAATCATTTTCGTTGAAGAAACCATTCTTTCCTTACGATGGTTGTTTTCCTCTTGGCTTTCGCGTTTGCTGTCTAGAGATGCTTAATTTGGAACCTCTTTATATAAGGCGATGAGAGAGAGAAAGGTGTGTGATGAGGGAGACAACTTAAGAGTTACAACTACCGAGACATTATAAAATTTCCACGACTTTATTATATTATAAGTATAATATATAATTGCGGAATTAGTTGAAGAAACTTATCTAAATTTAGGGGTATAAACAACTGGATTATGGGAAAGTTGAGCGCCAGTGCGTCACAGTTAACTTATTAATAGAAACCAGGCGTTACATTTCTCGGTCTGCCACCGTGAAAAATTAGTTGAGAATTTAGTAATTTTTTATTATTTGATTTGATGCCTAATTATTGGGAAAACGTTGGGAATGCATGCGCGTATGAAGTATCCGACAAGTGGGTCCCTTGGATCGCATACGGTGAAGGTGGGTAGTTCGGGACCGAATGGGTTCAATTCTCACTGGACACGCTATGTGTGAGCCTGTCACCCTGTCACATTAAGGGTGATTTAACTCTTCTGTGTGGTTTGCAGGCTATTGCACAGGAGCGATGTTTACCCTGTGCGCACCAAAGGTAGCGGCTGCGGGTTCCTCGTCAACAAAAAAAAAAAAAAAAGTATCCGACAAGTGGAAGTTTCTTCACTTCATATTGACGAGGTCTAACATTTAAATTGAGGCTTTTAATTCGCTAATCACCTAGAAATAAACGAGTAATTGCATGCCTTTACTTTTCTAGAAAACTTTGCTTAATTATATCATTTTTATATTTATATTATATGTATAAATATAATAAAATGCATGAACATAGTAGCAATTCTAACGTCCCGAAATTTTCAATATAAAATGCATTGCATATCTATTCATGCATGTAATCAAGTGTTTTAGTTCTGTAAGTCGCGCCTTAGAAATTAAAATGAAAAATTAAAGCATTTATATTATTTTTTCGTTAAATCATTTTAGTTATGTAAATTTATTTTGAACTTTGAATGTGTTTATTTGTATCATAATATGATTATATTGATTATTATTGAGATTTGAATTATGAGGCAAAATAATATTTATTTATTATGGATTTCTTAAACCAACTAGGATTCATAAAAGAATATAATATATATTGTATTAAGTTATTAGGAAATGAATTTTATATTATGTTTATTGATTAAAATAAATATTTTATGTGTGATATACATGTTTTAGGAAAAAAATCTAATTGTGTTTATCCATATCCTAATTTATCTAGGATTGAATCTCTCTTATATGGTAAGTGATAGAATAAATTCTATATAAAATATATATGGACGAAAATAATTATGGATAAAATATATTTGATACCTTATTTGATTAGGGATGTTTGGATAATGATTTTTAGGCTTATAAATACCCTTAGTCGCTCATAATATAACATCCCATAAAATTTTCGAAAATCTGTCAGCATATCTGCGAACTGTTTCAAGAATTATTTAAATATCTTCCCGTCGTCATATCGTCGTGAAAATTTAGGATAATCTTCCTCGGTATGTATAGTATGCTCATTTATTTTTGTATAATTTTTCAAGCATGATAAGTATTTGTTTAAAATTGTTACTCGTAACCTGCCAGTTTTTGACAGCATGTTCATGAGCTTGATAGGAAAATTATTTTTCATGTTTTTTTTATGTTATATTCGATCATGTTGAATTTTAATGGGATATAATATATGTTGGGTCATTCATGTTAAAAATTTGGAATTTTTAGGATACGTTTTCTATTTACTTGTTAATTTGTATCATGATGTGCCAGTTTTTTTGTCAACATGCATGTAGATTGAAAAACAAAAGTTTTCACATTTAATGTACTTAAGTTTATTACCATGTGAAAAAGTTAAAATTTCATGTTAATAAATAGATTATGTATAGTATACGTTGTTTGATTATCTATGTGTAATTATGAATTATTTGAATTGTTGATGCATGCATGACACTCCATGTACGAGTCATTAAGATAAATTTCCATGTATATGATCAGCGCGCAGGACTTAAACATTGATATCCATTATTTTCATCAAGTCAAAGTTAAGGTGGGGAATTCTTGATGTTTATCCTTATTATATCTTTTACTTGAGTTTTTCATGTGACTATAGTACATGATCAATGAAACTATGAACGAGGGATATAAGGTCGACGGACCTATATTAATGAGGGACCTTCGGGTCAAGCCTACGGGCTGCTATGTCTATGGATCTTCGGATCAACCATGCTATGTTACCATGTCTATGTTATCATGTTTGAATTCGGTATCGTTTATAATCTGGATAAATGCATTTCCCACTGAGTAGTCGTACTCATCCCACTATTATAACATTTTTCAGGAAATGGTTCGGCCGATGCGTAGAGGTGTTGGTGGTGATGGTCACACGAGGAATGATTTATGAACTTATCATTGCATTAAACTATTTTTATCATGAACTTTACATTTTATTTAAGACTTCCACTGACTATGAAAATAAATTGAGTTTTTCAATAATTTATTTCCATGAAAATGTTTTGAAAGATTTAAGATATGCATGTTAAGTATGAAGTAGCGTCCCTAGTTAAGTTTTGAAAATTGGGGCGTTACAGCCAGAGGCGGATGTAGGGGTGGGCTGGGGTGGGCTCCAGCCCAGTGCAACCCCGGCCCAGAAACTACATTTACCCGACCCAAATTTATTTTTTACATATTTCAGCCCACCCCAGATCAGTCCAAATAATTTGCAAATTTATTATAATTGAAATTCATTTCAACACAAATTCTAATTCGCAAGCCCAACTCCCAAAATATAATTTTGACAGCCCCCATTTTTCGTGTCGATGCCGAATTTTATGTGTAAATTTTACGAAAAAAATATTTCGTATTTTATGAAAATTTAATATATTGAAGCGAATTTAAAATATATTAGTTCAATGGCCCAACAACAACTAAATTAAATGGTCCAACAACAACAATTAAATTAAATGGTCCAACAAGTCAACAACAATAATCCTATACAACGAGAATTGAGATATAATTGAGAGGATAGTAAATTAACGACACTTCAGAGGACAGAGGAGGGATCAAGGAGCGAGAGTTAAGCAGACCGTATCCTAGGCGTCCGGAGTCCTTACTCTTGACTTCCTTATACTCGCATCCCCCATCTATATATCCTAGTTCCGACCCTCCAGACCCCCCCAGTATACATTTCTAGATCCGCCCCTGGTTACATCAATGAGAATACGTACTACCGAATGTAATATATACTATAACCTTAAAAACAAGAAAAAAATTTTGAAATAGAGATAGACTAGTGTGCACATGATGTAGGTGCAACATGATTCAATTATTCAATTTTGACCCGTTTTGATTTGGTTTTGACCCAATTGAATATTATTAAAAAAGAAAAAAACAAAACCTATCTCTACTTGCATTAAAGTGACATGATCCTTAATTTTTATTGATATTTGACATTTTGATAAATGACACATTTGTTCACAACAATTGAAACATTCTTCATAAACAAATAACACTTTTTTTCAAAATAAATCGCATTTTTTTCAAAATAATTGATAGTCAATACATGATACTCTACAAACAACACGTTATTCAAATACAAATGACACTTTTGTTTCGAAGCAAATGATACTCTACAAATGACACTTTATTCAAAATAAATTATATGTTTGTTCGCCTGGCCCTAGTTAAAATTGTGAAATAAATAAATAAAAATCAATAAAAATATTAAAAAACTAAAAATTAAAATTAAAATAATTAAAAGATGTAAAATAAATTAAAAAAGTATTAAAAATAAAAAAGTTAAAATTGGGGAAAAAAATTAAATTAAAAAACATTTAAAAAACTAAGAAAGTAAATTAAAATGATTAAAAAAATTTAAATAATTTAAAAAGTATTATATTTATTACAAAAATAATATTAAAAATAATTAAAAATCAAATAGTATTTTTACTAAATATAAAATATAAAAAATGAGTAAAACGAAAAATGTAAAAAAGGTCTCGAACCCTCTTTATTGGAATGGATTACACCTTATCACTGGGCTTAACCTACTTTAGTAAAATAGTGGATAGAGTTTATATTTAGTTCGAGTAATTGAGCCACACAAATTTTGTATGTGCACTACTGCATAGAAGTTTTTGTGTTTGATGTAAAGTCTTCTTAAAATAATAATAATAAAATCAAGTGAAAAGTCGGTTTGTCATAAAACTCAATCGGCCGAAGACTTGGAAACTGGAAGCACCTGTTCCCGTTGACATCTGTCCATGGCGTGGCAGCCTCTGATTGGTACAGTTATTAGTCAGGGAATCTTCATTCAATTTGTGAGGAACATGACCCTTCAATCAGGTAATACCAAATGTATTTTTAAAATTAAACAAACATTATAATATTAACTACATGACCAACTTAATCATTTTCATAAAAAATATGAGGTGGTTGCCAACTTTTGTGGCTTTTCAAAAATTCAAATTGCCACTCGAATGAAAAAAAATAAAAAATTATCACTTGATTTTCGTGTGTCCGGACCTAAATTATTTACTGTAATTTATTTAGATCATTTAGTTGACAAAAGTGACTATACATCCTATATCATAGAATTTTGACATATAAAAATAGCGGCATTATATAAATGAGAAATACTCAGTAGAATTATTTATCATGGAAATTAATTTAGCATTTAATGCTATTTTAACTTGGATAAAATTCAGCTCGTTTGATCGCCGTTTCGAGTCTTGATATGTATCAGATTTGCGAATTAAGATATATAACGTCGATATACGTTTCGAATAGATAATTGTAGTGCGCTTAATTTCTCCATTCTGATTTTCGGTGAGTGAGAAATAGTGGCTCGAAGTTTGGGGGACAAAACTAATATGTTACCTAAAGTGGAAAAACTTACCTTATTCGGGTTTTTGAGATTTATTGCATTAATGTGTATGTGTAATAATTTTTGTGGTATTTAAGTCTCTACCACCTTGATGGAGATAACAAAGTGACATGTGGTGGGCTTGGGCCACTAATGCTCATGCGCGCGAGCTTTTTCGCTGACCGCCTCACACGCGGCACACCGCGCCTGCGCCCGGCCCCGACCCTGGCTCCGATTTCAGTTCCGGTTCGTGTCCTTGTCCTTGGATCTTGGCAATTGATCCTTTGGGTGGTCCGTGGGCTTGTCCGTTAGGCCTTGACAGTTGGGCTTTGACATTGGGCTTGGTGGACTACTTTTGGACTGGCCCAATTCATATTTGTGGTCTGACCCAACTCGTGGTGCAGTGCTCCTCCTGCACCAGTATGTCTCCTTTTGGAAGTCTCTGGAATGAGAGTGCTGGGAAGTCTTCAACTCTCCACTTTCCTTCCCCAGTACCTGCAATAATTGGCAGTATTTATTTTCAGTATTATTTACCTAGGTGGAACAACCTATTAATAGGCTAGTTTGCATGAAATTTCAACACACCAAAACATCAAGCATTCTCTTCTCTTCTGCATTTTTTGAGCTCTAATTGTTCAGCAATTTCTGTCCTCTCCTTTGTTTAGTTCTCCGGAGCTCGACGATCTTGCGGTGCTGCAATCTTCGAGACGAACGTTGTTTCATCTTTAGGGACGATGCGCCAAAACCGAGAGCACTACCGGAACGTATTTCGTCTTGCGGATAGAGGTTATCCTCGACTCGACGAAGTTTACATTTCTAGTTCTATTTTTTTTCCGACTTACTGGTTTCGTTTCAATAGCAGCTTGTATTCAACAGTTGGTAAGACATAAAATATAAAGTTTGTTCAATTTTCATTCAAAGTATTTTTATTTGTGTCGTCCAATCAAAGGCTCGAACCTTGGTCGCACAAATTGGCTAGTATAATTTCATTGAGGTGCACAGTTACCGGAAAATATGAGTTTTAAATTTGAATTTCGTTACTAAATCTAAGTGCTCTTACATTTTTAAACTCAGTTTATCCAAAATTCCTAATTGAATTGAATAATTTGCTTAAAATTAATATGGATTAAAATTTGTTTTAGGTCGGCCCAGATAATGGTTTGAGCCTCCGAGAAAATTGGGCTGACGATGCAATTCAAGAAATAATTATTGGCGCACATATTTTGCTTCCCCCGACACGTGGAGAAATGTTAGAATTCAACCGAACCACCACAATGTGCAGACGAGGATAAGTGGGTCCCACACTTCAAATAGAAATCGTTGCCAGCCTCTCAATCCCCGATAGACTTCTCAAATTCGAACAAATAAATCGTATATTCTCATCAACCATCAAACTGCGGCGAGCTGAAGATCACAAAAAAGGATAAAAGTAGAATAAACAAAGTCATGGTTTCAGCCGCCGCAGCCGCGACGACGTCGTCCCACCTCCTCTTCTCCAGCTCTCAGTCCATCTCCCGTTTCTCGCATTTCCAAACACTCGCATCATGCTCGACCAGACACGGCGGCAGGAGGCGGAATCTGTCTTCTTCCGGAGGAGGCGCCGGAGGAGTGCGGTGTATGGCGGTGGCGGAGGGAACCGAGGCTAGGAAGAAGAGTGGGTATGATATTCAGACACTGACTAACTGGCTGCTGAAGCAAGAACAGTCCGGCATAATCGATGCGGAGTTGACGATAGTTATCTCGAGCATTTCCATGGCGTGCAAGCAGATTGCTTCGTTGGTTCAGAGGGCGAGCATTTCTAATCTCACCGGCGTTCAGGGCGCCGTTAATGTGCAGGGTGAGGATCAGAAGAAACTCGATGTCGTCTCCAACGAGGTTTGTCAAACAATAATCATATCCATACTTAGTATCTGTTAGAGTATATTGTTAGGCCCAATTCAACTCATGAAGATTTTTACGGGCCCATATGAACTTATGAAAATGTTTTATACTCTCAACCTGGAAAACACTTTTCTAAAAAATTCAAAATTTTTCTAATATTCCAATACGATATGATACTCTCTGCACCGATAATCGAATATAGATTGTCAATACCATTTATATATTCTTCTCGGCTTTTGGCTTTCATATTTTTTAAAACAGTTGTTAAAGTTAGTATTATAGATTTTACAAATGTACTACAAGTTAGAAATAATTTCAACTTGGAATAGTGATTAATTATAAATGTCTAGGTGTTGTCTAACTCTCGAGGTCAAGTTGGGGGACTGGTATTCTACCTATAAATTACGGATATTACGAAAATCTCAATATACTCCCTCCGTCCCTATTTTATGTGTTCATTTGCTTTTTCACATATATTAAAAAAAAATTTAATGATATGAAAGTTAGATAAATGTTGGTATTGATATTTGAGTAAATTAAAGTAAATTACTAAAAAATTAATGTCATAATTGTATTTGCTATTATAAAAGTTGGATACAATAGTCTTTTTCTATATTATCATATTAATTAGATTTATTAAAGTTGGTGAGAGATTTAGTTAGATACAAAAAATTACTAATAGGCATATAGATTTGAGACACACAAAAAAGGAAAGACATATATATTTGGGACGGAGGGACTATAATATTAAAAACTTAACATATGGACCGATATACGACGTATTTATATGCTTTCGCTGCTTTTGTTTTCTATATTTTTCTAAAATAATTACTAAGCTAAATATACCTTATAGTATAATTTATTATTTTTAAGTATAGTATTGACTGAGATTAGTTATTAAATGCGTAGGTGTTCTCTAACTGCTTGAGGTCAAGTGGGAGGACGGGCATCATAGCTTCGGAAGAGGAGGACGTTCCGGTGGCGGTGGAGGAGAGCTACTCCGGCAACTACATCGTCGTGTTCGACCCCCTCGACGGCTCATCCAACATCGACGCCGCCGTCTCGACGGGATCCATCTTCGGCATATACAGCCCGAACGACGAATGCCTTGCCGAAATCGAAGAAGACGCCACCGTAAACTAATTAAAATCTCCTAAACTCCTTGGAAATTCAAAATGACAAAATCCTAAGGTTCGGTTCTTTTGTGCAGCTGGACACCGTCACGCAGAGGTGCGTTGTGAACGTTTGCCAGCCGGGGAACAACCTCCTAGCAGCAGGCTACTGCATGTACTCAAGCTCGGTGATATTCGTCGTAACAATCGGTACCGGCGTCTACGCGTTCACACTGGATCCCATGTTCGGAGAATTCGTCCTCATTCAAGAGAAGATTCAGATTCCGAAAGCGGGCAAGATCTACTCGTTCAACGAAGGCAACTACCAGTTGTGGGACGACAAGCTCAAGAAGTACATCGACGATCTTAAGGACCCCGGTCCCAGCGGGAAGCCTTACTCGGCGCGTTACATCGGCAGTCTGGTCGGAGATTTTCATCGGACTCTGCTGTACGGTGGTATATATGGGTATCCGAGGGATAAGAAGAGCAAGAATGGGAAGTTGAGGCTGCTATACGAGTGTGCTCCGATGAGCTTTATAGTGGAGCAAGCCGGCGGTAAAGGGTCGGATGGGCATAGCCGGGTTCTAGATATCCAGCCCACAGAGGTTAGTATGTTTCTTCATTATTAATGGGGGCACCCGGTGGAATATCGGGAACATAAAAACGGATATTTAGAGGTTTTCGCACGTCCCTTATATATTTCTTACGTTGTACCAATTTTGGCTGTTTTTTGTGTGCAGATACATCAGCGAGTGCCATTGTATATTGGGAGTACGGAAGAAGTGGAGAAATTGGAGAAGTTTTTAGCTTAAGACAGAGGGTTTGATTCATGGTTCAATTGTAAACAAATGTCAAGAATCCTGTAAAATTTTGGGAAATCAATGAAGAAACAGTAGTTTGTATTTATTTCTTTAATTTGATGTTGAATTCATTCCCAGTTGATTCTTAGTTTGGCTTACATTACACGCATGAACTATTATATAAAAATAGAAGCATGTGGTGTCTATTGGGATACCGTAGCAGTGAAAGTAGATGACTCGATAGAATATGAGTTCAAATTCAACTAAAACCTTTTGCCTGTCATCATAGATTAGCCCTTGAATTTTGATATATGAAAAACACCAATAATACATAAAATCAGTGAAAAATGAGAGATCTACACATTTTCAAATAAATTAAATTCCCTAGTGCGAAATTTTCCCGCAAGGATCTTCAATTACTCGGCACAAATTCAGCGATGAGGGTTGTGGGATTGACTGGCGGCATAGGATCAGGCAAAAGTACGGTGTCAATTCTCTTTATCCACACTTGTGTATATTGTTCGTTATGATCAAAATTATCATCTTCTTTGTGCTGTTTGACATGGTGGGATGTTTTTGTGGAATTCTAGGATGTGCTGAAGAAGGGGACGGGTGGGTGGAGAAAAGTGGTGGCTGCGTTCGGCAACGAGTTTTGCTGCCTAGCGGAGGAGTCGATCGGCCGAAATTAGGGCAAATTGTGTTCAATGATCCTGATAAACGTCAGCTTCTTAATAGGTATTCTTGCTCCTCTGTGCTAGTGATTAACATTGTTTTTATTAGTAGGAATTTCAAATTTGGTACTAGTTCTAGTTTTGATGAATTCTGCTGTAATGGTTGAATTTAATCTAACTTCGTGGAATTATTTATTGGATTTTACTACTTTGTTACTGTGATGATGGAGAATGGGGTAAAAGTATACCCTGTCTAGGATGCAGAGAGAAGAGGCTGTTTGGAAATTGTCATTGTGAGCTATGGTGAAATATGTTACCTCTCCTGCGGATTGTAGAAAATTAGAAGTTTGTTTTGATAAACATAAGATGGCTATTCAGAGGTGAAGCTTGTCCGAAACTGTGCCGAGTTATGCTTTGTTTCAACATGAAGTGCATTCTGTGGATGCAAATATTATTTCAGTGTACATGTATGTTGTTTTTGTTCTGGAATTGGCTCTATACTGTGTTATCGACTAGCTACTATCGTTGTCCCCATATGATTAGTGGGGTTTACGTTTGCTGCTGGGTACCTTTCTTCTAAAAGAACTCATACGAGATAGGTTACGTAGTAAGCATTGCTATAGATTAATCTAATCCGAGTATATAAATGGTGTTTGGCAGTCTCTCTTCTTTTGCATGAAACCTATTCTTTCAAGGTTTCATCATAATGTTGTTGAGCATGCAAGAATGTAAGCTTGTTAAATTACTTACTTATTTCAGGTTGCTGGCCCCTTATATTTCAACTGGGATTTTTATGGAAGTGTTAAAGCTATGGATGAAGGGCTCAATGATTATTGTCCTTGACGTACCACTGTTGTTTGAGGCCAATATGGACAGGTGGACTAAGCCCATTATTGTAGTCTGGGTGGACCCTAAGACTCAGCTCGGCCGACTTATGTCTAGAGATGGAACAACAGCTGAAGAGGCCAACAGCCGGATCAATGCTCAGATGCCTCTGGATTTGAAGAAGACGAAAGCAGATATTATGATCGATAACTCGGGATCACTTGATGATCTAAACGAATACTTCAGAGAAGCATTGGTTTGAATCAAGAAACCTTTGACGTGGACTGAGTTTTGGCTCTCTAGAGATGGAGCTCTTGTAGCCTTTGTTTCCATCTTTTGTGGTGTTATTGTATGCAGGAAAGCTTTGTGATTGACATGGTTAGGTCCCTGATGTTTTTAAGCTTGTTATGACTGGATTACTCATGGAGATGTGTAGTACTCCCTCCGTCCCATATATTTAGTCCAACATTCATTTTCAAGTTGTACGATTGAAATAGTCTAGCTTTCTTTTTTGATAAATTATTACCCACATTTTTTTTGAAGGACCCACCAATTTATACAACTCTACATACATCAACAACCCTCCTTAAAAACCGCACAAAAAAAAGTGAACTACATTTATGAGACGGAGGGAATACCTCTTATGTAATTGATATTCAAGATTAAATCTTGTAAGAATAGGACCAAATCAAATAGAAACTATGTTAGAACTTATAAAATTCATGCAGTATTCTTTCACTGATGACCTAATCCAAACAAAAGATTTTTCATTCATTATTGCAATATCAACATAGTTTAATTTGTTATCATATACATAGTTAATATATCAATAAAATTAGAATACTACAGCTACGAATACTACGCATTTATAAAATGCAGTCAATGAATCAGCTCTTGAAAATCTAAGCATGAAGTGTAAATATTGGTGTTAATCCTTGTAGCTAGTAAGTGCATGAGAGTTCAGATGTTCATGGAGCGAATCTTTGGTTGGCCAGAGAAGTTTTCTTGAACAAAGTTGCTTCTCTGGTTTTTCACTGCAAGAAAAGACAATATGCTTCAATTAATCATTCTTACATGAATGGAAAAACATATAGGGGTAAAAGATTACCAGGACTAAGGATGATACATTTAGTGACAGACCGCATTGCAGATACAGTATCTGTGCCTGCTTAATCAAGAAAATACTTTTTAAGCATTCCATAAGAGAAACATAAGCATATACTTAATCACAATACTTCTAACACTGTACCGACTAAATTTTTATCATTCTCTCCTGAAACTCCTGCCATGGCTGATGAATATTCTGATGTAATTTGTGCAGTAGCCATTTCTGCATTTCCTGAGGTAAGTGGTGATCTGAAATAGGCATGCACAGATATTAGGTTACTTACTAGGAAAACAGATCCATAACAAAGATAATTCAAAGAAAAGACCAGATAATTACCCTGAACAATCTGGTGAAGAATCTAATACTTGTTCCGGAGATAAACCTAATCCATCACCTCCAATATCAAAGTCCAACAGTAACTCAGAAAGGTTGAAATCAAACCCAAGCGCATCCAAATTCGCAAAATCCAAGTCAAGAATATCCCCTGCTTTCTCAGATTCAGATGTTGAGTTACCATCAGGATTCTGGTTCTCAGTGATCGTCAGCATTTCAGAAGGGCCAAAATCAAGCCTACTCTTAACATGGTCTTTCATGTTAGACCTCTTCAAGTTTGTCTTAATAGGTGAGCATGTAATGTGGTTTCTCTCTATGGAGTAGTAGCCTATTTGTTTGTTAGGGCTCACTCGAATTGTCTCTGAAGAGATTATGGTGCAGTTAGCAGACATAATCTCTTGAGGCATGACATCTTTATTGGATGTAGCAGTTGAAGACATTTCCAAAGGAGAACTAGACTTTTCGGTTTGAGATGAGGATGCTAGAGGAGGTGTTTTAGGGACAGATGAATTAGCTCGAGAAGATGGACTTTCTTGATTGAATAGACACTTCACAACATTAGATCCTTGAACTGGAGATCTATTGGTGGGAATATCATGGGCTGATGACTGAGAAGCAGAAGCTACCATACATTTTTCTTGATCCTTTTCAGCATTGCTTGATTTTGTAATTATGCTAACATCTGAGAAAATAGAACAAACAACAAATTAACATCATTTCAAGTTTACAACCATATGCTTCAATTTGCTAACACAAAAGAAATTACCTTTAGATTGTGCGGATCTACGAGATCTCTTAGAAGCTGCGGGACAATCAGAGGCATCTTTGAGTTCTTTCCTTTTGGTTGGTGCTTGATTTGTGACTGGAGTGGAGAAATTTGTGGTATCTTTTCGAGTGTTGGAGGGTCTCGATGTAGACATCGTAGCAGGAGTATTGTACATAGGATAGTAGCCTAAATAACAAACCACCGGACATTGTCACATTACTCTACAAGAAACTTTAATCAACACACTATTACAAATTTCTGAAGCATTTCTCAGACAACAACAAAACAAACATATTTGAGTTTTCTTATCCAGCTAGATGTTATGAAATGCTGCAACAACTTAATAGTTAATAGCTTGGTACAATCAGTTCAAAATAACTACCAAACAAGCTAGATGTGAAAATTTAGTAGTTTATTCTGAGATCCCAATTGTTTGAGTGGATCTATACTTTAATCACAAATTTATCTGCACATATCCCATCCTAATATTTCCTAACACAAATCATCACGCAAATTGAGATTTACAATCAATGAAAACTAAATCTGAGTAAATTAGGGCAAAAAGCTGTACCTGCCGGTCTCACGACGGTGAGTTCAGCCTGAGAAGCCACAGGCACGGATGCAGTGGGAGGAAGTACCGGCGGAGGAGTGACAACATTGTTTCCGGTGCCATTATAAGCATTCATAACATCCTGCATTCCGGTTAGCAAATTCTGCACCCGCAGCTTTTCCTGCTCCAAACGGTGCCGTTCCTGATTCACCCCCACCTTCTGTTCCTTCAGCGAGATGTACTCGTCCAAAATCGCCGCCAAACTCAACAAGCTCTTCGGAGCCTGCAACAATTTTAAACCCGTACATCAGAAACTCTAAACGACTGCCATAAACTTTAATCTAAAAAGACATACCAAAAAAAGGAAACAAATAATTACTTCTTGAACAGGGGATTTGGCGATTAGATGCGATGCCTCGGATCTAAAAGCGGAGCGCGTACTGGTAAAACTGTTATCCGAGAGGTACCGATCGACGATGAACGCAATCTGAACAGGGGTTACTTTCCCTTTACCCACATATTCTTGTTTCTTCGATTTGCTTTGCTTCCCCATCTTTCCGTTTCCTCAAATTCGTTGTTCCCTTCTCTCTCCCTCACCCTTAAAAAACTATGATTCGAGTAGAGAGAGAAACGTGGGTAGAACACAAGTAAAGTGAAGGTGGTTGTGGAATAGTTAAGAGGGAAGTGAAAACGGAGCGGCGGAAGGTGGTGAAGCGGGAGCATTTTAAATTTTTTGGAGGCAAGTTTGATTCATTCGACGATTACTGTGCGAGTTTTAGCGGTTTAATTCTTTTGTTTCCCTCGATGATCCGACCCGACCGATTAAACGGCAATTTTTTATATATTAGGAAATCAAATAAATTCAGAATCTACTAAAACTTACGAATCTGAAATAATCAAATAGCCGTTCTCTAATTTTCCTAAATTAACTTTAACCCAGATTTAGGATTTTTTTCCAACGGTGATTTTTGTATTTTAATTATGGAAGGTTTGAAATAATCAAATTGCCGTTCTGCGACTTTCCTAAATTAATTTTAACACTAATTTATGATTTTCCATCGTTTTATTTTATTTTAATCATGGATTATGTCAAATAGCTGTTCTACAATTTCCTAAATTAACTTTAACCCTAATTTAGCATTTTCAATAGTTGATTTTTGCTTTTTTAATTACGGAAGGTTGGTATAATTGTAAATAGATTTTGCGCACGAGTAAACATACGGGGCTGGGCCCAAAAGGGCTTTTATGGCCCGATAAGGCAATTAAACTGGCAAGCATTATCCACACACCACACTCATTCAAAAATCAAGAATATCATCTGCAGAAGAAAGAAGATGAAGCCAGGACTTCTCTCATGGAGTCACGCGGCATTCTTCTCTCTCCTTTTCTCCACGGCTCTCAAACCCACAACCCTCGAACCAAAATTCGCGACAATCACCGTGACGCTCAATTCGGTGGAGGAAAGCCCGGTGACGGGTAGAGAGAGAAGGCAGATGAGGAATGAGAGAAGAGAGAGTAAGCCCGCCTACAACTGGAAGGAGGAGGTCGAGATGAAGCTCATCAAGAAGAAGACGAAACGATACGCGTCTTGGACGGAGGAGCTGAATTTGGATAATCTCGCTTTGCTCGGGCCCCAGTGGTGGGTCTTCAGAGTTTCCAGAGTCACGGGCCATGAGACCGCGGAAAGAACGGCCCGCTTGATGGCCCGGAACTTCCCTGACATGGAATTCAAGGTTTGATTGCTTGTCTTTGAATATTAGTTATATTATCACTTCATACTTTGAAATTTTGTTTGTGAATGCAATTGCATTTTAGAACCTATTTTCTTTTTATGTGAGATTAATGAATCTTAATTATATAATAATTACTGTTGGCAAGAGAATTGGTAATTGCACTTTGACTAGGTTCACAACTTGAGTGCAGGAATTGAATACTATGAGACTCAAATCTTCCTTTGTTCCATAGTAGCTCTTTGTTTAGTGAAACATGTGCTAAATTTAAGGTTAGCAAGTTCTATTCCTTATTGTGTTCAGGCTTGATTTTACGGATCAACTGACAGTTTCTTTATCCATAGAAACTGTGATTGATCTTGTTCTTGTTGAAGGACCAATATTCATGTCATCTAAGAATGACCCTACTGCTGAAAGAATTTTTTACATAATTGCTTTTTATTGTTGATCCACTTCTTTAATACAAGCTTAGGTGTGCACTAGGCCAAGGAGTATCTAAGTAGGTTTGCCGTTGCTCAATCAATTAAAACAGCTCTGATTCATGTCAAACACAAATTTTTCTCTGAAGAGTCGTGATCTACGAAATGTGGACGACTATTTAGAGATGTGATTTGGATGCTACTCGTGATTATTTGTTTACTGAAGTCCTTGATAGGTTTTCAGCAGCTGAAGATCTCCTTACCTGCGAACTGTATTTTGTATGGTCTGCTTACTAAGCAATAAGCATAGATCCATCTGGATGGATCCGGTCTTTTTTGATACATGAGTAGTCAACCTACGTAAAGGAATTCCAAAGGTTCAGCCCCTCCCCTCTCGGGTGGTATAGAAAGGGTTATCACTACTTTAGGACCTCATATGCCTCGGTTTAGTCTTTCCTGTGCCCTTTTCTTGTCTTTTTGCTATTGGTTGAAGAAGGTCGTTTTGCCCGGGCAATGGAATCAGGTTTGTAACCCAAAGTCAGTCAAGTAGTAAATTCTTCGGACATGAAAGAAGAGTGAGTTTGCGATCCCTCAACAGTAGATCTAGTTCCGTTCTCTTCGATATTAGTATTAGTTTCATCTAGAAAGAATTTGATTTTTGCTTCTTTTTTAATCGACATTTGGTTGGCGCTAACTTGATTCTTATTCTATTTTATCTCTATAAGGGGAACCCTAATGCTACTAACCTGGATTTTCCGCCTTCGCAGGTGCCTCCTTTGAATTCTGGATTACCTGTCTCTACCCATTCGACGCCTGCTTGTAATTTAGGAAGTATCCGACGTGGTAGCTGTACACCCGGAGTCCAGTGCAAGCTGTGCAGCTCCTTCGGACCCTCACCTATGGAATAAAAAGGAAAGAACTTCATTTTAAGCACGAATAAGTCTTTTTTTTTCTAAAAGCATAAGTAGTAAACATTTTTTACTAGGGTTCCCCTACATGCAAACATACAAAATAAAACCAAACAAAGATAATTAGCATAAATAGGACTCTAGTAAGCATCGGAGTAGATCTCTACTACACAAAGCTAAAGAAAATCATGCATTAAAACACACTACTTTGTGTCTACTTGAACCTTATAGAAATAAAAAGAGTCGACAGACTCTTTTAGTCTCCCCGGTGCCCGTGGGTGACAGCCTGCACTATGAGTGCTTGCTGCTCCGCCTGCAGCGCTTGCTGCCTCCCTTCCAAATCCTCGATACGCTCTCTGGCAGCGCGAATGCGCGCTTCTTTCCTGGCGGGATCCAGTGTTCTAACACTCATAAAAAAGAGATTAGCACTTTACGGCGCTCTTCAATCTCATTTTGCAGTTGTCTTATGTCGACAACAATTGCAGAAAGCCTGTTTGCAGCATGTGCAAGTAATAACCACACGTTCTATGTGGGTCGATTCCGAGCACGTATGGTTATAGATGTTGCAAATAGGCTTTCTGCAATTGCTGCCGAAATGGGGCAACTGCAAAATGAGATTGAAGAGCGCCGCTGAGTGCTGAACCTCTTTTTGAGGAGTGTTAGAACACTGGATCCCGCCAGGAAAGAAGCGCGCATTCGCGCTGCCAGAGAGCGTATCAAGGATTTAGAAGGGAGGCAGCAAGCGCTGCGGGCGGAGCAACAAGCACTCATAGTGCAGGCTGTCACCCACGGGCACTGGGGAGACTAAAAGAGTCCGTCGACTCTTTTTATTTCTATAAGGTTTAAGTAGACACAAAGTAGTGTGTTTTAATGTATGACTTTCTTTGGCTTTGTTTAGTAGGGATCTACTCCGATGCTTACTGGAGTCTTATTTATGCTAACCATCTTTGTTTGGTTTTATTTTGTATGTTTGCATGTATGGGAACCCTAGTAAAAAATGTCTACTACTTATGCTTTTAGAAAAAGAAAGACTTATTTGTGCTTAAAATGAAGTTCTTTCTTTTTTTTCTTTCTATAGTGGAGATAGTCGCACGTAATGACATACATATTATGAAATTGTGGTAAGAATGGGTTTCGTTCTAGTGCACGATAAGAATATTCCAAAGCTTTTCGTTACAGAACCGTACGTGAGATTTTCATCTCATACGGCTTCTCCCTTATGTGCATAGTGAAAAGCAAATAATATTTATAATAATAAGCTTTCAATATTATAATTAGGGTAGTGGGGCTAGTGTTTTTACAAGAAATCTCTAACCAAAATGTCTACCGTGCCAAAATGCTGTGTCAATATCGCCCGTCTCCAAGCATATCCTGTGTCTCTACCGTGGCAAAAGGAAGGGGCAAAACCCGAACAAAAGGCCATGCAGACGCTAACGGACCATCGCTCGCTACACGACAATTCATCGTGAAGGTTGCTGGTGCTAATGCCGGTCGCTAATCACTACCCAGAAATTTAGAGCTTTTAGAAACAATAGACCGCCCTTTAAAGATACTGTGCCCGGTCAGAATATTTCCTTTGCTGGGTTGAGGAAAGAGTGGAAACTATCGGAAGAAGAAGCTTTGTCATTCAATCCCAACACCACCGATGTAGCTTGTGAATGAACAAGGCTTGAAGAGAAATTTCGTACGCAAAACAACCAAACTATTGGATTTCATTCCCCGGTGACATCTTTCTTTTCACAGTCAAAGTAAACGTAGCAACATCGGCATCCGTTATGGTTTACTTTAATCAAGGTTTTAAAAAACCCAATTGAGGCCCGCCTCGAATCGAAACGGCGAAAAAACGCCTTGAGGCGTATGCCTCAGACCATACGCTTCATCTGAGCACCTCGTTCCGGCGAGGCGCGCCTTTGAGACGTTTTTTCATTGAGGTGGTCCTTTTTTTATCGGGCCAGAATTCGAATTCTTATGAAATTAATATAATTGGGCTTAAACCTAATTACATTAATTAGATTTTCAGTCAGCCCAACCCAAAATATTTAGATTAGAATCAAAATTTAGTAGAAAACAACGCGAATTGAAATTAAAATTAGTGCTGCTTCCAGAAACGAAGAGGTTATATTAAATTAGACATTTCTTTATGTGATTAGTTGCCTGAAGTTTTATTAGATAACTGGGTATAATTAATTATTTAACTTAATAAAACGAAGAGGTTAGATGAGCTAGTAAGATTCATTGTATTTATCTTCCATAAAAGATATTTTGGCCACAAATTCCCATGTATTTCACTAAAAAGTTAAAATCCTAGTTGTGGAGAATATTGAATCCCATTTATTTTGAATTTGAGAGTACTTTTGACTTATGTGTTATTATATATTTATTATGGGGAAAAATTAAATTTACGGCTCAATTTTACGCCTCGTTCCGTTTCGAGGCTTACGCCTCGTGAAACCATGAAAAAACGCCTCGAAACCCGTTTACGCTTTTTAAAACCTTGACTTTAATAAAAGCATACTTGAACTACCCATAGTCTATCTAGTGTAGGGCGCACTCAATAGTCATCGTTTTTTCGTAGGTTGATGCCGCACGCTTGTTATATTTGTTTATTTTATGTAGTGTGTGAAGCTTAACTAATATCAAGCGGCCATTCACGTCAGGAATAGAGGTCATTAAGGATAGAGTTGCGTGTACTTTCATTTTCTTTGTCGAGATTGGGTTCGTGACCGAAGCTTGTGTAGCCTATACGAAGCAAGCGGATACAAGATCGAAAAGAATGCATTGGATGGATGCCTGGGCATTGAGAAGGAAGGACGCTTTCAGAGGCGAAAGGCCATGGGGAGATATCGTCTGTGTTGTTCCATGGATCTCCGATCGAGAAATTGTATCCAAGCTCCGTGGCTAGTCTGCGCTCTTTGGACTTTTCAAACTTAGCGAACTAAACATCTGAGTAGCTAAAGGATGGGAAATCAACCGAGACCTTGTTAGTAGCGGCGAGCGAGAGCGGATTGGGGGTTTGAAGAAAAACAAAGACGTCTTGTCAGAGCCTCTGCAAAGTGTTCACTTCTTTTTCACCAGGTTTCATTCGATTTATTGTGGATTGGATGATGGAAAAACCAACAAGCTACGACTTGAAAGTCAAGTACGCAACCTTGTAGATTCGTTCCCATGGTTCGATCCTTCCCAGTAAAACGCGGCATGTTCGAATTTTGATCGCTTTTACGCGAGAAAGGGGGAACCCTATTTAGGGTACAAGTACCCTAAATAGCGTACAAGTACCATGAGGGAAATGTGAAAAGAACCCTATTTAGGGAGTGCAATAGAGAACGTGAGATCCAATGTGAACAATCAGTCGAAGGAGCGGAGAGCATTTACTTTCTATTAGATTAGTCAAGCGCACTCACTCTAACAGCGTACCTTTTGCATGATGGGTCAGCGAGGAAATGGGAACAGTGGCTTAAGCCATTAAGTGTAGGCACTTTCCAAAGGTAGAATCTTCTAGTTCTTCCTATTTGACCCGAAACCGATTGATCTACCCATGAGTAGGTTGAAGAGAGCTCTAACAAGCCTTGGAGGACCAAACCCACGTATGTGGCAAAATACGGGGATAACTTGTGGCTAGGGGTGAAAGGCCAACCAAGATCGGATATAGCTGGTTTTCCGCGAAATCTATTTCAATAGAGCGTATGATGTCGATGGCCCGAGGTAGAACACTCAATGGGCTAGGGTGGCCCCATTTCGCCTTACCAACCCCAAGGAAACTCCGAATACACGCCTAGATCGTTTGTACAGAACTTTTTGGGTGCTAAGATCCATAGTCGAGAGGGTAAGGTCCCTAAGCAATCACTTAGTGGAAAAGGAAGTGATCGAGCGATGACAACCAGGGGTGGGCTTGGAAGCAGCCATCCTTTGAAGAAAGCGTAATAGCTAACTGGTCTAGCTCCATGGCACCGAAAATGTATCAGGGCTCAAGTGATTCACCGAAGCGACGAGACCTTGAAAGCTGCTTTTTGGTGACAAGACCCGGAGATATCAGAAGTGAGAATGCTGACATGAGTAACGAGAAATCCTATGAAAAATGTAATACCCCAATTTTTGTCACGCCCAACTTATCTCTTTTATGCGATTAATTTCGGATTTAAGTCTTATATACTACAATACAATTCTATATTATAATTATATTCCTTAAATTAATTATTATGGTAGAGAAATTAAACCACTCCTAGATTGATTATTAGATGATATATATATATAATATGATATATGGATGGGATGTATATATATATATATATATGTATATATCCTACAACAAATACTCCTCTCTCTCTCTCACACGTTCTCTCTCCCTTTCCCAAGATTATCTCCACTGTCACACCACTCCTATTTCTCCCACGCAAAAGTTTCGTATCCTTCATGCATCATGATGAAATCGTAGGAAGAGGGCTTGTCCATTGGACAAGTTTTTGGCAACCAACCTCCTTCACGCCATCAAAGCCAAGGTAGGGAAGATTTGATTCCATCACACATCAAAAACTATCCAGTCCCTTCCTTGACATTAATCATCCCCCTTTCTACATCTCTCTCTCTTTTCAAGTCTAGAAATTGTCTATGTACCAACGGCTAGATGGTAAGCCCCCGTGCACCTTAACTATAGCTTTGCAGTGACAACCTTGATCGAATGTGTAGGATAGTTGAGAGGTGGTGACACACAAGGACCAATCCTGAAAGACCACTCTTACGTCTAAGGATGCCTAATCGCCGCACCGATCATTCGGGGGGAGGCGGGACACTGCGAGGTGGGTAGTTTATCTGGGGCGGATGCCTCCTAAAGCGTAACAAGGTGTGCGAAGGTAGGCTCAAGCTAAGATTCTGATCGTGAGCGTAATGGTATAAGCCTGCCTGACTATGAGACCGACTAGTCAAACAAAGACGAAAGTTGGCTATAGTGATCCGGGAGTCCCATGTAGAAGGGCTCTCGCTCAACGGATCAAAGGTACGCCGAGGATAACAGGCTAATGACTCCCAAGAGCTCTTATCGACGGAGTCATTTGGCACCTCGATGTCGACTCATCACATCCTGGGGTTGAAGAAGGTCCCAAAGGTTCGGTTGTTCGCCGATTTAAGTGGTACGTGAGTTAGGTTTAGAACGTTGTGAGACAGTTCGGTTCCTATCTACCGTTGGTGTTAAAGGGAGAACTGCGAGGAGCCAACTCTAGTACGAGAGGACTGGGTTGGGCCAACCTATGGTCTACCGGTTGTTATGCCAATAGCAGCGTCGGGCAGCTAAGTTGGTATGGAAGAACTGCTGTGCAGCGGGAAATCCTTCTCTATACAAGTTCTCGGACGAGGTTTTTGAATAGAGGCGAGAGGTGTAAGCACCGCAAGGTATGAAGCGATTTCGTACTAAATGAAAGGACTTTCCACTCTTATGGGGTCTCGAAGACTGAATGTAGCTGCCAACCCTAGCCCTAGTCGAGAAAGTTAGAAATGAGAAATTGGATTTCGAATAAAATGAAAATAATAAGGTAAGCTTCATAGCCCCTTTACTAGTACTAGAAAGGTCCTTGACCGCAACTTACTAAGCACTAGTTCGGCCAAGCAACCTAGGTGGGAATAGTGAAAGAAAGAGAAGGGGAAGAAGCGGGATAGAGGAATTGGTCAACTCATCAGGCTCATGACGTGAAGATTGCAGGTTCGAATCCTGCCCCCGCCTTGAGATGCTGGAGAAACAGTCGTTGTAGTTTGTTGGGCTTTGGAATTATTAGCGGGCAAGCCCACACCTGAAGTTGACTCAGAATTTTTGAGTTGTTTAGAAGAAAGATCGTATAACGTCAGTCTGGCAAAAGAAGTCGTATCGAGAAAGTCCTGCCCAAAGAGCTTAGCCAAGAGTGGACCTGGCCTGATGGTTTTTCTTCATGCCCCCAAAGCCGGTCAAAGGGAGCGGCTATGCTTGTCTAAAAAAAGACAGAAAAAAGCACAAATTCGATGAAGACAGAGATAGAGATATAGAAAGTGTGCCGCGAGTGACGAGTGATCAGTATAGTAGGGATGCGACTCTGTACTCAAAGGCTACAACCAACAAGAGGGTAACTACTATTCTGAGACATTCGGTCCTGTTATCAATATGGCCGCAGAGGATATAAAAGACGTTGCCCTAAGGTCTCCTATTGGTATATACTCAACCAAGGTGATGCCTTTTGGTCTAAAGAATGCCGGTGCGCGAGCACAACATCTTCAAAGAACTTCTTCATCACGAGGTTGAGTGCCTTCTTTGGATCGGATCGCTCGTATTCTTTTTCGCACATGGAGGCCAGACCGAAGCTGAAACCTAGTCATCAGGGGTGTATGGAGATGTTGTGCTTTATGCTCCTAGGGGCTCTTCTCTCTCTTGCTCTAGCTTGCCAGTCGCTCCGAGACCTGGATTTCTTTTTAATGAAATGAAAAGAAGAAGGAAGGATAGTTTGCAACTGAATCGATGGAATAGGAAGATTCAGAAGGCTTCAGACCGGAAAGATATAAGTACTAAAGCCGGCTCTGGGTTGATAACCCAATCCAATCCAATCACCCGTTTGCACTAAGATACTTACGATTACGCGAACTACCCTAAAGGCCTTTTCTTATGCCATTTATTAACTGCATAAGAGAAGATTTTTATCCTTATATTGTTCTGGGGGGAATAAGACTTGGATCTTATTATTCCGTAGGTGAGGGTCCGAAGGAGCTGCACAGCTTGCACTGGACTCCGGGTGTACAACTACTACGTCGGATACTTCCTAAAGTACAAGCAGGCGTCAAATGGGTAGAGACAGGTAATCCAAAATTCAAAGGAGGCGCCTGCGAAGGCGGAAAATCCAGGTTAGCAGCGTTAGGGTTCCCCTTATAGAGATAAAATAGAATAAGAATCAAGTTAGCCCCAACCAAATGTCTATTAAAAAAGAAGCAAAAATCAAATTCTTTCTAGATGAAACTAATACTATTATCAAAGAGAACGGAACTAGCTCTACTATTGAGGGATCGCAAACTCACTCTTCTTTCATGTCCGAAGAATTTACTACTTGACTGACTTTGGGTTACAAACCTGATTCCATTGCCCGGGCAGAACGACCTTTTTCAACCAATAGCAAAAAGACAAGAAAAGGGCACAGGAAAGACTAAACCGAGGCATCTGAGGTCCAAAAGTAGTGATAACCCTTTCTATAGCACCCCAGAGGGGAGGGGCTGAACCTTTGGAATTCCTTTACGTAGGTTGACTACTCACGAATCAAAAAAGACTGGATCCATCATATTGCTCTCTTCTTGCATTTATCCTGAGAAGAAGCTCATGTAGGGCTGTCTTTGAGTGGTGTACAAAGCATATTGGAACAGTATTGAGTTTGAGTTTTATGGTCTTTCTCTGATTGCTGCTCATTATTCTGATCTGCAGGTTTATCTTCCATCTGTCCAAATCAAAAGAAAATTAAAAAATGGAACCCTCTCTATTAAACCAAAACCACTCTTCTCTGGATGCGTGTTTATGAAGTGTGTAATGAACAAGGAGGTACACGACTTCATAAGAGACTGTGGGGTTGGAGGGTTTGTTGGATCAAAGGTTGGAAATACATAAGAATTCCTACTGTTCATACGTTTCTTGTTCTATGGATCTATTCTTCCAATTGTTTGATAAACTTAGCACATCAGAGGACAATGCAGATCCAAACATTAACCAATAGGGTTGCCTCCAACTGCTAAAGTTTTTTTTTTTTTTTTTTTTTTTTAATTTATTCTACCACATTTTTTGTTGAAAATTTGGCCAATTTTATGCTTGTGAATCATTCTAAACTAATCTTATAGTCTGCCAAATTTCTATCAATAGGTTAAATTCTGCTTGTTCAGTAACCAATTACTATAAAGTTTCTACATTTGCAAGTTGTAACAGCAAAATAAAATTACTTGTGCAGAAAGCGCCAGATCAATAAACCTAGGCCAGTAGATGAAGACGACATGGAAGCTATCTTCAAACAAGCGAAGGAAGAGCAGGTGAAAGCTGGTCAAGCATTTGAAGAAGAGCAACATAAGGTTGAAGCTTCAAATCCTATGAAACTTGGTGCAGATTCTCCTCTAGCTTCCCAGATTCTTGCACAGAAAAATGCCACGAAAAAGACTGGTGGCAAAGGGGGCGATAGAGGAAAAGACTAGTTCCATAAAACTTGGTTCAACTGTACAAGTTCTGTCCGGGGCATTTGCTGGATTTTCTGGCACCCTTAAGAAGGTTGATATCAAGACAGGGTTGGTATGTTCTCTTTCTCTTTCTCTTATCCTTTATTATGCCGTGAAGATAGGCATTCAAAAATGGATTTCATTTACTTCTTTCCCACTTAAAAGAAAGAGAGTTGAAATATTAGGTCAAGTTTGGATAGATAAAAACCTAATCCAAATAGGAAGAAGCTAATATCCGTCCCCGCCCATGGATATGTTTGATTCTCATTGAAAATTATGTACACTAGCTTAACTCAACAAATATATGCCTGCACAAATTTGCTTCTTGCTTATCAATTAAACATGTTTAAATGCTAAATAAACCCTTTTGCATTATGATACTTATAATGAACTTCATTTTCGCAACTAAACTCATAACTATTTTCAGTATTCGTGACTCTCAAAGTGATTTTGTTCACGTGCCACTTCACAAATCCTCTGTTATATCATTATTTGATAACTTCTCTTACAGGCAACTGTCGGATTTACCCTGTTTGGGAAAGAAACTTTAGCAGATATTGATGCCAAGGAAGTTGTTGCTGAGACAAATTGACACAACTATTTTATCCTTAGATATGATAGACTACATTGATAAATGGGAGAGCCCTCTTACAATGATCGTAAGACCCCCTCAAACGACCAGGAAAAATTAGCCAACAAGAAACATGCTTCCACACGTAATGCACACCTGGTACGCTGTTCTACTAAACATGTTTAGGCATTAGGCGATGTGTTTGAGGTTGCATTAGGTCTTTCATAACTTGTTTAGGAAAAATATAGTCTCTCCATTGATGAGATAGGAAGATGATTGAATTATCTCATATATAGATTCTATTTGAATTATCTCCACGATATGTCGATAGTATGAGTTGAAAAGCACTGCATTTGCTAGAACGAAGGCTAAGCTGTTTGTCTTGCTTGTTTCATCACTACTTCTCTCAATTTACATAAGACTAGTGCATGTTTCATTGAAGCAGTAGACATATTTCATTCGGTGTAGCATTTATTAAACTTCCATGGGCGAAGCTGAATTTTTTGACCCCAGCTGATGCAATATCATGTGTACGTGGTCCAGATCTTTTCACTTAGCCGTAGCTATCTCATAAATGACTTTCAGCTGCATTCTCATTTTCATATTCTAAATTATATCAGCCGCGATTTTGACAACTCCTACTGTATGGCTAAATTATTGAGGCCCTCTTTTGCTTCGAGGAGGTGTTACCACATTATGCAATTAATTACATCCATGTACTATTTACACTTAGCCACCCCATTACGGACATCTCGAAAAAAAAAATCATCTTACAATTTGTATTTATGTGTCATAATTATAATGGTTTTTAATTATTTTGGGGCCGAAATTTAGAATAAGTATTTATAACGATAATTATATAATTACATATTGCTAGAAGAAAATCATTGAACAACACACTATTTTCCTTAAAATCCTCAAAACACGATTAATGTCCTGATCAAGTTTCTATAACAATTCACTGATTATTGAATTAGAATTAACCAAAACTATTAGAAAGTGAAGAAAAATGTAAGAAACTATATGTACCAAACATCCAACAACACGATATGGATATGGACCGGATGTATGAGATGTTGGATACATGATCCAGACAAAATAAAAGGTTCGTTAAACAAATCAGTGAGATGTCTTCTTCCGGACACAGGTCCGCTTGTCAAGCTGTCATCTCTGTATAAAGTGAATGGAGAGGCATATAGATACACTCTGTACGTATATGTGGAGTAGACCGTTGAATGTATCAAGAAGACAGCGGACACGCAGTTACTACGCTTTAGTATTGTTTTCTGGGAAAGATTAGGATTTTGGGAAAAGCGTGATTAGAGTAATTACGAGCCACAGCTCTGCACATGTTCGTTTACTGTCGGGAGAAGCACTGTCAGAGGAGAGAGGATCCTCTATCTCATTTTTGGGTATCCCATTAGGTGGCCCATCAATCACGCGGCGCCACGCGTGCATTGGTGGACCATCAAATTATCACACACCTACACTTGTTCCCACCTTATTGGTGGGACACCCAATGGGACACCCATTGGGTTAGAGGATCTTCTCTCCTGTCAGAGTGGGTGTAATCTATGCTTGGGAGGAATCTTCTTTTTTTTCTTTTTTTTTTAAATAACTATTTTGTCAAATAAAGTTGAGTTAGTATAGAGAATTGAGATTGTAATAGAAATTTATTCTCGTGCTCATGAAGTTGAGATTGTTTGTCCAAGTTATGCATAATCAGTACTCAAATAATTCTTTTAGTTATGGGAGAATACATGAACTAGTCATCGTTATATTTTTAAGATCTACACATTGTGATATAAGAAATAAAAAATTAGTGGTGGCACCAGTTTATATAATTAATGTGTATTATTATATTTTATAAGTAAAAAACAAATTGTAGCAAAAACATTGAAGTTAATTATATATGGCATTTGAATTTAACTTTTTTTCTGGAGTGTGACTGATTATTATTTGTATTATTTGGTGTCACAAGAATAAAATCTTGATAGACAAAATAGACGAGAAGAGGACCACAGCTGCAAATTCAGAAAAGAGAAGGGCTAGGGGTGTTACGGTATACCGAAAAATCGGTATACCGCACATACCATACCGAAAAAATACCGAAGTTATTGAATTTTCGATATATCGTAATTTTCGGTATGGTATCATACCGTACCGAAGTTTTCCGGTATACCGCATACCGAAGTTCATACCACATATTTTGTGTAAAAAAGTACAAAAATGTTGGTTACAGGGTTTCAATACGGGTTGTTACAAATTATTACAAATATGTCACTCATATCAAACAATCTCAATGTTATATCATAGATTCACTTAAATGACATAATTTTATTCGACAAAAAATCACATTAATTATCTATTAATAAATTCATACAAAGTATAATTTTATTAGAAAACAATATTGATAACTTTCTTGCCCTTTTTATAAAAAAACACAGACTAAGTTTACGGTATACCGTTAAATACTCGATATACCTTAATTTTTCGATATACCGAAGTGCGGTACGGTATACCGAAAGAACGGTATGGCAACTGTATGGAGATTTGCTATACCGAACTTTCGATATGCCGAACTACGGTATACCGAAATGATCGGTACGGTAACGGTATGCTTTTTCCCATACTGAATCTTATCGGTACGGTATGCGGTATGGAAAAAATAGTACGGTATACCGTACCGAACACCCCTAGGCATAACCGTAAGGAATCTCACATTATATTCCCTCAGTTAGCAACCACGGAGAAAGCAAGCAAATCGGACAGTGTACCAGAAGCAAGTAAACCGTGACCGAACTAGAGCTATGAAGTTAGGGGGTTAAAGTAGAGGAACAACGCTCGTCGAATAAAACTAAAGAAAACTAGAAAGAAATAATTTTAAAGTCAAAATAGAAATTAATTAACTGCAATAGGTTTCAAATATGAGATCTATATTAAGAGACACAAATCCACTAACCAACTGTATTATAAACAAATAATTAATTATATTTTTTACTAAAATTATGCATAGACAACCAAATCATATACCCTATTCAGTCGAAATTCCAACGGCCGGGTCCGTCGACCCACCCGACCCCTCTAATTCTGCCCCTGTAAACGTATTTAATTTGCACAACCTCCACCACCACAATTCCCCAACTCATTTCCCCATATCTTCCATAGCTTCTTCTCAAACCCTAGAGGAATTCATAAAAAATTGCACCCACATTTTATTCTATATGGGTTTTTCCAAGAAACCCTTGTAATAAATCCTGAATAAAAAACAAACAACGAAGCACGAGAGTCTCGCTCACGGAACTTTAGATCAAATATCATGGCAGCATTTTCTTCTTCTTCCAGGTACTCATTAGCCTTCGTCTTGCTGAATCTTTACTTGGGGGTCATGGATGCAGACCCAGATTTAACTTTTTCTTACAAGAATTTTGGTAAAGATTCAAACTTTGAGTCACAGCTTGCTCTGTTTGGGGATGCTAAGGTTGCTAGAGATAATTGGTCCGTTCAAATCTCTGGGTCAGGGGTTTCTAATGCTGGGAGATTTGTCTGTAAGAAGCCCTTTAATCTTGTTCATGAAAAACCAAGAAAAATGGTTTCTTTTTCTACCTACTTTGCATTCTCCATGTCCGGGGAAAATGGGGATGGATTGGCTTTTGTGATGCTCCCTTTCCGGTTTCCTTTGAATGCTTTTGATGGTGGGGAGATGGGATTGTTGGAAGAGAGAAAAATGAAGTTTCTTGCTGTTGAATTTGATACTTATAAGAATGAAAAGCATGGAGATGTGAATGGTAATCATGTGGGGATAGATGTTGGAAGTCTTATCTCTGTTAAAGTGAGCAATGTTTCATCCACCAATTTGGTGCTAAGTGGTGGAGAGAAGCTGCAAACTTGGATTGACTACGAAGCAAGTAGTAAAAGATTTGAAGTTAGGTTGAACAAGCTTGGTCAAAGTAAACCAATAAGTCCATTGCTTACTTACTCCATTGATCTATCGAAGATATGGGAAAGTGATAGTGTTATTGTGGGGTTGAGCTCTTCAAGTGGGAACTCATCATCTCAGCAGTGCGATGTTTACATGTGGAGTTTCAAGTCAAGAAGTATGCCACACTGGATGCACTCGGAGCCCTTGGATCCGCAGCATTTTGTTGGGAAGAAAGAAGAGGTTAAACTCCATAAGAAAAGTGATTGCAAATTGAGGATTCTTTCTGCATTAGTAGTTGGCACTGGATTTGGAGCTCTCGGGGCGTTCCTTGTGTTGTTCCTGTGGACTATGTTCGGGGATAGGAGCCCTGTCGTGCCAGAGGAGTTCACCGTGCAAGCTAAGAAGTTTGAGTACAAGAAGTTTGATGTTTCTGTAGATAAAACCATCGAAGATGGTAAGAATTAGGTGGTTGGCTTTCAGAGTAGAGAGTGGTTGTTTTGTTTTTGTAAATCCTCCCTATTTGTAGTACGTTTATGCTGTGGTTTGGCATGGTACTGTAATTTAGTGATCAATCATTTTAATGTAGTGTTCAACTATTATGCTTGTTATGATCATTGAAATACAGTTTCATTGGGAAGAACTAGCTCCTAATATTCATTCTAGTGATTGAGTGGAGATTATCTGAGTATTGGCAATAATTAATGTCTTTGAGCATTTCTGTCATTCTTAAGTCTTCAGCAAAAGCTTCTGATGTCCATTTTAACCGGGGCGAGTGGGGGCCGTTGCCCGAAAATTGCCAATTACAGATATTTTTCACTTTCATTATTTTATAAATTGTAGATTTTACCATTTCTTTCGAACTTGTAGATTACGTTTCCTAATTTCTAATTTTGGATCTGCTTCTAGCATATTTGCCGTTATGTGTAACTATTACTGCCTTTTTCTCCATATGCAGATTGACTATTTTTGTACAAATTATTCAAGAGAATTATTGTTGTGCTTACCATCAAATTCTGTAAATAAATATACAAATATCACAAACGATTTAGACTAAGAAACTATTAACAGGGAGGCCCAATGGGCTGAAGACTCCATTGAGACGACGCCGTTGATTAGGGCCTACGGTTTCCCTATCGCGCCCCTAAAATCTAAAATTCACGGTAAGATTGATTGTCTCATAAATTGAAAACTGACCTCCATGGCTCCACCTTTTGCGCTTTTTTCAATCTCAAAATTCATCAAATTTCCTCTGATTCACGATTCTTCTCCTGGATGTTGTCTTATTTTCAGTCATTTTTTTTTCTTACAATTTATTTAATTATAAGGATCGATGATGCATTGAAGTAAAAGTGCGTTATCTATCTGATATTCCAATCGGAATGAAGATGTTTCTAAAACCTGAGATCCTTTTTTGAATATAAAGATTGATGTTTGGGTATTTGCTTATAGTAGGTGATGAGCATCAGAGATGAGATAACATTAATCGTCATCCTTGCACTTTGATTGCTAGTGAAGAAAACTAATGGGGAATTTATACTCTGAGATGCTCATCGCCTTGCTTTCGTCCCTCATTTTCTTTTTTTAGTTTTTAAATCTTATTCATCAATAATTATTTGATATTCGATGTTTAAGAGCTATCTCTGTAAATTATCTCGAATAATTTAGGAAATAATTAATTGATTTGAGATCCAAAATTTGGGGAGTTGGTGACCACGAGTTACTTACTGCCGTTGAAGTGATTTAGGGCGGAGGATGCGCCGCCGTCGCTGGATTTTGCCCAGAACTATTTATAATTGGGGCAGAATAATCAACTACGGAAATGGGTAAAACCCTAACTGATTTGAATTTTAGACACGTGTGTAAATTCAATTTGATTCTTGGGATTAGGCAACTCGTATAATTGAACTCTCCTCCTCATTTGATTAGCAGATTTGAAAATTAGTTACAGATTGTATTTGACCTAGAATTATCCAATTAAGGCATTTGCATGACGTGGCGTGGCGAATCATGAAACAAAAAGCACTGTGTCATGTTGCCCATCATTGTCCGTGAACTCCTCCATGATAATGCATAGTTTAAGAAAAAAGTGTCCGTTTAGCTAACTCGTATAGATTCCACTTTCGTTAATGAAAAATGCTGGATACGTTTAATTACGGCTCTTGTATCTTCTGTTTGGCTTATTTTAATGTCCACCTGTCATTCTCCAACTGCCTTCCCTTCACGTTCCACTCGTGATTCTTATTCATGCTCTCTCTCTCTCTCTCTCTCTCCCTCCGTTTGTTCTGTTTTCCCTGCCCTTCACGCCATGACATTTGTCAAACATTTAAATGCTTTCTTTTCATTTATGTTCGGAATGCAACAATATAAACGAACCACATCAATCTAATTTTGAACTCAAGTATTTGAGGGTTCCTTTGATGCTAACGGAAGGACCACAATCCCGTCCCACTAAAGTTATTAATGTTTTAACAATTATATTTCAAGTTGAGATTTAATTTGATATTTTTGGTATTGTAAGGTATGAGACTATGATAGTGTTCCTTCCCATAGCATCAAATTTTTCGGAATTTGAGATGGTATAAACATTAAGGCAATATATTGATTCAGAATACTTCCCTCCTATCACTTTAGTTACAGCCTCTGTATATGAAACAATAAATTGAATGCATGTGTTGTGTGTATTTCTCTCTGCACAGGTCAAAAGTCTCCCCTGCTGTGTCATCAGAGCTCGAGACGGGTACTCAAACACCTCTTATCCGGTAACAAACGAGCCAAACTCCGATTTCATCGTGTGCTGTACATTATGAGCCTTCGGCATTTGCACCTCACCAAAAGCAAAGACCAAACTTATCACTGCGAAGCCACACTTAGATTGTCGTTTATCTGCTTAGGCTTCTTCTGCTCCACCGTTCTGTTGCACACGCAACCGGGGAAAGGGTTGGCGTAGAAGTTCTCTTCTAGCCTCGGTATTTCCCCGGCTTGCCTCGGATATGGTCCTCCGATTCTGTCGGCGTGCATATGCTTCACCTCAGAGGCGAACCTCTCCCAAGAAACCGACCCCTCATCATACGAATCAATCAGTCTCACAAGATTTAACCTGAAAGAATGAAAGAGAATGCAATGCGGTTAAGCATTGGATCGAGAAATTGAACATTAATGATCAAGAACAGCTGAATTAATAAAAATTATAGCACATACCTATCAGGATTTAAAGTCCTTCTAAATCCCTCGAACCTTCTATGCCCCTGCACCGCTTTCGCCATATTCCCATCGTAAGTATATACGAATACGTCGCTCTCTAAGGCGATGATGTAGTCCAAGGCAGCAAGGCGGTTCTGATACGGCTTGAAGGGGTCCAACTCTTCCTCCATCGCGAGGGTTGAGTGTGAGAAGACGTTTGGATACTCTTCACGCAACACGTCCATGCTGTTGTTGCCGTAGATCTCTCCTGCGACGATGTAGATCTTTGTCGAAGAAGGATACTCCATGGCCTTGAGAAGTAGAGCCGCCTCTCTCGGAGACATGGGGCAGCCGCCTTGGAGCCGCTTCTCTTTACTGTCGATCTCCTTCTCCTTCCAGTGCTTCACGCTGTACCTCATCTCGCGGAGCTCCTCTGCTTCCGGTGCGGTTAGGTTGTGGTTGCAGCCGGTGAATGCAAGCATGTCTTTCTCGTACCTTAGGTGAAGAGCAATGAAGGGTTCCCCTTCGCCTCTGAGCCGTTCAACTAGCTTCTTTCCGAGCTCTTCAATCTCCGGCGTGTAGTGGAGAGCCTCGTAACTAGCACGGCATCTGAGTTTCTGTATGGAGGAGGGTAGGCCGTTGTTGGCGAGGCGTGAGTCAGTGTGTGTGAATTTGATAACTTTGTGCTTCTTTAGTAGATGAAGAATTTCTCCTCTGTAGTAACTGGCCTGTTCAAAATAGCAGCACGACGTTAAAACACTAAGCCAAGATTTCAGACTCCCTCATACACCAACTGCATTGTTGTCGGTTATTATTAAAAGAGTAGGTAGTATTATACCTTGGACCAAGATACTGGTGCTTTGATCAGGGGACTCACTGATGCATACCGCTGTGGCAACGCCTCAACTATGTCGATGTCCTCTTTCAAAACTTGGATAAAATGCTCCCAATCGAAAATATCCTTAAAATCACTGCCACAGCAAAGTAAAACAAAACCATAAAGGTACTAGTATTATTACAACAAGTGAAGGCGATTGGCAAGAACAAACTCTTACCTAGGATCTGTCCAAAAACTCTGGTGATCAAGGGAAGGAAGGACAAGAGTGGCGTTCATAATCTTGGCTACTGCAACCATATCACATATCTGCATTCCAAGATTATAGCATTAGACTGGGTAATAAGTGAAGGGAAGGAATGATCATACTTACCCCTGTTCTCATTTGATTCAACCCTCCATTAGCATGAACTACAATATAACCATTCGTCTTATTGCCTGTCCCTGAAGAAATTCAACAACTTTTACGTGTCAGTAAAGTTGGTAGACTTCAAACACTATGAGAGAGCAGCAGAGAAATATGACTCACTTATCCGATTTCTTGGTCGACCTATGCATCTGTAGTAGTTGTCAGTATTAGGCTTCATCCAAATTTCTGGGACCTGCACAAAATCTTTCAAGAATTAGCTCTACCCATGTTCACATTCAGCAGCAGCATCACATAATGGGAAAATTTTTAGATAATAATAAAAAGAAAAGAAAATCAAGAATTCAAGATCCAGCAAGTTTTATTTTTATTTTATAAATGATGTATTATTTGTTGGCGGGGGTTACTTTTAGCAGCGCAACGGTCAAATAACCAGCAGAATTCCACATGGATAATGATGGGGGAAACGGGTCAAATCAACGCTCAATTCGATGCCGTCCCCTAAGTTCTCGCTGTAAATAAAAACCAAAAATTACAGTCCTTCGTTTTATTAACAGAAATACCAACCTGCGTCGACATTAATGAATATTTCCAGAAATAAAATTCAATTTTCGCAAAATTAGGTCAAACTCTACAAAGTTACCATAATAAAAATATACAGAAAAAAGTTCCCTCTTTTTGAGAGGGAGATTTTGCAATTTTTTTTTTTTTTATATTTTTACTCACCGGAAATTCTTTCATCTGCCGCTTCTGCGAAGCGGCGCCGTTAGATGCCTCCGAATCAAAAACAGCCATATGGGCGTTGGATAACAAATCGTTCTTGAAATTCTGAATAAACAAACTCTCCTTCTGGACAATATTTCCTCCGCCGGCGCCGATGGGGAGCGAGAACTTCAAAAAGGCGGAAACCACCACCATGGCCAAAAGAAACATGAGAACTGTACGGCCCATGTTCTTCCTTGAGGTCAAAGAATTGAAAACTCCACGCGCACTCAACACACATTCCTCCACCAACAAAACCCATTTCTCCGACACGCTCTTATACCGTATAGCCGGGTGGTGGTGATGGTGCAAGCCGCTGTACTGATTAACTCCGCCACCGTGGCCGCTGACGCTGCTGAACATTGCTTCTTCATCGGCATCGCTCTTCGGACTTTTCGAAGCGGCGGCGGTCTGCGCCTGATCGGCTGTTTTCTCCTTGTCCTGCTCGTTAATCGTATCGGCAACGCGGCGGCGGTGGTGGGTGACGGTGGCTCCGCCTTGGATCTGGGATTTAGTGGTCTGTGACGTAGTGGAGGCTCCGCCGCTTGACATTGCTCGGAAGATACACATATGATCAAAACCAGTCAATAAACTCGAAGAAGAGAACGAAAATTGAGTTTATCGAATTAGAGAGAGAAAGAAGGGGAGGGCAGTGGCCAAGAACGGTGAACCGTTGCTTTGTTTTTTATGCGTATTTATATGTGTCAAATCAATTTCCGGTGTGAACAAAAATAAATAAATAATAAAAAAGAATGTTTTAATGTTTTCCTCTTCGTATTGGAAGAGGGGACCGATATCCATGGGAAAAAAGAAACTGTATTGTAAAATAAAAGATAGAGAGAGAGATATTGAGAGAGAGAGAGGCGATTGGTCAATTTTCCTCTGATTTGTTAATAAAAGCACTGAATTCTTTCTATTCCTAGTACGGTTAAATGGGTTTAAAGAATTTAATATTTACCTTTTGGGCGTTTGTAATTTTGGTAAATCTATGTTAAATAGCCCAATGGGTTCTTGTCTTTTACGATACTCATTTTCTAAATTATCGGTGTCTTTTTGTGCTTTGACAATAGTGAATTAACCTTGGATTTAATATGTCCAGCACTAGGGAGTTATTACAATATTCCCGATTAATACAATAGTCATAACAAATTTATTTGATCATCTGCATAAATTGAATGTCTTCGTCTTTGACCCATTAATATTTACATTAAATCGTAATTCAAGTGTTAATAAATTGCATTTGTCATCCAAAACTATGAAATATATAAGCTCTACTCTATAGTGAATTTAGACTCGATTGGATAAATTCACCATGGTAATGAAATTAAATTGATATAATTGCATAAATAATTAATACTCATAAAGCAGGCAACGTGAATGGTCTGTTCCTCTTTCGTATTTTCGGTTACTTGTTAGGTGGAGAATGTTGTCAAGAAGAGGATGCATTTAAATTTCTCACTTGTATGGAATTCGAAACTCTTCCTTTGAATTTATATTCTAGTTATTTTTGTTTAAGAGAAAATGTATTGCTTGCATTAAATAGATTGGGCTTATATTGTTTCTATGATGTTTGATAGACGTGGCAATTTATGATATTTCTTCATTTCTTGTGCCCTTTATTGTATTGAAAAATTTCGTTAATAATACATATATAGTAAATCGTATAAAACTAATCATAAACGTCATACTCAATTTATACTTGCTTGATTTTTGTTTGACAACCTAAATTCATGCATTTGGCACGATTTATGTATATACTCGGGTTAGATTGGAAAGATGAATATAGAGAACGATTGTTTAGACAGTTCGGATTCCTATATTAAATAATCTAAAAAAGTGGAAAATTCTTAAGATAGTAATTGTATATTGCTACACTTTAATATTTTTCCAAAATAATATTAGCGTTTCTGTCGAAAATATTTCCACAATTCCGACGATGACGGTGACTGATGAATTTATTAAATTCCAAAAATTAGATACGCAAATGCGTATCAGGAAAGCTGATTAACCTAACTAATTATTAATTTGCAAAATTATCATAACTGTTATAAATATATTTATTTGTATATTATCATGTGTAAACCCTAAAAACACATTAGCTCATTTTGTTCTACATTTACTATTGTGGTCGAGGATGGAATCGTTTCTTTCTAGTAAGTATCATTCTTATTACAAAATATAAAGTGTTAACATTATTGATACTTGTTTTATGGGCCCCTATACATACACCATCTGAGTTAAAATTCTTAATTCCTAGTTTCTTGAATGTTTATGTTATGATTACTGCAATTTAAAGACCATGGAAATTGATAGACTTAAGAAAGGGAAAAAAATCTTAATGTTGTTTTTATGTTGTTGCACGTTGTTCAAAGCTTGATTATGAATATTGATTCAACCGTAGTTGATTAAGAATGTTCATATTATTTTATTTGGCCAAATCAATTATTTGGGCATTATATTAGATTTTTTTATAATCATTAGATGATTGAAATATAAGTGTGTGTATATCGTTCTGAATTGTTCGAAGAATACAGAGGAGATTCTAGCTACCAATGTTTATCTATTTAATTACATTGTTACTCTTGAAGAAGCACAATTAATATTCGTAAAGAATATTAAATGTTCTTGAAGAGCAATTTCAAAAATTTATTTTAACTTAAATTGTTGCTCCAGAAGTAGCAAAATCAATATTTTTGAAAAATATTATACGCTCTTGAAGAGCAATTCCAAGACGTATTTTCAACTTGAATTATTGCTCCAGAAGTAGCACAAATGCACAATCAATGTTCTTGAAGAATATTACATGCTCTTGAAAAACATTTACTCTACATAAACTTTTATTTATTCATTGATTTATTTATTTATTTATTTAATGTTAAACCGCAATCGTTGCTCCTGGAGTAGCACAATCAACATTCCTGAAGAATATCACATGTTCTCAACGAGCAATTCAAACTTACTTATTAAAATGACTTAATTATTGCTCTAGAAGTAGCACAATTTAATACTCTAAAAGAATATTTAATACATTTTAAGAGTTATTAATATTATCTATTTAATACCCGAAGTAGCACAATTGATAATCTCAAATGATACTATATGTTCTTGAAGAACAATTGAGTTTCTACAAAATGTTGACCTTTCACCTAAAGTAGTTTAACATAAACTACAATTATTGCTCCTGAAGTAGCACAATTTGTATTCATGAAGAATAGTACATGTTGAAGAACAATTCAAACTCTCGATTTTGGAATTGAAAATTATTTATATTAATTATATATGTTCATATTAACTATAATTGTTGCTCTTGAAGTAGCACAATTAACTGTACATGTTCTTTAATTGTTGCTCCTGAAGTAACAAAATTAGTATTATTGAATAATATTACATGTTCATAAAGAACGATGTATATGGAGTAGCAGTAAGAGCTCCTCTACGCTTGACAACCACATTTATAATGTCTATTGTAGCTTAATTTCTTTTCAAGAATAATGTGAGATCCGGTAGATCTCAAGGAAATGTACTATTTAATTATTGCTCCTAAAGTAGCATAATTCATATACCTGAAGAATATTAAATGCTCTAAAAGAGCAACTCGTACTTTTGATGATATATGTTATTCCTGAATGAAAAACATTATTTATGTCTTGTTGAGACTAATGCACTCTTGATATCGATGATCATCTGTCAATAAGAGGCATGTGGAAGATAATAACAGAATGAAACGAAACATCCCAACATGATTGCGTAAGGATATAATTGATTGTCCTCCGTAAATTATATCCTTAAACTCCAAAATTTTAAAATCTAGTGCATTGAACATCATTAAAGGCTCACGAGAGCTTGTATCATTCTATCAAATGATACAACATTAACTATTGAGCATGTCTTTTACTCTAGTAAGTCTAGAAGGAACTTACTAAGTTTTAAGGATATTCGCTGCAACGGATACCATATTAAAATAGTATTGAAATAATATAAGAACGTAGTGATTCTTTTGTTTTTAGCCGGAAGCAAACAAAAGAAAACTTATCACACTACCACCTTGAATGTATTACACAATCATAAAAATAAGTGAGACAAAACATGTCATGAACCGGAAGTTCAAATAGCTTTATGTTTTGACATGATAGGTTTGGACATATGCGAGCAACTATTATGCGCAACATAATTGAAAATTTATATATGTGCAACATACACTTAATAAAAAAAATCATGATTTGCTTGATTTCTAGAAGAAATGTAGCACCTGTTAGAACGACAAGTTCAAATAATGAAGTGCTCAATTCACCCAAGAAGATTTTTCTTGATCAAGCTAGTGAGTTTATTAAAACTCCAAGTTCCTCCTGAAGAGGATTTAATATTATTTGGCTTTAAGATTGAAATGGAGCAATTAGTTGCTCATGTTGCGATTTTGTATACTGAAATCAGTTTTTTATACTTGTATACAATATGTTTTTGTCCTTACCACTATTTTATTCTCCTATCTGATAAATATGTATATTTGCACATGTTATCATTTATCTTGTATAAAAGTTAGATTTGTGTAGTGTGTCGGGTATCAGAGGAGACAACACAAATTGGTTGAACTGACAAGATATAAACAGTTATCACAGTTGAGACAACTTAAGAATAAGTTGTTGGTTTAAGCTGCAGTTTAGATAAGAAGTGGCTTGTCTTAGCTGCTTGTCTTTACTGTTGCACTTAAGGTTGTGTATTGATGGATCACAGTGAGATGTGTTCTCTTAACTGACCTTAGTGGAGAACCAAGATCTCGGTGACTTAGCTGGTCTTAAGCTTGGTAAGACTTCAGCTGAGTGCATTTAGCTATCTATCACTTTGACCTACTACGGTGAACGTCATCGCGACCGGATCTACGTATCTTGGGTGCTAGTAGTCATTTGTGGCTCAGGCTGGTTGTCTGTATCTTGCAACCGTATCCTAGTAAAATGGGTTGATAATATCCCCTGAGGAACTCGAAAGGATTAGCACACTAAACCCGGCCGGTTGATTAAGTTCAAGTGTGTTAATAAGGTTGAGTGGTACTACTCAGGAATATAATAAGATGTTAGTTAATTTAAGCTATCAGTGAGCTTAATTAATTAACGGATATTACTATCTTAAATACGGAGATCGATTAAGTTTAAATTACAAGCCCTTGCTCAATTTGGGATAAAGGGGTAAGTCAGCACGGATTCTCTAGTGGAATGAATTTGTATTTATTAATTAATTTTGCTCTGTGGTGAGGATGGATAATTAATTAATTTGAGGCCCTGCTTTATTTCTTGTATTAGATCCCTGATCTGGCCCAATTAGATGCCTAGTTATTTATTGTCTCTCATAAATCATTATTAATACATTAATGTAATTTTATATTATTTAATAATATTATTTATTTGGAATTAATTGGCCAAATCAATTAATTGATAAATATTAGTAGCCCAATGAATTAATTAATTATATTATGGGCTAATTATGTGAAAGTCCATTAGGAATATAATTAAATTAATGGGCTACAAATATTAATATTATATTGGCTTTGAAGCCTATATATATTACTACCTCCGTCCTGCTATTTCCGGCACATTTCATTTGGGCACATAAATTAAGAAAGTAGATGATTAAGAATGAGATATGGGTAGATGATAAAGTAGGAGAGAGAAGATGAGTGAAAGTAAATAATAAAGTAAGAGAGAGAAAATGGTAAAGTAAGAGAGAGAAGATAATAAAATAAGAAAAAGTAGGAGATATAAGATGGTAAAGTATGAGAGAGATGGTAGTTATTTCCAAATTAGGAAGTGTGCCAGAAATAGCGGGACGTCCATTTCGGGAAAGTGTGCCAGAAATAGCGGGATGGAGGTAGTAGTATTCTGTCCATAAATAGACACATTCTAATACACACGCACGCCGTTTGTATAGGGAGACAGTAATCTTATTTTCTTCAGTTCTATGACCACCTAGAGGAAGAAAAAGGTTGGACACAGATCAGAAGATCTTACACACGAGCAACAATCAGAGCTGCAACAACATACGTAGGAGGAAGGTATATCGTTCTTTCCCTCTGATTTCCTTCAGCTCATGACCATACTCAAAATGGTTTTTGTCCGTATAAAAATGAGACTCACATTGAGATTGTTATTATGCTGAAATGATATTTCCAACATTAGGTGGAACATATGTCACATTTGGATTCCTGAAGTAATCAATGTGAAATCTACATCCAAAAAGCCAAAAAAAAAGCTAGTCACATTTGAATTCCTGAAGTAATCAATGAAAACAAGAAGCCGAAAGATTGTAAAAGATTGCAAACCAACTTGTTGATGCTTCTAAGTGACAATGTCATACATTTGCTGCAAATACCCACAATAAGAATTATTGTCCCTGAAGGACGAATAAAAATGACAGCAAATCTAAAATTTGTCAAAAATATTGTCGACCAATTGGTTCTAAAAGAAGTTTTGTGCCTAAGAAAAAAGGGGTACAAGATATGAACCAAACAATGACGAAAATGATTATCAATAAAATGAAAGTTCCTAAAGAACTACAAGCGTTTGAAAATAATGAGATCTTAATATATTGGAGAGATCAAATATCGTCGTGAACGCATGATGATATATTCACCTTTAATATGACTCTTGAAATTATAAAAGATGATAGTCAAAGACGATATGTTAAAGATTGTCAAGATTTGAATAATTGGCCAAAGAGGAAAGATTGACATAAGGTGAATAAAAATTCTCTAGAAAACCGAAAAATATTAGGACCAGTAGTTCTTAATTTGGAAAATGTGTCTTTGTTAAAAAGAGATATTAAAAATTACGAGATATAGGGCAATATTCGTAACACAAGGTTTCTCTCAAAGACCGGGAATTAATTATGCACTCTCCCATAATAGACGCAAATATATTTTAAAATTTGATTAATCTACTTATGTCACGAAGGCTTGATACGCGCCTTATGGATCTAATAAATATTTATTTATATGTTTCACTAGATAGTGAAATATACATGAAAATTCCTGAGGATTTAATTTGCTTGAATCACATAGTCCAATATATGTTTTTAAGTAAACTGCATAAATCGTTGTAAGGGCAGAAACAATCTAGCCATATATGATATAAGAACAACGAGTATCTCTTGAGAGAATGATACAAATTGAATATATTTGCTCTTATGTTTTCAAGAAGAAAACTAATTTGCAAAGCAGTTTATATTATTACTTGACCTTGATTATGACTCTTGAAGAGTTTAATACTTGACAATTATGTGTATACTCCGTCAAGATGACAAATATAAATTGTGGACTATTTTACTTATAGGTACGTGATTTGTAATCCAACTCACATTATTGTTGGCATTAGCGGGATATGAAGTAAGAAATATAGAATACCGCAAATATCTCGTTGGATTAGTTAATTAGATTCACGCATTATGAACTGAAGGTCATCAAATTATTAACTGCAAAATGAGTGATTAATTTCTCATATACATGTTGTATATGCACCATGAAATAACTAAAGTTCTTCATAGTCAAAATAAGTCAATTGATGCTAATTAGCGCCAGAAGCGTGAAAGATTTATTGGTGATAAAGATAAAAAGTCTGCGGAATACAAAATTAGAACACATTACTCCAAATTCCTCGTGAAGAGGATATGTGAATCACTATGTGAAATATAATACTTGAGGAAGTCAACTCCCGCCTAAAGATGGAGTTTGAATTGGAAGATTTAGGTAAAAATGATTCTTGCCTCGACCTACAAATCGAGCTTCTCTCTAATGGAGTTACGCTAGTCGGTCTACCTGAAAAATGTCTTTAAAGAGATTTAATTGTATCTCATCCATATAGCTACCTAATGGTTACTTTGATTACTTGAAATGGATGGTGACTCATTTAGACCTAAAGAAAATAACAAAGATGTTTTAGGACAAGAAGTTCCTTACTATATGGAATTAAAGAAATGATATTGACCATGTTTTATTATCTTCGAAACAAACATGATATTGGTCTATTTGTGAGAATATTAATGTATCCCCTAGTATTCTCCATGCGGATGATTGAACTAGCGTTGCATATATTATTGTGGACCTTGAAGATAACCTTGAAGATTGTTATCTTGAGGGAGAGTGATAAATTGTAAATAATCTTGAGACCTGTAAATGTCAAATGGCCCTGAAGGTCAAATGGTTGTACTCTTTTTTTCTTTCTAAGTTTTTTTCCCAAAGGGTTTTCTTAGTAAAGGTTTTTAACGAGGCATCCGATGCAACACATGATTTCTAAAAGAGTGGCGACATCAACATCCAACAAATTCGCTTAAGTGATGATCTAGCGGATTCTCTTGCGAAAACATTATCAACGCCAACATTCAAGAAGATGGTACACAAGATCAATATACGCCAACTCAAGGATCTACAATGATTATTTTGAGGGGGAGCAACTGTACACTTTTTTCTTCGATCAATTTTTATCCCACTGGGTTTTTCTGGCAATGTTTTAATTAAATAACATTTTATTTTATGGATGGTCATTCAAGGAGAAATGTTATAAATATATTTATGTGTATATTTACCATATATATGATGACCATGTTTAAATCCTTAAAGTCCATTAGCCCATCTTATAACTCTATAAATAGAGGTCTCCACCATCATAATAATAAATATCTATTTCCGATCTCTCTCTATATATTATATTTTTCTCTTTAGTTTATAACAATAACGTGGTTTTAATGATTTTTGGCCGAATCAATTTTAGGCCATTTTAATGACGTGGCATTGAAATTATTTAGATATTCATTGTATTAATGAATGCAAAACATGCACTCATATCGATCTCGATTTTTCTGATATTAGAAATTCAAAAACTAGAAGTGGTTGACTTTATGAGTTCGAAAGTCATAAGTATTGTTATATATATAAAATTTATTTAGTTTACATTTTAAATAATGATTAAGAATTTCTGATTGAAATCAATTAATCAACAGATAAGTGCCTTACAAATCTTCTTTCACGGAAATAATGCATAGCTTCACCATCCCTCACCTTCCCGCCGCGGAACCTTTACTTTTATCCTCCTCTTTATCAAATTCAATCGCTTAATTATAACTAAAAGTGGGTAAACTTTATTATTTTCACATCACCTCAACATAAAGTCGGTTTATCATTGTTTCTTAAAAATTACTCCCTCCGTCCCATTAGTAGTGTCTCATTTCCTTTTTTTGGTTGTCCCATTAGAAGTGTCTTATTTCCAAAAAAGGTAAGAAATATGTGGACAAGAATCAACCACTCAAAAGTCAAACAATACACACCACAAAACACCATTTTCTTAATAACCGTGCCGAAAAGGAATGTGACACTACTAATGGGACGGAGGGAGTATTATTTTATTATTATAAATAAAATGTAGTAGCAACTTAGAAAAAACGCGAACAAATTTAGGTCAGCTAGCGGTGGTGACGGTTGGTGCTGGTCAGCTCCATAGTCCGCATTCTGATTCATGAATCTTCTTCTTTCTTATCATCTTTGGGTGGCTTCACAAATTTGTGATTTAATGATCAAAATAATAAGATCATATGGAGTATATAATATAATACATAAATAAATTATATAATAAAACTCATAATTATAAGTATGAGTATTATTTTGAACATAAGAGAAATTAATTTACAAATTTAGGCGAGAAATAAATATAAGAAAAATAAAATCATAAAGCGCGTGTAGAGCTGTAGATTGACGGCCACCTAAAGCCAGTAAGGACAGACAATGATTATGCGGGAAACAACCTTCGACTTTCACACAAATCAGCCACGCGGCATACTACGACACCCGTTGAATTGTTCAATTAGCCGCACCATCATTGACTCGCATCAAGTCGGCGATTTACATAATTATATTAACAAATATTTCCATTTTGATTTTTTCACACGGACAGAATTTTTTGTGCAGCTGTAACGTGGGCCTCTTTTTACTTAGTCCCTCTATCTCATTCGACTTATCTTATATTCCTTTTCGAGTCATTCCATTCAATTTATTGCATTTTTTAAAATAAAAAAAAATTTATATCTTTATTACATCAAATCAATTTTAAACAATTAAATATCTATATGAATCTCACATCTACTTCACATATCAATTCTAAATAATTATTTAATTACATGAATCACACTTTTATTATACAAAATCAACTTGCAAAAATAACTGCGCTGAAAAGAAGGAGACAAGTCGGGCGGGACGGAGGAAGTATTATTTCTACTAAATCGTGATAACTAATAAACATACTCGCCTCCTTTTATCTTCATTTGAATATTAATACTAAATTCATGTTATATATGTATGTGTCGAGTCAAAGATACGGTATAGTGGAAAATTCGATTATAAGCATATCGAATAATATGATAATAACTTTTTTAGAATTGACTAGAAATATTTATTGGACTCTTAATCATTTGCCCACTTTGCAATTTGGAATCGAATTCGAAATTATATATCTTTATAATGAGAATTGAATTTGTGATTTAAACAGAACCTATAAAATCTTGATTCTAAGTATACTTCAAATATATTACATGAGGATTATATCGATTTCTAATTCTAAAACTTTCTTATTAAAACCGTATTTAATTTTTGCCTACAAACGAGATCTCAGTACTACTAACGTCTAATATATTAACGGTTGAAGAATTAATAAATAATGGTATTATACGGTTGATGTTAAAATATGGAAAAACAAGTCAAAAAAGCCCATTGGATTTCTGGCCCAATTCAACATCGGAAACCTAAATAAAATTGGTTATAATGGAAATTATTATAGAAGCCCAAATTCGCCCCCTTTCCAACTAAGAAATTAGGGTTTTCCCGCAATAATCTCTCAGCGGCCATTAGCTTTTCATTACTGTAGCAATGGTGAAGGGGCGCCAAGGAGAGCGTGTTCGGCTCTACGTACGCGGAACAATCCTCGGATACAAAAGGTAATTAGGAAGGCATCATGTTTTATCCTTCGATTTTTGTTTGGGCCGTGTTTATGGTCGTTTACGGGTGGCGCGGATGGTTGTTATTTGATGATAGGTCGAAGTCGAACCAGTACCCAAACACGTCTTTAGTGCAGATAGAGGGCGTGAACACGCAGGAGGAAGTGGCGTGGTACCTCGGGAAGAGATTGGCGTACATTTACAAAGCCAAAGTTAAGAAGAACGGCTCTCACTACCGTTGCATTTGGGGTAAAGTGACGCGCCCCCACGGTAACAGCGGCGTCGTTCGCACTAAATTCAAGTCTAATCTTCCCCCCAAATCCATGGTATATTGAGATTTTTGGTGAAAAGCTTTTTTCGATTAGACGTCTGCAATTTTCTTATTGGTTATATTATTATTATTATTATTTTTTTTTTTTTTTGTGAACCAGGGTGCTAAAGTTAGGGTTTTCATGTACCCAAGCAGCATCTGATGAGAGGTGAATTTTCACTCTGTTACTGCACTGGACTTAATTTATATGTATGAGAATGCGTGCTGAATGAACTTGACTAGTGTATAAACACTGATAAAATTGCAATATTTGGGTTTTTTGCCTGCATCCGGACTAGATGGACCTCTCACTTATCTTTTGAGTGTTTGATGAAATTGATATCTTAATCATCATAGGTGCATTCTTGCATATTCTTTGATGATACTGTGCAAATAGATACTTCATCAGTTGGGTTCCTCTTTCATGTTACTATTGATGGTATTATGTCTTTTGTTTGGATTGGTATATAAAATTTTTATTGACAAAAGAACTATATATACCAATTACAGCTAGGCAATTCCCAGGCAATGCAAACCACTACCAGTTCCGTTAGGTACAGAGAAGGCTCTGAGCTTGCTACTACACAGTAAATACTAGTTAAAGTTGTCATGTAATGCATGGACAGGAAAGTAGTATAGAAGAGGACTCTGATATCTGCATAAGTTCGGAGATAGATATAAGAAAGGAATTTTCTTTGCTCCCTCTGTAAATGATTTCCTCAAGAACTTATTAAGCATGTCGGTTTGAAATCTTTCTTATTTCTAATATTTTCTCTAGTAGAGTAATTTGTTGAAATGAATTCATGGGATTGAAATTACAGTGCCTGTGCTTTGTGCCGCATTTTTACTAGTTAAGTTATTGGTTTTTTATTTGCTCTAAATGAAATTCTAACTAAATATTGTCTGCTGTGGCTGCAGTGATTGGGCGTGTGCAGATTTTACTAAACTTGGATATCGACCTCAAGAAGCCTGGTCATATGCTTGCTGTTTGAGTTTACAATAGTCCAGTAATGTGAATTGACTTTAGCTCGTCTGGTTTCCAGTTCTCTGTCTTGATAGTTTAGTTTCGTTTTGCTATTATTTTGTAGGGCTGATTATGCCCATTCAAGTTACACACTTGTTTCTAAAAGTTGGCTATTTAGCCTTAATTCACTTAGGAGGCCTACTGTGCTCTTGCTTTTGAGAGAGTAGTTTGAAAGATGAAGAAAACTTACTGCATAAATTTGTACTTGATCTAAGGTTGGTTATTCTTTCATGTTTCCTCTTTTTCTAAGTGTTTTGGATCCACACCCATACAAAACTGGTATCTCGTACGTATTTTTACCCTTTGGTTGAATATTAAATTTAAGGCATGCATGAAGAAAAGAATTAGGGGAAGACCTTGTGCGTAATATAGAGTACTATACTATTGAAACAATACTTGTATAAGGTAAAAATATTAGATTACCTTCCTCACCTAATGTAATTAGCATCACCATATATGTCAGATATCCACATGTCTTAACCAAGTACACCCTCACTTGTAGATACAAAATATCAGGAAATGTAGCTCACCTCTAACATCTATCCTTCTCCACAAATTCAATATAATCATCATCACCATCGAGATTCATGAATGTGTTATCTTTTGATTTCTCATAGAAATGCAGATTGCTCTTTGACTTTGTTAATTGCTCACAACACTTCACCTACTTGCTAGTTACCTGCTTCACATATATATCTCTTCTCCCCTTTTTATTTCCCTTAAGCGAACAAACCGTCTCTAAAACACTCAAATCAGCCATGTCCAAAATATTACCCGATAATTCATGTTCTCTTTCGTCTGACCCGACGCTCGGCCACCTGCTTAAGTGCGTCGGCGACTTGAGGAAGGAAGTCGCCGGAGACGACACGCCGGCGCACCAAGTGCTCGACGTCAGCGACCCCGGCAGCGCCGAGCCTCGCTCGCTCCCCTTCGTACTCTCATTCAGTAACATCACTTACAGCGTCAAAGTCCGCCGCAAATTCACTCTCCCCAATTTGCTCCGCCGTCGCCCCGCCGTGGACCCGGAGACCGGAGAGAGCCATTTCTCTTCAACCAAAAAGATCCTCAATGACATCTCCGCCGAGGCGCGTGACGGGGAGATCATGACGGTGATGGGCACATCCGGCTCCGGAAAATCTACTCTCATTGACGCGTTGGCCAACCGCATGGCGAAAGGAAGCATAAAGGGAACAATCACACTCAACGACGAGCAGCTCGAATCGAGACTGCTGAAGGTGATCTCAGCTTACGTCATGCAAGACGATCTCTTATTCCCCATGCTCACCGTCGAAGAAACCCTAATGTTCGCGGCCAGTGACGTAGGCAAAGGGGCAGTGGGGGCCAATGTCCCCAATGGAATTCGAGAATTTGTTAGGGGTAATTTCGTAATTTTCAATTAATTAAAAAATTTATTAATATATTTAATATTCTAAATATGTTTTTCAATTTAAAATTTTTTGGGTGGCCCAACTGCACCCATTATGAATAACAACAGGCCAACATCACATAATAAAACTATCTATATGCATGAGGCCTCGACGGCTGGACATAGCTACCAAACTGTGAACACCCCTACCAAACTATACAGAGCTAGCTGACCTGGACGGCTGGACACCTCGAGGATTCAATAAACGACAGGAAGCAGTAATCTTGTGATTCATAAATCATAATACTTTTCGTGGCTCCATACAGTAGATATTATTATTCTTCATAATTTCCTCTTAACTAAATTTAGAGTGATGTCAAAATAAAATTGTGTATTATGTTTTTCGAATAAATATAAAAAATATATGAATTATTCATGAAAGAAGAATATAATCCTTAAATAAGCCATAAAGAGTAAGTATAATTAGATATAAATAGAAAAATGTGCTAAATTTTTTTTTTTCGGGGGCTCCGCCCCCTAATCCCCGTACAAAGAAAACTCAAACCCGATAAATTTTGCCCCCACAAGCTCGATTTCCTAACTACGCGAGGCGGAGTTTAGGCTGCCGTGAAGTCTCTCCAAACCGAAGAAGAAGCTTCGAGTCCAAGCTCTAATCGATCAGCTCGGCCTCCGCAACGCCGCCAAAACTGTCATCGGCGACGAAGGCCACCGCGGAGTCTCCGGCGGAGAGAGGCGGCGTGTGTCGATCGGAACGGACATTATTCACGATCCAATTCTACTATTTCTCGATGAGCCGACTTCCGGTCTGGACTCGACGAGTGCGTACATGGTGGTGAAGGTGCTGCAGCGAATTGCTCAAAGCGGAAGCCTCGTAATCATGTCGATTCACCAGCCGAGTTATCGGATTCTCGGATTGTTGGACCGGATGATTTTTTTGTCACGTGGCCAGACGGTTTATAGTGGACCGCCGTCAAATCTACCGGTTTTCTTCTCCGATTTCAAGCATCCGATTCCGGATAATGAGAATAAGACTGAATTCGCTCTCGATCTGATTCGCGAACTCGAGGGTTCACCCGGTGGGACTAAAAGTCTCGTGGAATTCAACAAATCATGGCAGTCGGTTAAGAGATCCGAATTCGTGGAAGCAAACACCGTTAGTTTATCTCTGAAGGAAGCGATAAGCGCAAGTATTTCAAAGGGGAAGCTCGTCTCCGGAGCAACGGCGGGCGGTGGCAGTCCGACATCGTTAGTCCCAACCTTCGCAAACCCTTTCTGGATGGAAATGGCGGTCCTTTCGAAGAGATCGGTGACTAATTCGCGGCGGATGCCGGAGCTATTCGGCGTCCGCCTCGGAGCAGTGATGGTGACCGGATTCATCCTCGCCACCGTCTACTGGCGGCTGGATGATTCGCCGAAAGGAGTCCAAGAGCGCGTGGGGTTCTTCGCGTTCGCGATGTCAACAATGTTCTACACGTGCGCGCACGCGCTCCCGGTCTTCCTCCAAGAGAGGTATATTTTCATGAGGGAGACGGCGTACAACGCTTACCGTAGATCCTCATACGTCTTATCTCACGCGCTTGTCTCTCTCCCATCGCTATTATTTCTCTCATTAGCCTTCGCCGCCGCCACCTTCTGGGCGGTGGGGCTCGACGGAAGCTTCTTCTTCTACTTCGTCATCATCTTTGCGTCGTTCTGGGCGGGGAGCTCCTTCGTGACTTTCCTCTCCGGCGTGGTGCCGCAGGTGATGCTCGGCTACACTATCGTGGTGGCGATCTTAGCCTACTTCCTACTCTTCAGCGGCTTCTTCATCAACCGCGACCGTATTCCGGCGTACTGGATCTGGTTCCACTACATCTCGTTGGTGAAGTATCCGTACGGGGCGGTGCTGCAGAACGAGTTCCAGGATCTGGTGAAGTGCTTCGTGAGGGGGACGCAGATATTCGACAACACGCCGTTGGCGTCGGTGCCGGAGGCGCTGAAGGCGAAGCTTCTGGACAGCGTGAGCAGCTCGTTGGGGATGAAGATCACGAGCGGCACGTGCGTGACGACGGGGGCGGATGTGCTGCAGCAGCAGGGGGTCACCGACCTCAGCAAGCTGAGCTGCCTCTTTGTGACGGTGGCGTGGGGGTTCTTCTTTAGGGTTCTCTTTTACTTGTCTCTCTTGGTTGGCAGCAAGAACAAGCGGAGCTGAAGTGGAGTTCGGCGGGAAAATAACTAATTACCCTTTTTGGTCACCTAATAATATACGTATACCATATTAAAAACTAATACCTCTCTTTATCTCTCTTCTTGTGTTTGCTTTCCAATTTCAACTGTGTTGTTATGTATAAACTGAGTATAATGGTTTTTTCAAACTTTTTATTTTTTTCATTGGATTTAAGGGTGTTACGGTATACCGAAAAATCGGTATACCGCACATACTGTACCGAAAAAATACCAAAGATACCAAATTTTTGGTGTACCGTCATTTTCGGTACGGTATCATACCGTACCAAAAAAAATTCGGCACGGTAACAGTATGAGATTTTCCATGCCCCGCATACCGAATTTCATACCGCATCTCTTGTAGAAAAGAGTGTAAAAATGTTGGTTACAAGTTTTGTACACGGGTTGTTACAAATATGTCACCCATATCAAACAATCTTAATGTTATATCATAAATTCTCTTAAATGACATAACTTTATTTGACATAAAATCACATTATTTATCTATTAAATAAAGAAATGGATAAAAAAATATATTTTTCAACTTTATAAACATTAACCCGTAATATTAATAAATTCATACAAAATAGATAGATTAATTAATTTTATTGAAAAATAATATTAATAACTTTCTTGGCTTTTATAAAAACATAGATTAAATTTACGGTATACCTTTAAATGTTCGGTAGACCTTGATTTTTCGGTATACCGAAGTGCGGTACGGTATACCGAAAGAGCGGTATGACAACGGTATGGAGATTTGCTATACCGAACATTCGGTATACCGAAATGATCGGTACGGTAACGGTATGCTTTTTCCCATACTGATCCTTATCGATACGGTATGCGGTATGAAAAAAATAGTACGGTATACCGTACCGAACACCCCTTCATTTAAAGCTTAATATCGATTTTTAATAGTACAAAATAACGCATTTTTATTAATTATCACGAATAAAAATTTACAAAGGAGGAGATGAGAAATTACAAAAGATTACAAATCAACCTATTTATTACTATAGCATCCCTTGCAGATCTGAAGAAAACCAGCAGTAATTGTTTGTAAGAGTTCAAGATGAACTAACAAATACTCGATCTATCATTGCATGGAATTCTAGCCTTTCACAATCCAACTGGGACGTCGAATTATTCATATATATCATATATAACAAGTTTTACTAACATATGCCCATCTTATGGACATCTACTTTGGATACCGGAACTTTGTGTAGCTCTATGGAAATATTTGCTCATAACCTTCAACTAAAAGAACAAAAAAAAAAATTAAAGAATAGGAACACCGAAAGAGAAGAAGCTCTTCAGCATCTCAAGGCCATTAATCCAACGCCAATAGATCCATGGTGCCAAAACCGTTTTGAGATTGCCTGATTAGAAACACTTCCTGTGCACAATGGAGGGACCCGACTCATCGTATTCGGATTTCGAGATCCACATCTGCATAAAGAAAGCATTAGGTAAGATTTCTGAAAATGAAGATCAATGAACAATTCATCTCTAAGCAACTAACCTGTTGGAAGGTACTGAGAGAAGCTAAGATGGAGCCTCCAATCCAGACACTATATTTCCTTTCAGGGGGAGCAACAACCTTGATCTTCATGCTGCTCGGAGCCAGAGCAGTGATCTCCTTGCTCATTCTATCAGCAATGCCATTAAACATCGTAGTACCACCACTGAGCACGATATTGCTGTAAAGGTCTTTCCTAATATCCACGTCGCACTTCATGATGGAGTTGTATGAGGTCTCATGGATACCTGCAGCTTCCATCCCTATCATTGAAGGCTGGAAGAGAACCTCAGGGCAACGGAAGCGCTCATTGCCAATAGTGATGACCTGTCCATCTGGCAACTCGAAGCTCTTCTCCACCTCAGAACTAGTTCTTGATTTCTCAAGTTCATCCTCATAGTCAAGAGCAATGTAGGAGAGCTTCTCCTTCATGTCCCTTACAATCTCACGCTCTGCTGAGGTGGTGAATGAGTAGCCACGCTCGGTTAGAATCTTCATGAGGTAATCAGTGAGGTCTCGGCCAGCCAAGTCAAGACGAAGGATAGCGTGTGGGAGGGAGTAACCCTCGTAGATAGGGACTGTGTGACTCACACCATCACCAGAATCCAACACAATACCTATGCAGGAAAACATATCAATCACATTATTACCATCACAAACATATCATATATCCTAACAGATTGAAATAAATATAAACTTCTTAATTACCCGTTGTTCGTCCACTAGCATAGAGAGAAAGGACAGCCTGAATAGCAACATACATGGCAGGGGCATTGAATGTCTCAAACATGATCTGAGTCATCTTCTCCCTGTTAGCCTTTGGGTTGAGAGGTGCTTCGGTAAGGAGAATTGGGTGCTCCTCCGGGGCTACACGAAGCTCATTGTAGAACGTGTGATGCCATATCTTTTCCATGTCATCCCAGTTGTTGACTATACCATGCTCAATGGGGTACTTTAGAGTTAAAATACCTCTCTTCGACTGAGCCTCATCACCAACATATGCATCCTTTTGGCCCATACCCACCATCACACCGGTGTGGCGAGGGCGGCCAACAATGCTAGGGAATACAGCTCGTGGTGCATCATCACCAGCAAATCCAGCCTAACAAACATTTATCACATTAAGGTAGTGACTACTAACACATAAAGAAATTTGATCTCACCGAACTCCAAATTATACCTTGACCATTCCAGTTCCATTATCGCAGACCAGTGGCTGGATATCCTCAGCTTCTGCCATCTTATGTTAATTTCTGAACTAAATATATGTACCAGTAAGAAAACACAGGGTGCTTATCCTTTTTAATTGATTTCTCGTTAGCAGATATATATATATATATATATATATATATATATATATATATATATATATATATATATATATGAACATTGTTGTGAAGAAAGCAACGGAAGCACGAGTAAAGACAAGAGAGAACATTTCGGATGGTGTGAAAGGCATTGCAATTATAATCATTAAACAGATTACGATTTCCAAAAACATCAAGTATGCTATTCTGTTTTGATATAAAAATTTTAAAAAACCTAATAAATCAAATCCTCAAATTCAGCAGATAACTCGAACAGAAAGTCGGATCAGATTTGCGAGATCAACTTATTTCTTAAAAAAGCAATTCAATGCATATCATGCATACATTTCAATATGTTATTAAAATCTAAATGCATTCTGTTATATTTCCATTAAATCCACAGCAAAAAGTTCCAAACTAACGACGAATCGAGTGAAAACCATTGTGTAGGAGCAAAGAAGAAATTAATTGAATCACCAAATTTGAACCGAAAGAAACGTACCGGGAATTGAAGAGAGAAAGATTGAAGATCTGGAGAGAGTTAATTGAAATGGGTAATATATACAAAGAGTTGTGGACCTAAAGTTGTTTCACCCCGAATTTACTGCCCCTTTTATTATTCACTCAATTTTTGAAGAAGTGATGGCCACACCACTCTTCCTAATTTTATGCTTCAACTCTCGTTAAATTAATAGTACTCCCTCCGTCCCGTTTGAAACGACATGTTTTTCTTTTCGGATGTCCCATTTGAAACGACCCATTTCCTAAAAATGAAATAACTTCCTCATATTTTATCATTTCTCGCACCTACTTTATCTACTTTCATTATAATAATTATTTTCTCTCTCATACTTTATTATTTACTTTCTCATTATCACACTCATCTTTTCTCTCTTACTTGATCATCTACTCATCTCTCATACTTTATCTTCAACTTTTTTAATATTTTATTATTTCTCGCACCTACTTTATCTACTTTCATTATAATAATTATTTTCTCTCTCATACTTTATTATTTACTTTCTCATTATCACACTCATCTTTTCTCTCTTACTTTATCATCTACTCATCTCTCATACTTTATCTTCAACTTTTTTAATTCTCGTGCCCATTTGAAACGGGTCGTTTCAAACGGGACGGAGGGAGTATTATTTTTCTATTTACCAAAACTATTGTTTTTATTCAAAATTCTCCCGTAATTAATCTTTTTAAACTACTTGGAAAAGGAAACACGATTTATCGATTTTAATTAAACGAATTCAACATTTTTCTTCGAAAACGATTTAAATAAATAAATACATTAGTTCCGACTTCCGCATAAACCTAGTGTAAGAAATCGAGAGAAAAGAAGAATTATAATGTTTCAATGGGACTCGTATAATGCATATTTGTAGGCCGGAGCAAGTGCATGAGCGTCGGCGACGACGGACCCAGCACCTCCACGGCGGAGCGACACATCGGGCAGCTCCAATGCGAGTAAAGCCACATATCAATGCACGCCACGTGGAACGAATGGCCGCACTCCGGCAGCGTCCGAAGCTCCTCCCCCTCTTCAAACTCACATATACAGATCGCGCAGGTCGCCTCGTCCACTCCGACCGCCTCCACGCCGTCGCCCTTCTTGTATTTCCGAGCAGGGAGGAGCTCCGCCACCGAGTTGTCGATACTCACACTAATCTCCTGCTGCTGCCGCCGCACCTCTGGAGGCGGCGACCACCGCCGGCTCGGCTGCCGCATGTACCTTGCGGTGATGCAGTGGTAGACGGTGACCACCACGGCGGCCGACGCTGCCGCTATTAGGCAGATAATCAGTTTGAGTATGAGGCCGTCGTTGTTATCGTTACCGGCCATGATTTGTGTTTAGTGCAAATACAGTATAGTAAGACTCAAAGTGTTTGTTTGAATTGGCATGTGGACGGATATAGCGAGATTGCATGTTATTGTCTTACATGCAATGTCACAATATGCCTGCCGCCTGCTGCTAATAGCCTAATACTATTAGGAATTTCCAAAATACAATAATCTATACAAAATACCATAGAAAAACAATAAATAATTAGAAAGAAAACACAACTTAAAGGAGTTGCTCCAAGAGGATAAGTTACCATCAGATAATCAAACAAGAGAATCTATGACTAACCCTTGGATATGTCAAACCAAGGATTCAGTCCAATCAACATATGCTGGATCAGTCCAAGGAGAAGGGCGGAGGCAAACATGAACCTCGTGTTCTTCCGGTTCAACGCGATGTTTTGGGACAAGAATCTCGAGTGTAGTCTCTGTAGAGTCACCATACGCCTCCAGTTTAGCATCTTCCGGGATTTGAGTGGGAAGAGAGATTTCCCTAATGAACTCCCCTTGAGGGCAGTGCTCTGGCGCTGAGTCAGTCAGTTTGAATGTCCTGTCTTTTCTCTTGATAATTGGCATACAGCCAGTGCTCACACAGAATATCTTCACAATCCCATGTGAGAGAGTGTTCCTCCAAGTTACTTTCACTCTCTGTAGATCTGCAAATGGCATGCTGACAACAATCAAGAATCCTTTATCATCTTCATAGATAGTTTTGGCAGCTGTTACTGGTCCATATGCACTCCTCATGACTCCACTGAATTCTCCCAACCAAGAGGGCTCAATGGCATGAATGTCAAGGACTCTATCGTGGGAGTCGCTTGCTAAATCACAATCGTCATCACTTCCGTGTGGGAAGAAGTTCTTTTTACGCTTAGTACCAGCTCCCTTAGGGTCCACTCCTTTCCCATGCTTCAAACCAGAATCATCAAGCAATTTCTTTACATGGGGATTCACATTGCCTTTCAGTTGCAGAGGCCGTTCAATCTCAAACTCCATAGTGGAAAGATTCCTCCACGACCTGAAATCACTAGCTTCAAGAGGGATTGCAAATTTGATATCTCTTCCGGTCAACTCCTTCCATCTCTTCCTATCTTCCTCATCAAGCCCTGCAAGAATGGGAGATCTAACTATCTCAATGCCATGAACACACTGAGGATTGGAAAGCCCTCTGTAATGCTTCCTCTGCATTCTATGAGACCGAACAAAACCCTTCTCAGCACTAAACGGAAAGGGGCGTTCCCCTTGGCGTGAATGACCATTCATATAACTTCTCAACTGCATCTTGCCCAAAGCATTCTCCGGCCTCTCCTTAAACACCCACATGTACATATTCTCCATATCATGTTGCACGAGGAAAACTTCAAGCTTCAGATCTGACTTGTCATACCCATCACACACCCCATTAGCCTCTCTAGCAACCTTCCCTTTAAACTTCTCTCTCAGAGCAGGCCTAAAGTAGAAACTAAAGAAGAACCACCCCCCAAACGCTTTCGATTCGCTTAGCATTTGTGCACTTCTTCCCAACCTTAGACACACAATTAGCAGTAATTTCAACATCGTAGTTTTGAGGTGCAAGGCTGACCTCTAACATTTCACAAGCATCATTACAAGAATGCTGGGGAGGGGGGCTCGGTTCAACACAAAGGGGGAGATTGATATCTGGTGGGAGCTGTAAGAGATTAACGGACCAATTGAACTCTCTCAACCTCTCATCCTGAGTTGAAGAGCTTGAATCCATGGACAAAAGGGTGGACAAATGACTGCTTTCCATGGATAAATTCATGAGTAAGTTATCACCAATTTGCTCTTTTGTAGGCATTCTTTTTCGAATGTTTGGGTGGAATCAACAGTCCCACCTCTTATACCGATACTCAACCACATGAGCAGCTCAAAATCATCTTCATAGGATTTGACTACAACCAAAAATCTTATCTATGAGCCCTAACCTAAAAAAATTAAAGCAAACTATACCCCATCTCCAACAGAGTTTCACAAATTTTAGTCGACAACGACAAACTAGCCAAACGCGGATACACTATCGAAACGAATCTAAACAATTTAAATTTAAACCAAGATTTATCAACTGCTCATCCACAATCCGGTTACCAGGGGTGACTCCTCATTGATTAGAGTAGTAGCAGTCCCGAAAATAAGCAGATGCAACATAAAATCAAAAGAAATAGTACCTCAAAGACGGTGAAATCCACGAGAGAGAGAGAGAGATATTGAGACGGTGCGAATGAGGGAGAAAGATGTTGAGGGTGCAGCCTGCACCAGTTGGATCCTGACGGCGTTAGTTGACGGTTGTGTGAAAGGGTCGCAAACGAGTCAAATAAGCCGTCTCTCATTTTTTTGGCATAAAGACGTTTCGCCTCGCAATTCCCAAGCGGCCAACTGTATTAACAATAACAAGTAAACGAATAAAAAATTGTTTTTCTTTATTAAAAATACGAAATTATTTAAACAAAAGATTATGAAACTGCACCATTTTAAATCCTAATTAGACACAAACACATAATCAGTTCCTAAAATGACATCTCAATCTATTTCTAGAATGTTGGGGCCATCATCATGCATCTTAGCGATGATGGGGTTGCAGATGCTCTCCACCTCCTTCATCTTGTCATCGAATTGGTCAGCCTCAGCCATTTGGACGGCCTCCAACCAATGTATGGTAGACTCGAAAGCATGTATGATCTTCATCTTGCATTGTCTGCTGCTGATAGCTTCTTGTCATCATCGATCATGTCCCTCATATTGTAGACGTAGTCCAAACCATTCTTTGCCTCCACCCTCTTCTTATGCTCCTCATCCTCCAAGATGAATTTTCTGCTTCCTTCACCATCCTCTCAACATCTTCCTTGGACAGCCTACCCTTATCGTTGGTAATGGTGATCTTGTTCTTATTACCAGTCATCATCTCTTGGGCTGACACATTCAGTATCCCATTCACATCAATGTTAAAGCATATCTTGATTTGAGGAACACTTCTGGGTGCCGGTGGGATGTCACAGAGCGTGAATTCCTCGAGCAGATTGTTGTCACTTGCTCTGCTTCTTTCGCCCTCGTACACCTTAAACAAAAAGAAATGCTGATCGTAGTAAAGAGTAGTGACGATTTTCTCCTTGTTTGTTGGGATAGTCGTGTTCCTCGGTACCAGCTTGTGCAGCAGCACCACAAGCCACAGCTTCATCTGGATTAATGCTCTTGCAGAGCTCCTTCCCATTGAAGAAATCCAGCAGTAGCTGCTGCACCTTCGGTATCCTAGTTGAACCACCCACAAGCACAACATCACCATGCTGCTCTTATCCATCTTTGCATCCCTCAAGCACTTCTCAACCGGCTCCAGACACTTCCTGAACAAATCCATGTTTAGATCCTCAAACTTAGCACGGGTAATACTTAAATTGAAATCTACTCCATTGACAAAAGAATCTATCCCAATGTTGCTTTGGGCAGTAAAAGAAAGCATCCACTTTGCCCTTTCACAACCACTCCTCAATCTCCTAAGAGCTCTAGGGTTCCCACTGATGTCCTTCTTATGCTTCCGCCTGAACTCTCGAACGAAGTGATTCACCATCCTATTGTTTATGTCCTCACCTCCAAGGTAAATATCACCGGCAGTAACCTTTACTTCAAACACGTCACCGTCTATGGTGAGTAGAGACACATCAAACGTACCACCACCGAGGTAAAAAACAAGAACATTCTTCTTCTCAAATCGAGTAGCTTGTTTATCCAGACCATACGCGATGGCTGCAGCAGTAGGCTCATTGATGATCCTCATAACATTAAGGCCTGCAATCACAGCAGCATCCTTGGTTGCTCGCCGCTGAGAGTTGTTGAAATAAGCAGGCACAGTCACCACAACATTCTTGACAGTGGATCCCAGATAAGTCTCAGCTATCTGCTTCATCTTGCTGAGCACCGTGGAAGAGATCTCCTCAGCAGAAAACTGTTTCTCCTCCCCTTTGTAAGTTACAATGATTATAGGCTTGTCGTTGACTAGTTGGGATCAGAAAAATGACCTTGAATGGCCACATTTCCGCGTCACTTTGAACCGTTGAGTCACTGAACCCGAGTCCAATCAACCTCTTTGCATCTGCATTACAGATGGATGATACAGATCAAACCCTATATAACAATCCACTCCAAAGTAATAAAAATGGAACATTAGTGATATTTTCCACTTCATTTACACAACTATCAAAACAAAGCGTTTATATACATACGGAAATCGATCCATGAGTAGATCATATAGGTGATTCGTAAAAGCATTCTGGATTCTGTTTTTCATTTGAAAGAGGCGAACAAAAATACAAAACTAAAAAAGATTTCACGGATGTGAGCATACAAAGTATCTATATATAAAAATTTACCTTATCCGAATATTTTCGACAAAAGTCTTGTTAAACAAGTTGAAATCAAAATGCCAATACTCCCAGATTGCATACTATTTCCAGTAGTATACTAGAATTTAAACCTAAGCCGTACTGATTCCGATTTCGAATTGTAGCTCTACAGACTACAGGGAGCATGCACAACCATGAAATTACAAAATTAGAGAACAGCAACCTTACCAAAAACAGTGTTGATAGGATTGGTGTCGAGTTGATTGTTGGCCGCGTCTCCGGTTAAACGTTCGGCGTCGGTGAAGGCCACACAGGACGGCGCCGTGCGGTTGCCGTGGTCATGCGATGATCTCAACGCGGTTGTGCAGCCAAACTCCAACACACGAATAACACGTCCCCAAATCAATACCGACAGCCGCTCCTTCGGTCTTTTGCCTTTTCGCGTCGTTTCTCTCCATTGATAGTTTGATACCGACGACAATAGTTAAAGAGCGCTGCAACAGAGTATAAAAAGTAATGAATAGTGGAGGAAGAAGAGGAAATGTTGGTGATTTTAATTTCCCGCTATATAAAATCTGCCAGCATTATCTAATAATTTCGTTGCAAATCATTTCCGATAAAGTAAAGTTTTAATTTGAATTTAGAATTTAGATGCAGAGTAAAAGAGAAAATATATGATGTAAATTGGGATAATGAATTTAAGTTTATAATTTTTACTTAGAGCTAGATTATTATATAAACTTATCTACTACACTTTTTATGATATTGTTTCCATATAATTAGTTATGTAGTTTCCGTACTAATAGTCGAAACTATAACCCTAGTTTTGGATAGAGTCGAAACCTTTACATGTTAATGTATATACACTATACGCCTGCCATTCACGCCTAATCTACAATTGGTTTGCCAGCATTTTTGTTTAATATTTTATTGAATCAACAATTAATTATGAAGCTGCCATGCAAATGAATTATGAATTATTAAACACATATGTTGTTCTACGCATTTCTTCTTTATTGAATAACACAAAATATGCACTGCGTTAAACTCATGTCGAAATATATGAAGTTATGTTTGGTTTTATTTGCGTCTTTGCCGTGGTACCTATTTTAGGTTGCATGATGAGTAGTGAAAACTCATACTAGAACTAGACAAATTGTAGATGACTATGCCAAGACCAAATCAGTAGAATTAAAACTTAAATATACAGTAATATATTAGTGCACCACGTTGGAAGAAATAATGCTAGATTGTTCAAATTTCCAAAATCAGCAGAGTTAAAACTTAAACATGATCGTAACAAACTCAATCTTACTTCTTATGGCCAGCAACTTAATACATCTTGGCGAAGATGGGGTTATAAATGTACCTTAGCTCCTCCATCTTGTCCTCGATTTCCTCAGGCTCCCCAAGTTGGTTGGAGTCCAACCACTGTATAGTGGACTCGAAAGCATCCATGATCGTATTCTTGTCCGCCGCTGAGAGCGTGTATGCATTCTTCACCGTGTTCCTCATACTGTAAGCATACTTCTTCAAACCATTCCTGGCATCAGCCTTCTTCATGTGATGTTCATCCTCCGACTTGTACTTCTCTGCATCCATCACCATCCTCTCAATATCTTCCTTGGACAACCTACCGTTATTGTTCGCTATCGTGATCTTGTTCGTATTACCAGACTTAGTGTCTTGGGCCGACACGTTCAATATGCCATTCGCATCAATGTCGAAGCAGATGTTGAATTGAGGAACACGTCTGGGAGCCGGTGGAATGCCACAGAGAACGAATTCCCCCAACAGATTGTTGCCGCTTGCTTTGCTTCTTTCTCCCTCGTATACCTTAAACAAAACGCTTGCCTGGTTGTCGATATCAGTAGTGAAGATTCTCTCCTTATTTGTTGGGATAGTCGTGTTCCTCGGTACCACTACATTCATTACATCTCCAACAACGTAAATTCCAAGCGACAACGGAGTTACATCCCAAAGAATCATATCCGGCGCGTTTTCACTACTCATGATAGCAGCTTGTACAGCAGCACCATAAGCCACAGCTTCATCTGGATTGATGGTCTTGCAGAGCTTCTTCCCATCGAACAACTCCTCCAATAGCTGCTGCACTTTTGGAATCTGAGTCGACCCCCCAACAATCACAACCTCATCCACTCTGCTCTTATCCATCTTTGCATCCTTCAAGCATTGCTCAACCGTATCCATACACTTCTTGAACAAATCCATGTTCAACTCCTCAAACTTAGCACGAGTAATAGTTAAATAGAAGTCCTCCCCCTCCACCAAAGAATGTATCTCAATCTTGGTTTGGGCAGTGGAGGAAAGTGTCCTCTTTGCCCTCTCACAAGCACTCCTCAATCTCCTAAGAGCTCTCGCATTACCACTAATATCCTTCTTATGTTTCTTCATCTTCAACTCCTCAACAAAGTGATTCACCATCCTACTGTTGAAGTCCTGCCCTCCAAGGTGCGTATCACCTGCTGTAGCCTTCACTTCAAAAATACCCTCCTCTATGGTGAGTATAGACACATCAAAGGTACCACCACCCAAGTCAAAAATGACAACATTCTTCTTCCCAGAGCTAACAGCTTGTTTATCCAGACCATAAGCGATGGCTGCAGCAGTAGGCTCATTGATGATCCTCATGATGTTAAGACCTGCAATCACACCAGCATCCTTGGTTGCTTGTCTTTGCGAGTCGTTGAAGTAAGCAGGCACAGTCACCACAGCATTCTTGACAGTGGATCCCAGATAGGCCTCGGCAATCTGCTTCATCTTGCCGAGCACCATGGAGGAGATCTCTTCAGCAGAAAATTGTTTCTCCTCCCCTTTGTATGTTACTACGATCATAGGCTTATCATTGGGGCCGGGAATGACCTTGAATGGCCACAATTGTGTGTCATTCTGAACCGTCGAGTCACTGAACCTCCGGCCAATCAACCTCTTTGCATCTGCATCACGTATCAAACTTCCAGATAACAATCCACTCAAAAACAGTAAAGGTAGTCATGTCAAACCTCCAATTTATACATAGAATTAAATGCAATTAGATGTATGCAATTAGTTAGTTGCAATAATTCAACTTTTGCAACATAAATGAAGAATTCAAAACTTACTTTAATTACACAAGTATAACAACACGATTGTCCGGATTTTACATTACTTTTAGATGCAGTAGTTGACTATCAATATCAACCTACAAGTCCCTGCTTTGATTTTCAATTATAGAAAAATGAATCTACAGCCATGAAACAGAGGCCTCACCAAAAACAGTGTTGACTGGATTCGAGTCGATTTGGTTGTTGGCTGCATCTCCGATGAAACGTTCGGCGGCGGTGAAGGCCACACAAGACGGCGTCGTGCGGTTGCCCTGGTCGTTGGTTATGATCTCAACGCGGCCGTGCTGCCAAACTCCGACGCACAAATAACACGTGCCTAAATCAATACCAATCGCCGCTCCTACGCCCTCTTCGGTCTTTTGCTTTTTCATAACGATCTGTTCGGCCTTTTCTCTTTTAACGATCTCTTCGATCGTTTGTCTTTTAACGATCTTTCTCCCCATTGATAAAACCATACAAAAATAAGAGTTATAATAAAAACAAAATTCAAAGGATGCGCATTAGCCTAGGGTTGCTTTTGTAAACCATGATGGAACGTGGAGAAGAAGAGGAACTGGTGGTAAAATAGAAGGTGATGATAGTCGCACGAACCCTAACATTCCGGCTGCTATATTCCCGCCTAAATCTAAAATTGATTTGCCAGAATTCTTTGAAAACATTTATCGAATATATTTCTTGCAAGTAATTTCCGATATTTCTTCCTCTATTGACAGACTTATCAGCACCAAATCTCCGGACTCCCATAATTTTTTTTAAAGGCAATGACGTTTTTAAGCAAAAAGAGAATTAATAATACCTCTCGAAACCCTAATTTCATTGCTTCGGATGTACTCGGTCGGCCACACACACCAAATCTGAACTTAAAACTTGGTTTAATGTAGAGAAGACAAATTTAAGAGATGCATGCGCTACACAGAATAACTTACAGCGAGAGGCGACTCCACTAAATCGCCGCGAAGAAGACTACGAAAATAACGTCAGTGTGGCTTGGATATAAAGCTTTTTATACTAAACGAGTTATGATTAAAGATTTAGATTATGGTAATTTTTCTGCTTTAATATCGATCCCCTAAAAGTAAGTAATTATTGTTAGCGATTCCTTCAAGTAAATATATGTATATTATTTTCACTAAGTAAATATATCTAGAAAATATTAAATTAAAATTAGAAAATAAATTAGGTTAGGGAAACCAATCAGAAACGTCTCGTTACAGTAAAACAAATCCAACCATTCGAAAAGAAGTAATATATATCTCTTTTTATACTAAACGAGTTAGGTAAAAGATTTGGATTATGGTAAGTTTTCTGTTTAATATTTCCTAAAAATAACTACTTATTGTTAACTATTCCTTCAAATAAATACTAAAATTATAACATATCTATAAAATATTAAAGTCAAATTATAAAGTAGGAGTATTTAGTTAACATTCTTTAGGTAATTAAATTAGGCAAACCAAACGGTAACCGGATGAAATGTAAAAATAACACAAAAGGTTGAGAAGTTCATCAGTTCATGCATCCCCAATCATGAACGACTTATTAAGATGCGAAGCACATCAAAGTTAATAAGTATATAAGCTAATTATGAATTATTATTTGATCACAAGCCCAATTATTTTCTTGAAATGGGTCGATCAGTTCACAAAATGAGACTAGTTGAACAAGATAATATCTCAATCTACTTAGTTGCACGAATATTGAATTTCAGACGAGAATAATACAGAAACCAAATTAGTAGTCTTAAAACATGAGATATATAAAGCAGTAATATATAGTTAAATAGAAATCCACCCGCTCGGCTCCACCAATGACTATCTCCGATCAAGTTTGGCACAATTATCGTAAATTTCAAAAAGAAGTAGTAAAAAGTAGATAAAGCAAATGAAGTATGTTATTAAACCATTATAAATTCTAGATACAAAAAACAAATTACATGTTTAATCTTACTTGCCAGCAACATGCATCTTAATTAGCATCCTCGATCTTCTTCTTGTCTGCTGTTGATAGCATCGCTGCATTCGTGTCCCCATTCATCTTGTACGCGCAGGTCTCCAAACCATACCCTTGCCTCCACTCCTCATCCTCCAGCTTGTACGTTTCTGCATCCTTTACCATCCTCTCAATCTCTTCCTTGGACACCCTACCCTTATCGTTCGTGATCGTGATCTTGCTCTTATTACCTGTCTGCTTGTCCTCGGCTGACACATTCAATATGCCATTCGCATCAATGTCGAAGCAGACCTTGATTTGAGGAACAAGTCTGGAATGCCATTGACCCTGAATTCCTCGAGCAGATTTTTTCGCCCTCGTACAGTACACCTTAACCAAAACATCACACCAACATCCTTGGTTGAGATATCTTCAGCTGGAAACAGTTTCTCCTTCCCTTTGTAAGTTACTACGCACTATCATCGGCTTGTCATTGGGGCCAGATATCACTTTGAATGGCCAAAGTTTTCGTGTCCCTCTGAACCGTTGAGTCACTGAACCTGAGGACAATCAACCTCTCTGCATCTGCATTACAGATGGATGATACAGATCAAACCCTATATAACAATCCACTCCAAAGTAATAAGAGTAGGCATCTTCCTCTCAATTTATACATAGAATACTGGTAAATTGCAAAGTCACTTAAACAATACTCCACTGGAATAAGATATCTCTATATGAATTTTCCAATTTAACATGGATTGGATATGTGATAGTGATATTTTTCTCTTCTGGCCAATATAGGACCAAGACTGCAGCGTAAGTAATGAAATGAATGTGAATTTAACTTCAGTTCAGTTATACAACCAATAAAAACAAAATAATCATAAACATACCGAAAAATCAATGAGTACATCGTATAATCCATCCGCAAAACCATTCTGCATTCTTGTTTTTTCTCATTTCAAAGAGACGAACGAAATACAAAACTACAAAATTTTGTAAGCATATATACTAATAAAAAAAAAACCTTATCAGAATATTTTCGACGAATAATGTTCAAAACAAACTGTAACACCTAGAATATATACTATCTTTATATGCAGTAGCATGTATTTAAACCTAAATCGTGCATATTTTGTTTTCCAATTGTAGATCTACAGGGAGCATGCACAAAAATTAGAGAACAGCGCAACCTTACCGAAAACAGTGTTGATAGGGTTCGTGTCGACTTGATTGTTGGCCGCGTCTCCAATTAAATGTTCGGGGTCGGTAAGGGCCACACACGACGGCGTCGTTCGGTTGCCATGGTCATTGGTTATGATCTCGACGCGGTTGTGCTGCCAAACTCCAACACATGAATAACACGTCCCGAAATCGATACGGATCGCCGCTCCTCCGCCTCCTTGTCTTTTCACATATTTTTTCTCCATTGACATTGATACCCAACAAGCCAACAACGATCAACAAATCAACATATGTGCGGAGCTGCTTGTGTAAAAAGTGAGAATATTGGTTGATGATCGAACGCCCGATTCCGTCGTGGAGAATCGCCCGGACCAAATAAAATTTATGAACTCCATGTAGTATTAGCGTAAGCAGGGTCGATCCTCAGGGAACGGGTGATTCAATTAACTCTTCCTACTGACCTAAGGGGCTAGCAGCTACCATTAACGTGAGTTTTTCTGAAATAGGCTAATTATGTAAATTTGACAGAAAATTAACATGTAATTCCACACCACCTCTGTCCGATCCTAGATTACTGGATGAATTGATTTTGGCCAAGGCTACCTGGCTAGGACGTCATTGAGCACAGGCGTTCAATCCTATCTCACAACTGTGACTGCCATGTTGAGTATAGAAACAGTCACCTACCAAAGTATCTATAACCCACCTTGTTGAGCAATGACTAGGTTAGCACTAAGGAGCATTAAGAGCAAGGAATCAGGTCAAGTTTTCTATCGATGTTGAGCATTCAAAGTAGAAACCAAACTAGTCTACGTCTGCCCAGAGAGAAAAGCCGCATACCCATACTAATCAGATCTAAGCAGTTCACGACTACTTCTATACAGATTACGATTAAAGCCCTACCATAACCAATTATTCAGTACGTTCTCACGTCTCACGTGATTTGGGAATGTTGCCTCATTACCTCGGCCAGATCAGGGAGGTTAGCTACTCATACTAAAGCAAGAAACTGAAATAAACATGTTGAAAGAAGACATAATGCAGATCTAGGCAAAAAAGACAAAGTAACAATGGATCCGAGAATGAAATGAAACGAAAAATACAAATAACTTAAAGTAGAGGGAATAACAAGTACGAAAGCATAAGAATGTAGATCTAAAGGAAATGGAACGAAAAGCTTTAAGGTACGAGATTCGATTCTAAATAAGAACTTCAAACATGATTTCAAACATAAAATAGCACAACAAGATCATATTCATATTTAAACAACTAATAGAGCAATAAAGAGAGGCAAGAGAGAAATAAATGCAGGAAATCACTACTACAAATTTGGCATACGACAACACTTGAAAGACAACGTTTTTTGTGTAAAACCGTTGTCGTAGCTCAAAAACCGTTGTCGTAGCTAAAACCGTTGTCTTTTATATCAAAAGTGCGCTCATAGACAACGGTTAAAATTTTTTACTACTGTTGTCATTGATTCGTTGTCGTATGTCAAAAAAGACGCTCATACCGTTGTCATTTAAGCGTTGTCGTAGTATATGGATGCGCTCATAGACAACGATTTTTATTAGCCGTTGTCGTTGATCCGTTGTCGTATATGCAAATAAGCGCTCATAGACAACGGTTCTGATAACCGTTGTCGTTTATATGTTGTCGTATGCACGATAGACAACGATGTTAATAACCGTTGTTGTTTATACGTTGTGTTTTACCTAGATATGTATATATATTAATTAATTATAAATTATTATATTTTTAAAAATCATACTAAAAATTAAATAAAATTCTTTTTTTTATAAAAATCTATAAATACACATTTTAACATATAATTTAAAAATATTTATATGTATATATGTTAATTAATTATAAATTTTTATATTTTTAAAAATCATAATAAAAATTAAATAAAATTCTTTTTTATAAAAATCTATAAATACACATTTTAACATATAATTTAAAAATATATATGTTAATTAATTATATATTTTTATATTTTTAAAAATCATAATAAAAATTAAATAAAATTCTTTTTTATAAAAATCTATAAATACACATTTTAACATATAATTTAAAAATATATATGTTAATTAATTATATATTTTTATATTTTTAAAAATCATAATAAAAATTAAATAAAATTCTTTTTTATAAAAATCTATAAATACACATTTTAACATATAATTTAAAAATATTTTATAATGTAAAAATTAAAAATACTATACTTGTATATTTTTTTAGTAACACTTAAACTTATATATATATATATATATATATATATACTTATATAATTTTTTATATTTATATTTAATTTATATATTTTACCCTTATTTTTATTATTATTATTTTTTATATAAGATAATAATAACTACTGTTCCTATCAACAGTGGCCTGAAAAAAAAAGCAACCTCCCCCTCAATTTTCATTTCTCCCGTTCTAATTTTCTCTCCATTCCCTTTCCCCTTTTCCACCTAACCCTTCGGAGACGCCGATAGAGCTATCCCTTCCACAGACAGCCACCAAATCCAGTGACTTCTTCTCCTGCAGCCATCAAGATGAAGAGTCCTTTTTCGTCGCGCCCACCGCTCAAGCGCAAGATCATCTTTGATTCTGTCGCATCCGATAACTCTGCGACTGCGGCGAACTCATTGGATATCGGCTCCTCCCCCAAATTTTGTGCCCAAAACAAAATCTCCTTAAAATTATTACTGTAGATGGCCGGCTCTCGAGGCATCATCGGCAAATCACAGCTCTCCTCCTACTCATCCCCATCCTTCTCTCCCACGCACACTCCCACACAGTCTGCGTAACCGACAGCGGCATAGGCGGCGCCTTGTCGCGCATTTCCTTCGCCGCTACTCTCCACCAGACACCGTAGCCAAGATCGCAATTTTTCACCCTAAGAACTACCACGCCTCGAATTACACCAAGCTTCTAGGTCTGAAAGCCAACAAACCTGATCTTGCCGATGATTCTCTCTCTCTAGGGATTTGGGACAGCAGTAAGTTCGTCTACAAGACGTTGAGCTCCAACTCCAAGCTGCCAATTGTCCAGCGCCTTATCTCGATTGCGAATTCGATCATCATGGCGTTGAGATACGGCATCGTTTCGCTTTTCCTATATGAATAGCTTTATTGAGGTAGGGTTTTCTCAATTGGAGCTTCATCTGCATTTTGTTGGATCAATTGGAACTAACAATGTGAGTTGGGGGGGGTTCATTTTTTTTGTTGTTGATTATTTTGGTTTTGCCTAACTGAAATTGGTACTGAGAGATTGACGAATGAGTGAATGATTGGCTAATTGTGTACTGATTGAGGCAGATGTCAATTCCATAGTGATTAATTGCTTACTGATTGAAGTAGATGCCAATTCTATAATGATTAATTGCATACTGATTGAAGTATATGCCATTCTAGAATGACTAATTGCAAATTAGGTCATTAATTCGATAGCTGAAAATTTGTTCATGACATAAGAGGAAACATGTTGTATTGCTGCTTCGATCATCATTGTTGTATATGCCAATTCTAGACTGACTAATTGCAAATTAGATCATCATTGTTCCTTGCCTTGTTGTAATATTATTAATCGAATCCTCTGTATTCAAACTTTTCTGGAATTGCAAACAGTGAATCTCCATGATAACCTTGGGCTAATTGAAGGACGTAAGGATGTTGTACACAACTTAAAATAACATAATCTATAGGATATTGGATTGGTGATTGTCTTCTTATGCCTTGCTTGTGATTGGTGATTGTCTTCTTATGTTTTGCTCGTGATTGGTGATTGTGAGATGTGTCTTCTAATGCTTTGGTAGTGCATTTCAATATGTTGCAGATAAGGGTGTTTGGATGTGGGGTAACTTAGATTGTTGAGGAGCCTTCAAGTAGTCAGTAAATGAGGGATGCATTGAGCAGTCACCAAATTGATGTATTGTAGGTTTATTTTCCATTTGTGCTCGTCTTTTGAATTTTCTAGTGATTTTCATATTGAACTTTGAGTACACTCTAGATTTTAGTTTTTATTTGAATGGTATGGAGCTTCTCGACAAGGATTCAATGAGAAATATTATATTTTGCTTCGTCTACAAGTTTTTATTAGCTTTATTGATGAATTAATGTAAACGTTGTCTTTTTGCAAAAATCCGTTGTTTTAAGCAAAAACGACAACAAATGAAAACCGTTGTCTTATCATCTATTTATACGACAACGCAATTTTTAACAACAGTAGAAAATCTTACGACAACGGTTTCAACTGTTGTCAAAAATAAATACCACAACGGTCAGAAAAATTTACGACAACAGTCTTTAAACCGTTGTCAAAGACATTTAAATCAACGCTTAAAATATTTACGACAACGGTTAAAATCCGTTGTGGAAACTCTCTACGACAACGTTCTCGGAACATGTATGACAACGGTTCTTAACAGTTGTCGTACGAATTTACGACAACAGAGAAAAGAACTAAAAGACAACGGTTAAAATACGTTGTCGAAAAGATTAAAGACAACGGTTAAAAACCGTTGTCTATGAGCAAGACCCTACGACAACGGGACCTACAACAACGGTACATTTTGCCATAGACAACGGGTAAAAACCGTTGTCTATTAGCTTTTTTGTAGTAGTGAATAAAGCTTGAACATATTATAAATAAAAAGCATAAGTTACTTATATTAAAAGAGTCTCCTCATCCAAGGAGAGCTCGCAGCTACACTAGGCAGGAAGTAGAAATTTAAAGAGTTTGAGCTATATTCTAATGGAGTTTTTGTTACAAAACTTGGAGCTTCTTCTAAAAACGTTCTAATAGAGAGAATATGAGAGGGTGGACAAAAGTTATTGAATGAACATGATAGAGATCTTTTTGTATATCCCTACCCTTGCTTTCTCTTCCTTCAATAATATCTTCTTGAGCCTTGGGTTTAGAGGGAGTAGGTGCTTCTGCCTGCTAGGTAGAGGCATGGTCTGCTGGATATTAATCTGCTGGTTATACTTCTCACTGTAGCAAATCTTCTACTTTCCCGCCAAGATCAACAAGCAGACCAATTGGAGGTAAACGGGCCTTAGAAATTCTTTTGGCATCTCATGCTCTCAGGCCAATACCGCCCAAGCCCAAATCACTTTTTGCAGCTTATTTTCTTCAACCTTTGGCACGGATCAGCTAATTGGTCCAGGTTGCTTATATCTTCATCTTCTTTTGGATTTTTCCATTTTTCTCCCATTTTGCATAGCAAATCTACATTTTTACCACAAATAATACCCAAATTAAATTGACAAAAGAACTACAAATGTATGCTTATCAGTTGAATAGTGGGAGATGGTGAAATAGTTGGGAATCTCTATGTTCACACGATTCGTAACAGACCGCTACTGTTTTCTGCCTAAATCTAGAAGTGATTAACCATTTAATTTTATCTAATATTATATTATTAATTGATATTGATAAGACTTATCAGCAATGAGAGTAGCTAATTTGTAGGGTTTGTACCTATTATCGGATATTTTTGGAGAAGAACTGGTAAGAAATAAAAATAAATAGTTAAGAACCAGATAAATGAAAAAAAAAATATTTTCTTAAGAAATCACTTAAATAAGTTAAATATCCACCTATGCCTAGTGTCACGTGCGACACTAGCAACTTAACGTCGCATTGAAGCTTGCTAGTCAGCCTACCCTTGAACAAACACACTTTTAAAAAAAGAAAGTAGAAAGAGAAACTCTTGGAGAATGCTTGTATATTACTCAAGACTTAGATGATTTACAAATGAATGGAGTTGGGTATTTACAGCCCCTCTCCTACAATGAACGACTTAGATCAACTCGATCTAAGGGCTCATATCAATCCGTGATCAATCAAATCAATCATTTAATCAATCACCTACCAATCATCTATCAATCAAATCAAACATCTAGAATCTTCTATAAGTATCTACAAGCTGCCAAAGGAAAAAACCTAGAAGCCTAGCCCAAGACTAGCTTCTAGTAAAACCCGACCCACTTGGCCCAAATCTCCATGACATGCCCAATAGCCCCTCTCGAACAAGCGGCCCATGACATTCTCCCCCACTCAATTTGGCGACGTCCTCGTCACATCTGTCTCGTATGCTTCGAGCTCGCCTCCTTCTAGCATCGACCCCCGCCTTTGCTAACTTCACTAACTCCGTGTTGGTCTTCAGTTGAGCAATCTTGAGCCTCGCGGTCCCTCGGTCATCTTCGATCGTCCTTGTCGCCCTCCTCAAGCCTTGCTTCGTTCTCCACCCCTCCGGTGATGAACGTCTCGCCTCCCATCGGGACTTTGTTGGCCCTCCCGACCTCGTCCAATAGGTGCATCGCCGAGACATGCTTTATCTATTGTACATCTTCCCTTGCTAATTGCACCACGCTTGGATTGCCACCCTCTGTGATGAGCAAGATGTCGGCATAAGGAATTGGTATGGCATTGACTTGATCTACAAACTCCAAGCCAAGCAACATTGGATAATCGTCCATGGCCACAATAGAAAATTCGACACGCTCACTCCACGTGCCGAGGTCAACCTTGACGTCGTAGGCCACTCCCACAAATGAACTAGGTGCCGAATTGACCGCCTTGAGCATCCCCTCCCGCTTGGTATACTTTATACCTAACTTCCTCGCCTCCGCGACCTCCAAGAAGTTGTTGGATGCTCCGGTGTCCACAAGTGCCTTCAAAACTTGTCCACCGATGTTGGCCTTCGTATAGAGACGCATCTTCCTCTTAGATGCCTCTCCTTTCTCCTTGATTGCGCCGAGAATTTGGAGCGAGCCAGCCTTCACCGGTGTCTCCTCGTCACACTCGGACTCCTCCGTCTTGTCATCCCCTCTCTCGAGTAAGGCGGATAACTTGTGCTTCTTCGGGCAATCTTTCACGATGTGCAGTCCATAACAAATGAAACACTTGAGTGGTTGCCGATCCCCACTCTTGTCCGACTTCGAGTGCCACCCTTGTCGGACTTGTATTTGCTCTCCTTGCCATGGTGGTCTCCCCCACTCTTGCCTTTATCACCCGTCTCCTTTGTGGACTTGGGATTCTCCGTCTTCTTGAACTCTATAATGGACTCGACAATGGGCATCATTGTGGCAAGGTCTTGAGCACCCCGTCATTGTAACTCCTAGGGGTGTGCATAAAAACCGTCCAACCGCCTCCGCCCGCTTGACCCGCCCGTTGGAAACCGTAACCGTCGGTTAATTTTTCTCAAAATTAACCGCGGTTCAATTTTTTAGCAAACCGCCATTGAGCGGGTGGGTCGCGGTTTGCCGGTGGCGGTTAACCGACCCGCCCGCCACCCTAATTCTTTTCTTTTCTAATATTAGTCTTAGATGCACGACTCAACAAAGTGACATTTCAAATATTCATTTTCCATATGAATGTGCCATAGTGTCGTGAATTTTAAAATATACTATCATACTCATTTTATTTGAAGTTATATACATTGTATGATTTGAATTTTTTTTTTTGTGGTACACCAAAGTGTTGGCTTCATGTTTAAAACAAATAATTGTCGTAGTAGTTTTTGTTCCTTCTAACTAAATCAACTTACAAAATTCGTCAATGTCGCTATAGATAATAAAGAATTAAGTAGTTAGAATACCTAATTATTTGACCCGCAAAACTGCCCGCAAACCGCCCCACTCGACCCGCAACGGTTTGGAAAAAAATGAAACCGCCACAGTTTGTAAATTCATAAAACCGCCTATGTGTAGATCGGTTAACGAACCCGCCCGAACCCGCCCGCGCACACCCCTAGTATCTCCAACTTGGCCCAATTTTGAAGGCCATCTTTGAAGGCAAAGAGCGCCTCCTTGTCCGGATAGTCGGGAATTTGGAGAAGAAGTTTAGAAAATTCCTTAACATAATCACGAATCGTACCTTTTTGGGTAAGATGTCGAAGCTTGGCCCTAGCTTCCTTCACGACCTCCGCGTTCTCCACATTCACAGCTTCCCTCGTACCCGCCATTTCTCTCGTGTGCTCGGAACGTACTCCCCCCGAGCTCTGATACCAACTGTCACGTGCGCGAAATTTCACGTGCGACACTAACAACTTGATGTCGCCTCGAAGCTTGCTAGTCAGCCTACCCTCGAACAAACACACTTTTAGAGAGAGAAAGTAGAAAGATAAGCTCTTGGAGAATGCTTATATATTACTCAAGACTTGGATGATTTACAAATGAATGGAGTTGGGTATTTATAGTCCATCTCCTACAATGAACGGCTTAGATCAATTCGATCTAAGGGCTCCTATCAATCCGTAATCAATCAAATCAATCTTCTAATCAATCACCTATCAATCATCTATCAATCAAATCAATCACCTAGATCTTTCCATATTGATCTTGGTCTTATCTACACATCTAAAATCTTCTATAGGTATCTACAAGCCTCCAAAGGAAAAAACCTAGAAGTCTAGCCCAAGACTAGCTTCTAGTAAAACCCGGTCCACTTTGCCTAAATCTCCGCGACATGTCCGAAAGCCCCTCTCAAACAAGCGGCCCGTGACACTAGATACGGGCAAGGAAATAGGAGGCAGTTCTATTTATCTTTAATCAATTACGCTAAAATCAATTATATACATTATACTATACATATATGTTCAACACAAAAATATGCATAAATCGACTTATGTATGAATATATTATTATTATTATTATTATTATTATTATTATTATTATTATTATTAATCATTTATACTGTCCAATTAATATTATGCATTCTATATATACCCATCAACATATATAATATAATACATTCATGTAAATTAAACTGAGACAACATTTATATATTATTTTGTGAGATAACATTTAGATATTATTTTCAGAAATTCATATATTATGGTAAGTAAATGTATCATATATATTATATAAATACTAATTAATAATAGCTATTAATTATAGAAGCAGTTGGAAAAATATATATCTATATACTATTATGATTACTAAAATAAACTTTTTATGGACTAGATTATCATTTCATATAACACAAGTCAACTACTTTTTTCCTCCATAATTAAGTAACTTGTTTTGAGTAGATATAGGTAATTTGAGAATTAATTGTAACAAAATTATTATTTTTTAAAATCTTACGTTTAGTGAGATCAAATATTCAGATCGAGTATATCCAGCATATCGAGTAAATGCTTAATTTCAAACTGAATCGACTCAGGGTTTCTTTTATGCTAGGGGTGGGATTAGTGCACCTCCCACCTCAGATTTTGACAAGTGTCTCTCTTTCTCTGTTATCAATGTTTTGTCCAACTCCATTTAAAGAATAAGGACACTTGTCAAAATCTGAGGTGGGAGGTGTACTAGTCCCACCCCTAGCATAAAAGAAACCCCGACTCAGGGATGAATTGAGCTGTTGAAATGACAACTCAACATAACCCTTTACGAGTCATCTGCTTACCGAGCCAAATTGACACGTATACTCTCCATTTTTTTAGAATCTTCATCAATCAAAATTTAAAATTAATTAAACCAGTGTTAATTGTAGAAGATATTGGATGGAGTATTTAGTACTAACTCTTAAATATTACTTGAAGTATTCTAGGCTTATGAAAATTAAAAGGGAAAAAATAAACAATTAAGGATGGAAATTTATTTTGGGCACCCTTAAATTATTAAGAGAAGAACTAGTGTGCATCATGATATACGTGCAATAGAATCAAAATAAGCCCGATTTTGGTTAAATTCAGATCATCTGACCCGATAATTTAAATTAAAAAAAATTAAAACGATCACCCAGTCGCCTCCCTTCCATTGCCCCTCTCCCCTCTTTCTCTTAGCAGCTCGCCACTCTCTCTCACTCTCCCACAGTCCTATTTGTTCTTCTCTCTGCCTTCGCTCTCTCTTGCCTCTCTCTCTCTCTCCTCTCTCTGCTTCTGCCTCCGTCGCTCCAGTCGCCGGATCCACCTCGAGGTGATCCTTTGAGTTTAGGGGACTCAGGATTCAGCCAACTCGATCATCCGTCAAGCTGAGCTCTACTCAGAGGAAATTAAATTAACGTCTAGTTTTGATTTGGTAAATTAAATTGGAGGAAATTCAATATGTTCTCAGTTCTCACAGTTTTTAGTTTATCTTCTTTGCTCTACTCTTTCATTCTGGTTCAGTTGCTTTTTTTTTTCAAAAAATAGTTATATATTGATGAATCATAACGGCTTTGTGTTCTTCGTGACAGAAAAATATGTTTCTGCTATTGAATGCGTATGAATTGAGTTGTTTCAATATTTTGACTCAATATTAGTTTTTTTGAGTTGGTGCTTTGTTTCGCTATGAATTAAGTGTATTTGACACAAGGGAAACACCTGATAACTTCAGTCTTTAATTGATTAAAAACTAATGACTTTTTTATTTTTTCTAATGTTGTAAGTCGAGGTTCTGAGTCTCTTTGGTTTCTATTGAAGTTTAATTTGATTTTATTTGGAGTATTGAGATCCTTGTGTTTGATACTGGCTTATTGATTAGCTAATTTATTGAAGTGTCATTTCATGTAACATAAAATGTCATTTGTTGTGAAAAATTATTGTTGAGATTTTGTATACTGGAAGCAAATTTTTTGCTTGTATACAATGTGTTTTGTCTTTACCACTATTTTATTCTCCTATCTGATAAATATATATATATCTGCAGATGTAATCATTTATCTTGTATAAAAGTTAGATTTGTGTAGTGTGTCGAGTATCACAGAAGACTACACAAATTGGTTGAACTGACAAGATATAAACAATTATCACAGCCGAGACAACTTAAGGATAAGTTGTCGATTTAAGCTGCAGTTTAGATAAGAAGTGGTTTGTCTTGGTTGCTTGTCTTTGTTGGTACACTTAAGATTGTGTATTGATAGATCACAGTGAGATGTGTTCTCCTTACTGGCCTTAGTGGAGAATTAAGATCTCAGTGGCTTAGCTGGTCTTAAACTTGGTAAGACTTCAGTTGAGTGCATTTGACTATCTATCACTTTGACCTACTATGGTGAACGTCATCGCGACTGAATCTACGTATCTTGGGTGTTAGTAGTTATTTGTGGCTCATGCTGGTTGTCTGTATCTTGCAACCGTATCCTAGTAAAATGAATTGATAATATCCCCTAAGGAACTCGTAAGGATTAACACACTAAACCCGGGCGGTTGATTAAGTTCAGATGGGTTAATAAGGTAGAGTGGTACTACTCAGGAATATAATAAGATGTTAATTAATTTAATTTGTCATTGAGATTAATTAGTTAACATATATTTCTATCTTAAATACGAGGATCAATTAAGTTTAAAATACAAGGCCTTGCTCAATTTGCGATAAAGGGGTAAGTCAGCACGGATCTCACTAGTGGAATGAATCTGTGTTTATTAATTAATTTTGCTCTGGGTTGAGCATAGATAATTAATTAATTTGAGGCCCAACTTTATTTCTTGTATTAGATCCCTGATCTGGCCTAATTAATTGCATAGTTATTTATTGTCTCTCACAAATCATTATTAATAGATTAATGCATTTTGTATTATTTAATAATATTATTTATCTGAAATTAATTGGTTGGGCCAATTAATTGACAAATATTAATAGCCCAATAGATTAACTAATTATATTATGGGCTTATTATGTGGAAGAATATTAGAAGTATACTTAAATTAATTGACTATAAATATTAATATAATATTAACTTTTGAAGCATATATATATATATATATATATATATTAGTATTCTTTTCATAATCAGAATACACACATTCTTATACTCACACGTTTATACACGCGAGTATTAGCGGGAGACAATAAATTATTTTTTTCGTTCTCTGACCACCTGGAGGAAGAAAAAGGTCGGGACACAAATCAGAAGATCTGAACAGGAGCAACAATCAAATTGCCTACAACATACGCGGAGGAAGGTACAATTTCTTTCTCTCCTATTATTCCATCAATTATGTCATTGTTTAAAACAACTCATATTAAAAATTGACAATTTTATTCAAAATAATTGACATTTTTTTGTGAATAAATGACATGTTTATTTATTGCAAAACACTTTGAATAACATTTTTGGTTATTATGATAATTATATTTTGTTGACTAAATCATTCAACGATGGTTTTCTATGATTACTTATTATTTATTAAAGTGACACGTTCCTTAATTATAATTGACACTTTACTTCAGTGTGATTGACACTTTTAAAAAATAATTGATAGTCAATAGATGATAAAAATGTCACTTAATTCAAATATAAATGACATTTTTGTTTGTTACGATTGACACTTTGAGATAAATAACACTTTTGTTCGTTGCAATTAACATATTTTGTTCGTTACAAATGACAATCGGAATATGACACTTTTGTTTAAAACAAATGACACTTTTGTCAATGATGGCGGCTCAAACGAACATGATATTTCTTTTCGAAATAAATGATACTCGACAAATGTCACTTTTGTTAATAACAAATAGCATATTTATTCATTACAAATAACACGTCTTCCCTTATCAAAAAAATAGGAAAAAAATAAAAAATAAAAACTTTTGTTTTGAACATACGACATTTTTGTTCAAAACGAATGATACGTCCGTTCTTATAATAAGGGGAAAAAACCGAAAAAAAATTAAAAAAATATATGTAAACATAATAATGACGTCATGCTAAAGTCAGTGGGTCAAAATTGAATAATTGGATGTGCAACTTAATTGAAGACATTAGATATTTATTAACTCTTAAACTTAATTGAAGTATTTTAAATTTATGAATATTAGGAAGGTAAAAATTATATTCTTGGGCCACTATGGTATTGGTCAGATTTTGATGAAATTTTTAATTAGTTTATAGGCTAACTTAGCCCAAAGCCTACCCGGCTCCTAAGGACCAAGCATAGGCAGTAACTTTGGCCCAATTATGGAGTATTCGGTATTAACTCGTAAATATTAATTGGATAAGGAAATCCTTTACACAACTTTTTCCGCAAAATAATTAAAATTTGTTTGAAAGTTCTTTAGATTGGTCATGCCACCGTGGTACAAAGACATTTATACTTGTTGCATCTAGGATCACGATTGTCTGATTCTTGTAAATATATATCGATAAAAACTTGTTTGCAATATGTTGCACATGCAACATAATTTCATTACTCAATTTTGATACGTTTTGTCCGGTTGATGTCAGCATGATGTCATAATTTCATTTTTTAATTTTTTTGTTTTTTTACTTTTTTTTATTTTTATTTTTTCGTTTTTCCCGTTATTGTAACGACAGTCGTGTCATTCCTTGTGAATTAAATTAACTAAAAAAAATTCAATTTTTTTTATAAGAGAATGCGTGTCATTTGTAATGAATAAATGTGTCATTTGTTATGAACAAAAGTGTCACTTGTCAAGTAACATTTATTTCGGGAAAAAAAAGTGTCATTATTGTTTGGAACGCCATTTCAGCATAATTGAGAGAAGTGTCATTTGTTTTAAACAGAAGTGTCACATTCCGAGTGTCATTTGTAATGAATAAATGTGTCAATTGCAACGAACAAAAGTGTTATTTTATCTCAAAGTGTCAATCATAACAAACAAAAGTGTCATTTATATTTTAAATAAAGTGTCATTTGTATCCATTATTGACTATCAATTATTTTTTTTTAAATGCATTTTATTTCGAAAAAAAATGTCATTTGTTTATGAAAAAATTGTCAATTGCAATGAACAAAAGTATCATTTATCTCAAAGTGTCAATCACATTGAAGCAAAGTGTCAATCGTAATTAAAAAAAAAGTATCAATTGTCTCGAAGGAGAGTGTCACATTCTCATAGTTGAGCCGACAAAATGAGCCCGACCAGGTGGGCCGGCCCGGGATACCTGAAAAAAATGGTTGGTTGGGCTTTGAAATTAGAAATCTGAATGTGTATTTGGCCTAAAAAGCCCGTACAAAAAACCCACTGCCTTCATGGGCTTTGGGCTAAAAAAGCCCGTAAAAAATACATAATGGTTAGATAATATCAAAACTATTATATAAATACAAATGAAAAATTTATCAAAGATAGATTCAAAATGCGGTTAATATATGTTGAAACTTGACGATTTTAAGTTGTTTATTGTCTTTATTTAAATTTTTGTGATGTTTATTTGCATACGACTTTGAATTTTGATATTTATTTGTACATAAATACATAATACTCCCTATGTTTCACTAATCAGGTCTCATTTTTTATTTCGGGATGTCTCACTAAACAAGCCATATTCAATAAATGGAAAGAATTGAGTGGACCATAACCACTATAAACAAATGGACCCCACCATTATATACTTTTACACCACCCATTTTCTTTTTCATCCACTTTCTAAATTTTCGTACACAAAAGCAATGAGACTTGATTAATGAAACGGATGGAGTATGATCTATTTAATTTGTTTAATTACTTAATGTTGGTCCCGGTACTATTTTCAGGTGTAGGGGGGATACATATGATACCAAACTTCACTTTTTCAGATCAGAGACTGAGTGATAGAGAGTCAGTCAGAGAAAGTACGCGGAAATATGATAAACCCTAAACGAATATATTTTCCTGAATGCAACAGTTATCCAGATGTATGAAAAGTGAACAGTAATCTAATCGAATGAAACAGTAAATAACACCGATTTTTATAGTGGTTCGGATTCACAAGATCCTATGTCCACTCTTCTGCTTTCCAACAAGATTCCACTAAGTGTACTCGTAGACTGACGAGTGCAGATCAACACATACAAACGAATTATCAAGCTATCTATCAAACTATCAATCAATCAGCTTCAATCTATCTACCAAGATAAAGGTGGGGGTTTTAGGGTTTGTTCAACGACAATAGTATTAAACACTTTTTACTCCAACCTTATGATTAAGCTATGAATATTTTGAGTATGAACAATAGTGAGTATTTCCAAGTGAATTTTTGGATGGGTAGAGTAAAAGCTTGTACTTTTACTTGAGAGTATACTTGAGCTTCTAGAAATTTAGTAACATCCCTGTGAGAGGTCTTCTGCTATTTATAGACAAGCTAGGGGAAAGATCCGTTGAACAAGATCGATCTCTCATTGGCTCCGTGTTGACAACGGTCTTATGCAGTGAATGCATTAACACGTGTCGCGCTTCGCTTGGCTCTGCGGATCCTGTATGAGGTGTTGTTCTGTTTCCCTTTGACTAGGACTGACATGGTTGCCTGAGGTTGGTCAATGTTAGTTCTGATATTGTCATCTTGCTTCGTTGACCATCAACTTTGAATAACGCGCCTTGTACCTTATATTGTCTTGACATTCGAATCTTCAAAACGGTTTGGTGAAGATCCTGATCTAAGAGTGATTCAGCCTAAGAGATGTCAGCTTATAGGCCTAGACTCAGTCAGTTTATGGGCTGATCAAACACAATATGAACAACTTAGTCTGAAAACTAAACATTCAGCCAGATTATACAGACACCGGCTGAAATAACTTATCAAATACATCAGACTAGTTCATCAATCAAATAGGGGTTTGAGATCATTCAAAACTTATATTATTTCAGAACACTTAATAATTTATACTTTATTCAACATTATTAAAAAATTAGTAGGTTAGGCCCGCGGGCCCAAAAAGCTCGGGGTTGGGTAGAACTTCATGTATCATAGTCTGATAAGGTAGCGGGCGGGCTAAAAAATTGAGTTGGCCTGGTGGGCCCGGCCCGCCCATCCATTTTGTCACCTCTACTCATAGAGTGTCAGTTGCAATGAACAAAAATGTCATTTATCTCAAAGTATCAATCACAGTGAATTAAAGTGTCAATTATAATTAAGGAGTGTGTCACTTTAATCTAGTAATCATGCGAAACCACCGTTCAATGATTAAGTCAACAAAATATGACCATAATAATCAGAAATGTTACTCAAAGTGTCTTGCAATAAATAAATGTGTCATTTATTCACGAAAAAAATTGTCATTTTTTTTAATATGAATTGTTTTAAACAAATGACACAATTGTTCACTGCAAATGACACTTTATGTTATAAGAAATGACACTTTAATAAATTAGCTAAGGAAGAACCTCATAGCAAACGTAAGTGTCTCAATACTCAAAACAAAATCAAATTAAACTTCAATGGAAACGATAACGACTCATAATCTCGACTTACAACAACAAAAAAAATAAAAAAACTTGAAGGCGACGACAGAGGAAGCATATTCATAGGACCAAACGAACACGAAAGAAGATTAGCAGGAACGAAAGAAAAAATCACCAGTAAGTGAGCAGGAAACAAAACCACGATATACATTTATCATTTGTTTCTTGCTCTCATATTTTTCTACGAATTATTTTTGAAATCACCAGTAGTCTCCTCATGAACAACTACCTTTGTTGGAATAGTGAAACTGTTCTCTTATACTATTTAAGCACATTTCTTGCTCCGTAATCAAGCAACGTCACCACTGTCATGGATTCAACATAAAACCCTAAAATAAAGAAATTCAGATGAGAAATTGACTTGCAGGGGAAACAGACTTCAACATTTCAAAGAAAAAAAAAATTAGGCTCCAACATTTCGTTCATCAGTCGTTATGCACCAATAGAAACCACAGATTCAAATTAATGCATAAGAGAGAGCGAAAGAGAGAATTAGAACCTGAGTTATCTGCGGAGGCTCGGACTGAGAACGTTCTGGAAGGTCTAGATTTGACAGGATTGAACTGCAAGAAGTGCAGAGAATGAAAAGCGCCGGAATAGGCGGAAGCAGAAGAAGGAGAAGAGGAAAACTGCAGAAGTGGAGAGCGTGAGGAGTGACGGCGACAGAGGCGGAGAGGAGAGAGCTGAGCGGAGGCAGAGCGTGAAGGTAGAGAGACGAGAGGGAGAGGGAGAAATGGAAGAGCTGAGAATTAGGAATTAATCATGGTCTTAGATTTTATTAATTTAATTTTCCATATTTATTTATTTTTCATATATTTTTAAATATAATTTTAATTTGTTTATTTAATGAAGGTTAAGATTGTAATTTTTATATTTATGGATTTATAGATTAGGCAATTTTCTTAATATCTAATTTAACTTTTAATTAACATATTAATTAATGTGGATAAATATAGCAATAAACGAATTGATTTAAATAACTTCCCATATTATTAATTCCAAAATCATAATTCATTAAAAATCTACTATTTAAAACTGTATTTTATTCATAAAAATATTCAAGAAAATATATTTTACTATGCATAAAAGTCTCTTTCATTATGCAAAAAATCACACATTAAAAGTGTATTCAATTATGCATAAAACTTTCGCTCATTATGCATAAATATCTCTTGCATTATGCATAATAGTCTATTGCATACTGCTACAATCATGTTAAGCAAATATAAAATTGCTGGATTTGTAAAAATAAATTATTAATATATGCATAACGTACAAGTTCATATTTCTGCATAACAGACAACTAATGTATGCATAAAACTTGTAAAGACAAATTACTAATATATGCATAACTAAGTTTATATTTTTGCATAATAGACAACTACCATATGCATATTACTAATTTTAATTTAGAAGTTTGTAATAACATACTAATAATATATGCATAAGCCAATTAATATTTATGCATAAAATATTAATTATATAACAAAAATAATATGAATATAGATAACCGAATAACGAACCTATCCAATTTCATCTATTCTACAAAAGAAGGTATAGCATTCATTCGTATTCAATCAAAGGTAATGTATTATCGATCTTAATTAATCTCCCAAAATTATTTTATTTGTCGGTAATAATCTAAATAAATCAAGAAATATTGATGTGGTAATGATGTTAGGCAAATTGGATTTTTTAGTTCCCAAACTATGCGTGTTTGGTCAATTTGATCCCTTATTTATTTATTTTAGTTAATTGGTCCCCAAACTATAGAATTTTGGACGAATTGATCATTCTGTTAATTTTTTTTGTTAGTCAACTGTTAGTCAACGATTTTTAAAGGGTATTTTCGGTATAATATTAATGAGGACCAAAACGTCCAAATATTGAAAGATTGAGGACCAATTTGACCAATTTTTTTTCTTTAATTTTTTTAAGTTTTTCAAAAATCAAAAAATATTTTAATAATTTTGCTTTTTTTTAAAGGAGCAATTATGCCAATTTTAAATAGGTTGAGGACCATTCCCGTTAATTATAATATATTTGGGGATCATATTACTATGAAAACGATGGATTAAAACATAAAATATATTACTCTGTAACCAATTTTTTTCCGAATATTACTATGAAAACAGGGGATTAAAACATAAAATATACGAAAAAATAATGAATAAATCATATTGGAATGAAAACATGTTATGAATGGAAATCTACTATAGTTTTATTCATTAATTATCAAATATTATACGTTTTTATCTCTCTTTATCATAATAATATATTCAAAAATTTTGATAACAGAGCTATAAAATTTGACGATTATGATCCCAAAATATAGGGATTGGTCTTCAACTTATTTAAAATTGGCGTAGTTGATTTTTAAAAAAATCAAAACGACTAAAATACTTTTCGGTTTTTGTAAAATTAAAAAAAATTAGCCAAATTGGTCCTCAATTTTTTAGTATTTAGACGTTTTGGTCCTCAATAATATTATACCGAAAATACCCTTTAAAAATCGTTGACTAACAGTTGACTTACCAAAAAATTAACAGAAGGACCAATTCATCCAAAATTCTATAGTTTGGGGACCAATTAACTAAAAAAAATAAATAAGGGACCAAATTGACCAAACATGCATGGTTTGGGGACTAAAAAATCCAATTTGCCATGATGTTATATAAGACTTCATGAAATGTATTTATTCACATTACGAAAGCACATATTAAATCTCACATTCTCAAGATTCAAACAACAGTACACCAAGATTCTCCGCTGATTAACTTTTAAATTGTGAAAACAAGGTAAATCAAACTTGTAGGTCTTTCAGTACTGCAACATCGTACAACAAATAAAAGTAAATATAGGATAAGCAGCCCTTCAGTAAAGAATACAAGAGGCAGTAGTATATGCTTGGCAAAGCAGCAAGGTATCAATTTGTAGAGCTTGTCAATGTCCTCGTCCTGCAATTCGATGTAGTCGTCGCCTGGGCCATCATCTTCCTCGTCAAGTCCACCGGCAATACCCTCATTCAGCCTAGTGTTCTCCGGCCTTCAGTAGCCTAGCTTCGTCCGGCATGTATTTCAAGATGACATCAGCCTTATCATCCTGTTAGCAAGATGGAAGGGGATCCGGTTAAACACAAACTAACTACAATATATATATATATATATATATATATATATATATATATATATATATACATATTCATGCTGAACTTTTGTTCTTTTTTCTCAAACCTGGAATTTTGTAGGATATAATCCCATCTAATAATCCATGAAATCCCATATTGATTCATGAATTGGAGGACAGCTGGATGACTGTCTAATTGATTATCAAAATCAAAACATGCTAAAATAGATTGCCATCTAGCAAAGATTTGTTTTGAAGCAATGTTTTTAACATCCTTAAATAATATATCTTTTGCAGATTTACAATCGACTCGTATCAAGAATTTCTTGTTTAATATGTCACTTTCAAATTTAGTAACACATTTGACAATTGAAAGTAATTCTTTCTTGACAGTTGAATAATTCTTTTGAGAATTATTCCAAATTCCTGAAGTAAATCTGACTAATTCTTCTTTAGAATTTTCGAATTCTTTTGTTTAAGAATCCCTCCGTATCCGATTTCGGAAGCATCCCGTTTCAATAATTTTGAAAGCTTCTGGGTTGGATAACGATAAACAAGGGAGTTCTTTTACTCTTTCTTTAATTTTCTTGACTGCTGCTGTATGAGCATCAGTCCAGGGAAGAGGATTCTTTTTTAATCTTTGAAATAATAGCTTACAATCTTTAGCTAAATCTTGATAAAAATCCCCAATATAATTGAGACAACCAAGAAATCGTTGTAATTGATTTAAATCGATATTTTATCCCGAAATTTTTCTGAAAATAAAATAACTCTCTCTATAGGAGTAATTATTCTATTCTCAATATAGTGACCCAAGAATTTTATTCTTGTTTGGAATAGCTTAACCTTTTTAGGATTAACTGCTAATCCAGCATGCTTTGTAGCATTAATAAATATATTAAGATGTTTAAAGTGTTTTTCAATTGTTTCAGAGAAAACTAAAACATCATCAATATAAACAATGATAAAATCCATATAAGGATTATAAATTTTATTCATAATATTTTGAAATTCCATAGGGGCATTTTTTAACCCGAATGGCATGACGTTCCATTCATAATGTCCAAATGGAACTGTAAAAGCTGTTTTATATTTATCCTCTTCTTTTATCTGTATTTGATAAAATCCTGATTTAAGATCGAAAGAAGAAAATATATTTCCTTTAAAAATTCTATTTAACAAATCCCTTTTATTAGGAAGTGGATGTTTTATCCATTTGAGTGCTTTATTAAGCGGTTTGTAATTGATAACCAGCCTCAGGAGCACCTCTTTCAATTTCGAAGCATTTTCAACATAAAATGCTGGGCAACTCCATGGACTATGGCTTGGTCTAATTAGACCCTTTTGCAAAAGACTTTCTATTTCTTCTTGACAATATTTTAAAAGTCTTGCTCCCATAGCAATAGGTCTAGCTTTTGTAGTAATTTTATTTTCTTCAAAATCTTCAGTATAAGGAAGATCAACATAATGCTGTTTTCTATCCCAAAAAGCATTTGGGGCTTCAAAGACAAATTTCGATAGTGATTTTTTGAAGAATAGAATTAATTCTTTCTTTAACCTTGTCGGTTTTAATACTCTCATTTATTTTTTTAAAATTAATTTCTTCTTTTAAAGAGTTTATGAAACAAATTTTATTGTCAATAACCTGTTGTAAAATATTTATAGATTTAACAACAGGAGTTGTTGAAAAAGGGAAAAAGATTTTTCTGCCTTTAAGCGTAGTAAATAAACCCTTTTCATTAATTTTATTAATAGGAAAAAGCATTTGAATAAATGGATTGCCTAGTATTACAGGCGTAGAAATATTCTTTATTAAGATAAATGTAGTATTAATACAGACTCCCGAGTTACATATAGCAACATCAGAAAGTTTATAATTGACAATTAATGGTTGTTTATTAGCCGCAGTTATAAACTGTGTTGTTTTAGAATAATATTTTGAAGGTATAATTCCTTCATTTATACAATTAACATCTGCTCCTGTATCAAGAAGAGCGTCAATTGTAATTGTAAACTCTTTATTAATGATAAGAGTTACTTTTGTAAACCATTTTTGTGATTTAATTTGATCAATTTTATTGATCCAAACTAAATTCTTAAAATCAATTTGATTTATTTCTTGACTCTTTTCTTTAGAACAAGATGCATTTTCTTCGTTATCGTCTTCTTCTTCTGAAGAAGTGAAATCTTCATTCCAATTACTAGAATTAGTGATTGAAGTAACCTTATCTTTAAGGATCTTGATTTCTGATTTTATCAGATTGATTTCGCTTTGTAATTCATTTATCGTAGGCTCTCTTTCTTTTTGAGAGGCTCTATCAAGAATTTTTACATAAGAATATAATTCCTTTTCTTGATTGACTTTTGCAGATAATTTTGATTGTCCTATTTTAGGCTCTTTTGGATTGATTGCAAAAGAGAGATAATGTTCAATAGCTTTTCTTTTTTCTAAAGGATCAGTAATTTGATCAATTAGATCAAGAATAAAACTTTCTTCCATAGAAATAACATTTATTTCTAATCCCATAAAATTTATGAGACATTCATCGCAATCACAATCTGATTTACAACTTTGCGTATCAGATTCTATTTCATTATCTCCTGATTCAGAGGATTCAAAAGAATCCGCGATGACTCTGATGAAGATTTCTTCATCTAGTTCTTCTTCATTAAGAAGTATATTGCAAAGAGATTCTTTTAAATCTCTATCAATATTAAGATTATTAATCTTCTTTTTAACATAACATTTATTAGCTTTGTGGCCAATTTTACCACATTTCCAACAAACTGGTTGTGCTTCTTTATTAGAGGCTTTAGGATATTTCTTTTTTATTTCTTTTGGAAGTCCTTTAGTAGACTTTTTTCTCTTTTTAGAGAAATTTTCTGTAGGAAAAAACTTTTGCTTCTTTTTAAACTTATGTTTTTTCTTTATTCCGTCGCGATAAGACTCGGTTTCAAGCCCTATTTGTTCGCAAAAATTGCCAATAATATTTCTATTTTCGTTTCTTTGTAATTCAAGTTGTTTTTTCAACTTGATATCATTACAAAGAACCATTCCTTCGCAGTAATTTCTGCAAAATATCACCATAGGAAAGATTTTCCCAAAGAATTTCTCCATGTCTTTGTTTTAGCTTTTAGTTTGTTTAGAACCTTTTCCGCAAAAAGCGGTGGCAATCCCGCAATAAATTTTTCTTTCCGAAATTCATATTGCGGTCATTCCTAGTTAAAACTTTGGACATAAAGACATCTTTATACCATCTAAAATCGAGATAGTGTTCGACATCTCAAATTTAATAATTGCTTATTAGACCTATCAAGTTGTAGCGTATTAGCTCCAACAAAATTTGATAGTATAGTGTAAATAAGTGTATTAACCGCATCTCGATTCTTCTCTTTGAGATATAGGATCAAATAAAGTAGCATTAAGAATTTTATTCTTTGCTTCTTTTGAAATATAAAAATCCCACCAACCTTGTAGTTGGCACGTGAACCCCGTAATGATGGCCCGGGCAATCGCCTATCATTATTTTCTTTTAATTTGGCGGCGGATGAATATATAAGCATTTGCTTTGCCATAGTTTTAATCCGATATTCGATTTTCCATCAAGGTTCCATTCGAGAATGGATTCACCATCTGTAATTTACCAATTGTTTTTCTTCTTCAATTTGAAGATCAATTGGTGTAGAACGTTTATAATATGGTTTAACAATTGAAATTTTTTCAAGTTTATTAACTTGAGTATCATCTTCGAGATATTTCGAATTATTTTCTTTCGAAATCATCGAGATAATTTCGAATTTGGAAGCTTCAGTTCTAATATTTATTTTTTGAAGTCTTGTGATCAATCCTTCAAGGAATTCTTCATCCTTTTTAGAATTTAAATGAAATTTTTCCTTCTTGAGATTAGGAGGAGGTTTTATCATAATCGTATCTCGAACATTTTAGCTCGGTCTTTTTTTGGAGACAAAATTTCTTCAATTCTATTGGTCCGATTTCCAATAGTATGTAAAGCTAAATTTGTAAAATTATTTTGTTGAGTTATATGATCAAAATCAGCTTTTCCTGATTCAGATTTGATAGGAACAGCATAAATTTCTTTTCCTCCTTTTTTAATTTGTAATGTTGAAAAAGGGGGATGAATCTCATTAGATTCTTCTCCTCGTTTCATGAATAAAAATTTTATAACTTTTTTCAAGAACGAAAATAAATTCTTTATTTGCAAAATTTGGAAATTCCTTCTTTCTTGCCGGAAAATAAATATTTTCAAGCCAGATAAAGAAGTCTATTTTTAAATTAGTATTTTCTCTCCATTCTTCATATCTTTTAGAATATAAAGTTTTTTGTTTTAAAGAAAGGTCGCAAAGAAACCATTTTCTTTTATAAATATTTTCAGTTTTATTTAAACTTCTTTGGATAGCTTTAGATATAAAATTTTCTTTTATCATGAAAACATTGTACCCAAAATCTGAAAAAGTTGGTGATCCAGGATTTCTGGAGCTTTCACTTTTAGGTATTTCAACCTTATATTCAGGTTGAGATATTTGATCTGGAGTTGTATTAATTCCAGAAATACTCATTTTTTCATGTTCCGTATAAGGAACAGAGGATGTAGAGCTTCTAGCATCTTCATCAATTTTTAGTTTGAATCTTCTTTGAGAAGCAAACTTAATTTCAACATCTCCATCTATGTATTGTATAATACGTTCCAATTTTCTATTTTCCTTTTTAATTGGAAGAGATGCATTTTCAAACTTCCATGTTTCTGGAAGACTAACTTGGTTCCATAATATAGTTTTAGGAACAACAATATTACTTTTAGTAATATCTGTTAAGAAAAGAGTAGTTTCTCCTTTCTTAGAACAAATTTGTTGAGAATTAACATTAAATCTCGAGATTGTTGTATTCATAACTTTATAGTAAATTCTATAAACGAGAACAATATTCTCTGATTCTTCTTTCATTTTGTACCCCGAAGTCTTAATATTAAGAGTGAGGGCATCCAGAATATTTGGATCTGAAAGAGATAAAGGATAATTTGGAAAACAATTGAAATATATTGGTCCTTCACAAAGTGTGGACTCAATTATTCCAAGAAGAGAATCTTCTAGATTCAAATGCCTTTGGTCTCTAACCATAATTAAGGCACTAACATTTAACCCATCTCGGGTTAATGGCTTAATTCCAATTTGGATCATTCCTAGATGCAGGAATTTATATTTTTCTTTATGAACTTCAATCATATTTTTTGAAAGAAGTGATCGAGAATCATATCCTCCTTTTAAAGGAATTGTTTCTTCAATCGTTTTTATAACATAATCGCTTTGAAATTCAAAGCTTCCTTTCTTATAAACTTCAAACTTTGAAACTTCTGGTAATTTCCAGTCTTGAAGACTTTTATCAAAGTTTTACCGAATAAACAATTTCCTTGTTCTTTTTAAGAACATTTTTAGGAGATTTCTCTTTATAGAAAGTATGAAATATTTTCTTCATTAGATCGGAAGATACTGTCAAAGCTTTATTCCTACCTTTTGCCTTCACCAAGGACTTACAGGCTTTACGGATACTCGACTTAGAGCAGAGCTCGTGTAGAGCTTCAGATCTTTTGAATTAAATAGTTTCAGTCTTTCTTTAGAGAAATTTTCTCTTCAGTCTGGCTCTGATACCACTCTGAACAGGATCTCTACGAATTTTTGCGTTTTACGCAAGGAACATTGCTCCTTGATGTTCAAAAGCTTTTAAGCTTTTGTATGCCCTTTTTAATTGAGGACGAAAATATATTTCTTTTGAAGATTCAGGAATTTCCTGACTAGCAATTTGCTCTTCTAGATAGTTAATTAAAAGATAGGTTGATTTAACTTTACTTCTTAATTTTTGTTTATAATTTAAAGGATCGGTAATAATATAATCCAATGGAGGATTCCATACTTCATCAAATAATTTTAATCTTCTAATATATGAACTGCTCATAAATTATAAACAGAGAAGAGGAAAATATGAAAGAAGACTTACATAAAACTTTCTTCAAGCGGATATTACAATGCTGGAAAGAAGAGGAGAGGATTCTAGAGAGAGGATTTTACAATGCTAGGAATCGATGATCAACAACCGAAAGGAAACAACAAGTTAAATAGGCGAAAAGTAGTAAACAAGAGATTACATTATTGAAGCTTTTAGCTTTTGCTTGACGTAGCGCTTTCGTAAGGGCTTACGTAGTGACCACTTTTCTTTACTGTTGTCTTCCTTCTTTAATTAGGCGCATCATCTTCTCCACCCATTAATGCCAAAGTGAATTTTGCAATTTCATCTTCGGTAATTGGCTCTTGGGCATCCTTCATGAGTTCGTCTTCTTTAATGGAATTAGACGAAGATGGGCTATCAACCATCATATCTTTCCCGAACACTTCTTTCCACATGGTAGAAATGGATTCTTTATCCATTGTTTGGAATATATTTTTTAACAAAGAGGAATGAGAAGGAGTTTCAGCATTCAAATGCCTATGAATTTCTTGGGCTGGTTTGATTGAGAAAATTCCTTTTCTGTCAAATACTTTTCCTTCTCCAAAGAAGTCCTCTTTAGGCCACCATTTAAGGAGTATTCTCCTCTGAAGCATATTCATGCTGAACTTTTGTTCTTTTTTCTCAAACCTGGAATTTTGTAGGATATAATCCCATCTAATAATCCATGAAATCCCATATTGATTCATGAATTGGAGGACAGCTGGATGACTGTCTAATTGATTATTAGTTTCGTGGAATTTTTCCCATATTCTTTTAATAACGCGAGGGAAAATGATAGGAGATGCCCCCCATGAGAAAAAGAATAATAGAAACCAATTTGGAATAAATTGATTAACATCATCAAGGATGAATTTCATCCACCATGAATGTTTGCGAGAAGAATTCTCGTAAATAAGGGTATTTTCCCATGCTTTTATGTAATCATGGTAATTGTAATAATTGGGTAAACCTTGATATGTTTCAAGTTGTCTTCCTTGATGTAAAGGAACTCCCCAATTAGAAGGTAAAAGAATTCTTTTAATTAATTACAAAAGTAACTCTTATCATTAATAAAGAGTTTACAATTACAATTGACGCTCTTCTTGATACAGGAGCAGATGTTAATTGTATAAATGAAGGAATTATACCTTCAAAATATTATTCTAAAACAACACAGTTTATAACTGCGGCTAATAAACAACCATTAATTGTCAATTATAAACTTTCTGATGTTGCTATATGTAACTCGGGAGTCTGTATTAATACTACATTTATCTTAATAAAGAATACAAATGCTTATATATTCATCTGCCGCCAAATTAAAAGAAAATAATGATAGGCAGATTGCCCAGGCCATCATTACAGGGTTCACAGGCCAACTACAAGGTTGGTGGGATTTTTATATTTCAAAAGAAGCAAAGAATAAAATTCTTAATGCTACTTTATTTGATCCTATATCTCAAAGAGAAGAATCAGATGCGGTTAATACACTTATTTACACTATACTATCAAATTTTGTTGGAGCTAATACGCTACAACTTGATAGGTCTAATAAGCAATTATTAAATTTGAGATGTCGAACACTATCTGATTTTAGATGGTATAAAGATGTCTTTATGTCCAAAGTTTTAACTAGGAATGACTGCAATATGAATTTCTGGAAAGAAAAATTTATTGCAGGATTGCCACCGCTTTTTGCGGAAAAGGTTCTAAACAAACTAAAAGCTAAAACAGCACATGGAGAAATTCTTTGGGAAAATCTTTCCTATGGTGATATTTCTGCAGAAATTACTTGCGAAGGAATGGTTCTTTGTAATGATATCAAGTTGAAAAAACAACTTGAATTACAAAGAAACGAAAATAGAAATATTATTGGCAATTTTTGCGAACAAATAGGGCTTGAAACTGAGTCTTATCGCGACAGAATAAAGAAAAAACATAAGTTTAAAAAGAAGCAAAAGTTTTTTCCCTACGGAAAATTTCTCTAAAAAGAGAAAAAAGTCTACTAAAGGACTTCCAAAAGAAATAAAAAAGAAATATCCTAAAGCCTCTAATAAAGAAGCACAACCAGTTTGTTGGAAATGTGGTAAAATTGGCCACAAAGCTAATAAATGTTATGTTAAAAAGAAGATTAATAATCTTAATATTGATAGAGATTTAAAAGAATCTCTTTGCAATATACTTCTTAATGAAGAAGAACCGAGATGAAGAAATCTTCATCAGAGTCATCGCGGATTCTTTTGAATCCTCTGAATCAGGAGATAATGAAATAGAATCTGATACGCAAAGTTGTAAATCAGATTGTGATTGCGATGAATGTCTCATAAATTTTATGGGATTAGAAATAAATGTTATTTCTATGGAAGAAAGTTTTATTCTTGATCTAATTGATCAAATTACTGATCCTTTAGAAAAAAGAAAAGCTATTGAACATTATCTCTCTTTTGCAATCAATCCAAAAGAGCCTAAAATAGGACAATCAAAATTATCTGCAAAAGTCAATCAAGAAAAGGAATTATATTCTTATGTAAAAATTCTTGATAGAGCCTCTCAAAAAGAAAGAGAGCCTACGATAAATGAATTACAAAGCGAAATCAATCTGATAAAATCAGAAATCAAGATCCTTAAAGATAAGGTTACTTCAATCACTAATTCTAGTAATTGGAATGAAGATTTCACTTCTTCAGAAGAAGAAGCTGATAACGAAGAAAATGCATCTTGTTCTAAAGAAAAGGGTCAAGAAATAAATCAAATTGATTTTAAGAATTTAGTTTGGATCAATAAAATTGATCAAATTAAATCACAAAAATGGTTTACAAAAGTAACTCTTATCATTAATAAAGAGTTTACAATTACAATTGACGCTCTTCTTGATACAGGAGCAGATGTTAATTGTATAAATGAAGGAATTATACCTTCAAAATATTATTCTAAAACAACACGCTTTATAAGCTGCGGCTAATAAACAACCATTAATTGTCAATTATAAACTTTCCGATGTTGCTATATGTAACTCGAGGAGTCCCGTATTAATACTACATTTATCTTAATAAAGAATATTTCTACGCCCGTAATACTAGGCAATCCATTTATTCAAATGCTTTTTCCTATTAATAAAATTAATGAAAAGGGTTTATTTACTACGCTTAAAGGCGAGAAAAATCTTTTTCCCTTTTTTCAACAACTCCCGTTGTTAAATCTATAAATATTTTACAACAGAGTTATTGACAATAAAATTTGTTTCATAAACTCTTTAAAAGAAGAAATTAATTTTAAAAAAATAAATGAGAGTATTAAAACCGACAAGGTTAAAGAAAGAATTAATTCTATTCTTCAAAAAATCACTACTCGAAATTTGTCTTTGAAGCCCCAAATGCTTTTTGGGATAGAAAACAAGATTCCGTTGATCTTCCTTATACTCGAAGATTTTGAAGAAAATAAAATTACTACAAAAGCTAGACCTATTGCTATGGGAGCAAGACTTTTAAAATATTGTCAAGAAGAAATAGAAAGTCTTTTGCAAAAGGGTCTAATTAGACCAAGCCATAGTCCATGGAGTTGCCCAGCATTTTATGTTGAAAATGCTTCTGAAATTGAAAGAGGTGCTCCTAGGCCGGTTATCAATTACAAACCGCTTAATAAAGCACTCAAATGGATAAAACATCCACTTCCTAATAAAAGGGATTTGTTAAATAGAATTTTTAAAGGAAATATATTTTCTTCTTTCGATCTTAAATCAGGATTTTATCAAATACAGATAAAAGAAGAGGATAAATATAAAACAGCTTTTACAGTTCCATTTGGACATTATGAATGGAACGTCATGCCATTCGGGTTAAAAAATGCCCCTATGGAATTTCAAAATATTATGAATAAAATTTATAATCCTTATATGGATTTTATCATTGTTTATATTGATGATGTTTTAGTTTTCTCTGAAACAATTGAAAAACACTTTAAACATCTTAATATATTTATTAATGCTACAAAGCATCTTTGGATTAGCGCTTAATCCTAAAAAGGTTAAGCTATTCCAAACAAGAATAAAATTCTTGGGTCACTATATTGAGAATAGAATAATTACTCCTATAGAGAGAGTTATTTTATTTTCAGAAAAATTTCCAGATAAAATATCTGATTTAAATCAATTACAACGATTTCTTGGTTGTCTCAATTATATTGGGGATTTTTATCAAGATTTAGCTAAAGATTGTAAGCTATTATTTCAAAGATTAAAAAAGAATCCTCTTCCCTTGGACTGATGCTCATACGGCGGCGTCAAAGAAATTAAAGAAAGAAGTAAAAGAACTCCCTTGTTTATCGTAATCCAACCCGAAGCTTTCAAAATTATTGAAACAGATGCTTCCGAAATCGGATACGGAGGGATTCTTAAACAAAAGAATTCTGAAAATTCTAAAGAAGAATTAGTCAGATTTACTTCAGGAATCTGGAATAATTCTCAAAAGAATTATTCAACTGTCAAGAAAGAATTACTTTCAATTGTCAAATGTGTTACTAAATTCGAAAGTGACATATTAAACAAGAAATTCTTGATACGAGTCGACTGTAAATCTGCAAAAGATATATTATTTAAGGATGTTAAAAACATTGCTTCAAAACAAATCTTTGCTAGATGGCAATCTATTTTAGCATGTTTTGATTTTGATATTGAGCATATTGCGGGGAAAAATAATTCTCTACCAGACTTTTTAACACGAGAATTCTTGCAGGGACAATCAGTGGAAGCAGATTGTCAAACGACAAGCACAAAGCTAAAAAGCCTATGGCACCGGCAAAAAGACCAATGTTAATCTTGTCCAAAAATAATCAAAAGCAAAAGCAAAATATTGCTACAGCAAGAAATCCTCCTACTGAAGATCTATCCAAAATTGATCCTAATACGGAATTCAAGGATGATGACGAAGCATATGATCTTCAATATTACAAAGATGCTATTTTCCTTCAAAAGGGAAATAGAGATGAGATAAGATATCCATATCTTATTTCTGGGGTTATAAATTGTTTTCCCGTGGAAACAGATCTAAAAGGTCTATCCCCATTACAAATTGCTCGGGGTCATCTTAATAAAGATCTCCCAAATCATTTTGGGAAGAAAACCCGAGAATATTTTGAAGCAATTCTTATAGAGACGACCTCTGTTGAAATTCAACATGCTACAAAAAATCGAAGGAAATTGCCTTTTCTAAATTCTTAATTAAAAGAATTCTTTTACCTTCTAATTGGGGAGTTCCTTTACATCAAGGAAGACAACTTGAAACATATCAAGGTTTACCCAATTATTACAATTACCATGATTACATAAAAGCATGGGAAAATACCCTTATTTACGAGAATTCTTCTCGCAAACATTCATGGTGGATGAAATTCATCCTTGATGATGTTAATCAATTTATTCCAAATTGGTTTCTATTATTCTTTTTCTCATGGGGGGCATCTCCTATCATTTTCCCTCGCGTTATTAAAAGAATATGGGAAAAATTCCACGAAACTAATAATCAATTAGACAGTCATCCAGCTGTCCTCCAATTCATGAATCAATATGGGATTTCATGGATTATTAGATGGGATTATATCCTACAAAATTCCAGGTTTGAGAAAAAAGAACAAAAGTTCAGCATGAATATGCTTCAGAGGAGAATACTCCTTAAATGGTGGCCTAAAGAGGACTTCTTTGGAGAAGGAAAAGTATTTGACAGAAAAGGAATTTTCTCAATCAAACCAGCCCAAGAAATTCATAGGCATTTGAATGCTGAAACTCCTTCTCATTCCTCTTTGTTAAAAAATCTATTCCAAACAATGGATAAAGAATCCATTTCTACCATGTGGAAAGAAGTGTTCGGGAAAGATATGATGGTTGATAGCCCATCTTCGTCTAATTCCATTAAAGAAGACGAACTCATGAAGGATGCCCAAGAGCCAATTACTGAAGATGAAATTGCAAAATTCACTTTGGCATTAATGGGTGGAGAAGATGATGCGCCTAATTAAAGAAGGAAGACAGCTGTAAAGAAAAGTGGTCACTACGTAAGCCCTTACGAAAGCAGCTACGTCAGCAAAAGCTAAAAGCTTCAATAATGTAATCTACTGTTTACTACTTTTCTGCCTATTTAAGTGTTGTTTCCTTTCAGTTGTTGATCATCGATTCCTAGCATTGTAAAATCCTCTCTCTAGAATCCTCTCCTCTTCTTTCCAGCATTGTAATATCCGCTTGAAGAAAGTTTTATGTAAGTCTTCTTTCATATTTTCCTCTTCTCTGTTTATAATTTATGAGCAGTTCATATATTAGAAGATTAAAATTATTTGATGAAGTATGGAATCCTCCATTGGATTATATTATTACCGATCCTTTAAATTATAAACAAAAATTAAGAAGTAAAGTTAAATCAACCTATCTTTTAATTAACTATCTAGAAGAGCAAATTGCTAGTCAGGAAATTCCTGAATCTTCAAAAGAAATATATTTTCGTCCTCAATTAAAAAAGGCATACAAAAGCTTAAAAGCTTTTGAACATCAAGGAGCAATGTTCCTTGCGTAAAACGCAAAATTCGTAGAGATCCTGTTCAGAGTGGTATCAGAGCCAGACTGAAGAGAAAATTTCTCTAAAGAAAGACTGAAACTATTTAATTCAAAAGATCTGAAGCTCTACACGAGCTCTGCTCTAAGTCGAGTATCCGTAAAGCCTGTAAGTCCTTGGTGAAGGCAAAAGGGATTTGTTAAATAGAATTTTTAAAGGAACAAGGAAATTGCTTATATAATGAATTATATAAAATTACGGATACTCGATTTAGAGCTCTGCTCTAAGTCGAGTATCTTAATCAAGGTTTACCCAATTATTACAATTACCATGATTACATAAAAGCATGGGAAAATACCCTTATTTACGAGAATTCTTCTCGCAAACATTCATGGTGGATGAAATTCATCCTTGATGATGTTAATCAATTTATTCCAAATTGGTTTCTATTATTCTTTTTCTCATGGGGGGCATCTCCTATCATTTTCCCTCGCGTTATTAAAAGAATATGGGAAAAATTCCACGAAACTAATAATCAATTAGACAGTCATCCAGCTGTCCTCCAATTCATGAATCAATATGGGATTTCATGGATTATTAGATGGGATTATATCCTACAAAACAGGATCTCTACGAATTTTGCGTTTTACGCAAGGAACATTGCTCCTTGATGTTCAAAAGCTTTTAAGCTTTTGTATGCCCTTTTTAATTGAGGACGAAAATATATTTCTTTTGAAGATTCAGGAATTTCCTGACTAGCAATTTGCTCTTCTAGATAGTTAATTAAAAGATAGGTTGATTTAACTTTACTTCTTAATTTTTGTTTATAATTTAAAGGATCGGTAATAATATAATCCAATGGAGGATTCCATACTTCATCAAATAATTTTAATCTTCTAATATATGAACTGCTCATAAATTATAAACAGAGAAGAGGAAAATATGAAAGAAGACTTACATAAAACTTTCTTCAAGCGGATATTACAATGCTGGAAAGAAGAGGAGAGGATTCTAGAGAGAGGATTTTACAATGCTAGGAATCGATGATCAACAACCGAAAGGAAACAACACTTAAATAGGCGTAAAAGTAGTAAACAAGATAGATTACATTATTGAAGCTTTTAGCTTTTGCCGACGTAGTTGCTTTCGTAAGGGCTTACGTAGTGACCACTTTTCTTTACAATTGTCTTCCTTCTTTAATTAGGCGCATCATCTTCTCCACCCATTAATGCCAAAGTGAATTTTGCAATTTCATCTTCGATGGTGGCTCTTGGGCATCCTTCATGAGTTCGTCTTCTTTAATGGAATTAGACGAAGATGGGCTATCAACCATCATATCTTTCCCGAACACTTCTTTCCACATGGTAGAAATGGATTCTTTATCCATTGTTTGGAATAGATTTTTTAACAAAGAGGAATGAGAAGGAGTTTCAGCATTCAAATGCCTATGAATTTCTTGGGCTGGTTTGATTGAGAAAATTCCTTTTCTGTCAAATACTTTTCCTTCTCCAAAGAAGTCCTCTTTAGGCCACCATTTAAGGAGTATTCTCCTCTGAAGCATATTCATGCTGAACTTTTGTTCTTTTTTCTCAAACCTGGAATTTTGTAGGATATAATCCCATCTAATAATCCATGAAATCCCATATTGATTCATGAATTGGAGGACAGCTGGATGACTGTCTAATTGATTATTAGTTTCGTGGAATTTTTCCCATATTCTTTTAATAACGCGAGGGAAAATGATAGGAGATGCCCCCCATGAGAAAAAGAATAATAGAAACCAATTTGGAATAAATTGATTGCTCAATATCAAAATCAAAACATGCTAAAATAGATTGCCATCTAGCAAAGATTTGTTTTGAAGCAATGTTTTTAACATCCTTAAATAATATATCTTTTGCAGATTTACAATCGACTCGTATCAAGAATTTCTTGTTTAATATGTCACTTTCAAATTTAGTAACACATTTGACAATTGAAAGTAATTCTTTCTTGACAGTTGAATAATTCTTTTGAGAATTATTCCAAATTCCTGAAGTAAATCTGACTAATTCTTCTTTAGAATTTTCAGAATTCTTTTGTTTAATAATCCCTCCGTATCCGATTTCGGAAGCATCTGTTTCAATAATTTTGAAAGCTTCTGGGTTGGATAACGATAAACAAGGGAGTTCTTTTACTCTTTCTTTAATTTTCTTGACTGCTGCTGTATGAGCATCAGTCCAGGGAAGAGGATTCTTTTTTAATCTTTGAAATAATAGCTTACAATCTTTAGCTAAATCTTGATAAAAATCCCCAATATAATTGAGACAACCAAGAAATCGTTGTAATTGATTTAAATCAGATATTTTATCTGGAAATTTTTCTGAAAATAAAATAACTCTCTCTATAGGAGTAATTATCATTTTCCCTCGCGTTATTAAAAGAATATGGGAAAAATTCCACGAAACTAATAATCAATTAGACAGTCATCCAGCTGTCCTCCAATTCATGAATCAATATGGGATTTCATGGATTATTAGATGGGATTATATCCTACAAAATTCCAGGTTTGAGAAAAAAGAACAAAAGTTCAGCATGAATATGCTTCAGAGGAGAATACTCCTTAAATGGTGGCCTAAAGAGGACTTCTTTGGAGAAGGAAAAGTATTTGACAGAAAAGGAATTTTCTCAATCAAACCAGCCCAAGAAATTCATAGGCATTTGAATGCTGAAACTCCTTCTCATTCCTCTTTGTTAAAAAATCTATTCCAAACAATGGATAAAGAATCCATTTCTACCATGTGGAAAGAAGTGTTCGGGAAAGATATGATGGTTGATAGCCCATCTTCGTCTAATTCCATTAAAGAAGACGAACTCATGAAGGATGCCCAAGAGCCAATTACTGAAGATGAAATTGCAAAATTCACTTTGGCATTAATGGGTGGAGAAGATGATGCGCCTAATTAAAGAAGGAAGACAGCTGTAAAGAAAAGTGGTCACTACGTAAGCCCTTACGAAAGCAGCTACGTCAGCAAAAGCTAAAAGCTTCAATAATGTAATCTACTTGTTTACTACTTTTACTCCTATTTAAGTGTTGTTTCCTTTCGGTTGTTGATGATCGATTCCTAGCATTGTAAAATCCTCTCTCTAGAATCCTCTCCTCTTCTTTCCAGCATTGTAATATCCGCTTGAAGAAAGTTTTATGTAAGTCTTCTTTCATATTTTCCTCTTCTCTGTTTATAATTTATGAGCAGTTCATATATTAGAAGATTAAAATTATTTGATGAAGTATGGAATCCTCCATTGGATTATATTATTACCGATCCTTTAAATTATAAACAAAAATTAAGAAGTAAAGTTAAATCAACCTATCTTTTAATTAACTATCTAGAAGAGCAAATTGCTAGTCAGGAAATTCCTGAATCTTCAAAAGAAATATATTTTCGTCCTCAATTAAAAAGGGCATACAAAAGCTTAAAAGCTTTTGAACATCAAGGAGCAATGTTCCTTGCGTAAAACGCAAAATTCGTAGAGATCCTGTTCAGAGTGGTATCAGAGCCAGAATGAAGAGAAAATTTCTCTAAAGAAAGACTGAAACTATTTAATTCAAAAGATCTGAAGCTCTACACGAGCTCTGCTCTAAGTCGAGTATCCGTAAAGCCTGTAAGTCCTTGGTGAAGGCAAAAGGTAGGAATAAAGCTTTGACAGTATCTTCCGATCTAATGAAGAAAATATTTCATACTTTCTATAAAGAGAAATCTCCTAAAAATGTTCTTAAAAAGAACAAGGAAATTGTTTATTCAGAAAACTTTGATAAAAGTCTTCAAGACTGGAAATTACTAGAAGTTTCAAAGTTTGAAGTTTATAAGAAAGGAAGCTTTGAATTTCAAAGCGATTATGTTATAAAAACGATTGAAGAAACAATTCCTTTAAAAGGAGGATATGATTCTCGATCACTTCTTTCAAAAAATATGATTGAAGTTCATAAAGAAAAATATAAATTCCTGCATCTAGGAATGATCCAAATTGGAATTAAGCCATTAACCCGAGATGGGTTAAATGTTAGTGCCTTAATTATGGTTAGAGACCAAAGGCATTTGAATCTAGAAGATTCTCTTCTTGGAATAATTGAGTCCACACTTTGTGAAGGACCAATATATTTCAGTTGTTTTCCAAATTATCCTTTATCTCTTTCAGATCCAAATATTCTGGATGCCCTCACTCTTAATATTAAGACTTCGGGGTACAAAATGAAAGAAGAATCAGAGAATATTGTTCTCGTTTATAGAATTTACTATAAAGTTATGAATACAACAATCTCGAGATTTAATGTTAATTCTCAACAAATTTGTTCTAAGAAAGGAGAAACTACTCTTTTCTTAACAGATATTACTAAAAGTAATATTGTTGTTCCTAAAACTATATTATGGAACCAAGTTAGTCTTCCAGAAACATGGAAGTTTGAAAATGCATCTCTTCCAATTAAAAAGGAAAATAGAAAATTGGAACGTATTATACAATACATAGATGGAGATGTTGAAATTAAGTTTGCTTCTCAAAGAAGATTCAAACTAAAAATTGATGAAGATGCTAGAAGCTCTACATCCTCTGTTCCTTATACGGAACATGAAAAAATGAGTATTTCGGAATTAATACAACTCCGGATCAAATATCTCAACCTCGAATATAAGGTTGAAATACCTAAAAGTGAAAGCTCCGAAATCTCGGATCACCAACTTTTTCGATTTTGGGTACAATGTTTTCATGATAAAAGAAAATTTTATATCTAAAGCTATCCAAAGAAGTTTAAATAAAACTGAAAATATTTATAAAAGAAAATGGTTTCTTTGCGACCTTTCTTTAAAACAAAAAACTTTATATTCTAAAAGATATGAAGAATGGAGAGAAAATACTAATTTAAAAATAGACTTCTTTATCTGGCTTGAAAATATTTATTTTCCGGCAAGAAAGAAGGAATTTCCAAATTTTGCAAATAAAGAATTTATTTCTGTTCTTGAAAAAAGTTATAAAATTTTTATTCATGAAACAGGAGAAGAATCTAATGAGATTCATCCCCCTTTTCAACATTACAAATTAAAAAAGGAGGAAAAGAAATTTATGCTGTTCCTATCAAATCTGAATCAGGAAAAGCTGATTTTGATCATATAACTCAACAAAATAATTTTACAAATTTAGCTTTACATACTATTGGAAATCAGACCAATAGAATTGAAGAAATTTTGTCTCCAAAAAAGACTGAGCTAAAATGTTCAGATACGATTATGATAAAACCTCCTCCTAATCTCAAGAAGGAAAAATTTCATTTAAATTCTAAAAAGGATGAAGAATTCCTTGAAGGATTGATCACAAGACTTCAAAAAATAAATATTAGAACTGAAGCTTCCAGCTCAGAAATTATCTCGATGATTTCGAAAGAAAATAATTCAGAAATATCTGAAGATGATACTCAAGTTAATAAACTTGAAAAAATTTCAATTGTTAAACCATATTATAAACGTTCTACACCAATTGATCTTCAAATTGAAGAAGAAAAACAATTGGTAAATTACAGTGGTGAATCCATTACTGAATGGAACCTTGATGGAAAATCTGAATATCAGATTAAAACTATGGCAAAGCAAATGCTTATATATTCATCTGCCGCCAAATTAAAAGAAAATAATGATAGGCAGATTGCCCAGGCCATCATTACAGGGTTCACAGGCCAACTACAAGGTTGGTGGGATTTTTATATTTCAAAAGAAGCAAAGAATAAAATTCTTAATGCTACTTTATTTGATCCTATATCTCAAAGAGAAGAATCAGATGCGGTTAATACACTTATTTACACTATACTATCAAATTTTGTTGGAGCTAATACGCTACAACTTGATAGGTCTAATAAGCAATTATTAAATTTGAGATGTCGAACACTATCTGATTTTAGATGGTATAAAGATGTCTTTATGTCCAAAGTTTTAACTAGGAATGACTGCAATATGAATTTCTGGAAAGAAAAATTTATTGCAGGATTGCCACCGCTTTTTGCGGAAAAGGTTCTAAACAAACTAAAAGCTAAAACAAAGACATGGAGAAATTCTTTGGGAAAATCTTTCCTATGGTGATATTTCTGCGAAAATTACTGCGAAGGAATGGTTCTTTGTAATGATATCAAGTTGAAAAAACAACTTGAATTACAAAGAAACGAAAATAGAAATATTATTGGCAATTTTTGCGAACAAATAGGGCTTGAAACTGAGTCTTATCGCGACAGAATAAAGAAAAAACATAAGTTTAAAAAGAAGCAAAAGTTTTTTCCCTACGTAAAATTTCTCTAAAAAGAGAAAAAAGTCTACTAAAGGACTTCCAAAAGAAATAAAAAAGAAATATCCTAAAGCCTCTAATAAAGAAGCACAACCAGGTTTGTTGGAAATGTGGTAAAATTGGCCACAAAGCTAATAAATGTTATGTTAAAAAGAAGATTAATAATCTTAATATTGATAGAGATTTAAAAGAATCTCTTTGCAATATACTTCTTAATGAAGAAGAACCAGATGAAGAAATCTTCATCAGAGTCATCGCGGATTCTTTTGAATCCTCTGAATCAGGAGATAATGAAATAGAATCTGATACGCAAAGTTGTAAATCGATTGTGATTGCGATGAATGTCTCATAAATTTTATGGGATTAGAAATAAATGTTATTTCTATGGAAGAAAGTTTTATTCTTGATCTAATTGATCAAATTACGATCCTTTAGAAAAAGAAAAGCTATTGAACATTATCTCTCTTTTGCAATCAATCCAAAAGAGCCTAAAATAGGACAATCAAAATTATCTGCAAAAGTCAATCAAGAAAAGGAATTATATTCTTATGTAAAAATTCTTGATAGAGCCTCTCAAAAAGAAAGAGAGCCTACGATAAATGAATTACAAAGCGAAATCAATCTGATAAAATCAGAAATCAAGATCCTTAAAGATAAGGTTACTTCAATCACTAATTCTAGTAATTGGAATGAAGATTTCACTTCTTCAGAAGAAGAAGCTGATAACGAAGAAAATGCATCTTGTTCTAAAGAAAAGGGTCAAGAAATAAATCAAATTGATTTTAAGAATTTAGTTTGGATCAATAAAATTGATCAAATTAAATCACAAAAATGGTTTACAAAAGTAACTCTTATCATTAATAAAGAGTTTACAATTACAATTGACGCTCTTCTTGATACAGGAGCAGATGTTAATTGTATAAATGAAGGAATTATACCTTCAAAATATTATTCTAAAACAACACAGTTTATAACTGCGGCTAATAAACAACCATTAATTGTCAATTATAAACTTTCTGATGTTGCTATATGTAACTCGGGAGTCTGTATTAATACTACATTTATCTTAATAAAGAATATTTCTACGCCTGTAATACTAGGCAATCCATTTATTCAAATGCTTTTTCCTATTAATAAAATTAATGAAAAGGGTTTATTTACTACGCTTAAAGGCAGAAAAATCTTTTTCCCTTTTTCAACAACTCCTGTTGTTAAATCTATAAATATTTTACAACAGGTTATTGACAATAAAATTTGTTTCATAAACTCTTTAAAAGAAGAAATTAATTTTAAAAAAATAAATGAGAGTATTAAAACCGACAAGGTTAAAGAAAGAATTAATTCTATTCTTCAAAAAATCACTACTGAAATTTGTGCTGAAGCCCCAAATGCTTTTTGGGATAGAAAACAGCATTCTGTTGATCTTCCTTATACTGAAGATTTTGAAGAAAATAAAATTACTACAAAAGCTAGACCTATTGCTATGGGAGCAAGACTTTTAAAATATTGTCAAGAAGAAATAGAAAGTCTTTTGCAAAAGGGTCTAATTAGACCAAGCCATAGTCCATGGAGTTGCCCAGCATTTTATGTTGAAAATGCTTCTGAAATTGAAAGAGGTGCTCCTAGACTGGTTATCAATTACAAACCGCTTAATAAAGCACTCAAATGGATAAAACATCCACTTCCTAATAAAAGGGATTTGTTAAATAGAATTTTTAAAGGAAATATATTTTCTTGATACGAGTCGATTGTAAATCTGCAAAAGATATATTATTTAAGGATGTTAAAAACATTGCTTCAAAACAAATCTTTGCTAGATGGCAATCTATTTTAGCATGTTTTGATTTTGATATTGAGCATATTGCAGGGAAAAATAATTCTCTACCAGACTTTTTAACACGAGAATTCTTGCAGGGACAATCAGTGGAAGCAGATTGTCAAACGACAAGCACAAAGCTAAAAAGCATACGGCACCGAAAAAAAGACCAATGTTAATCTTGTCCAAAACTAATCAAAAGCAAAAGCAAAATATTGCTACAAAGAAGAAATCCTCCTACTGAAGATCTATCCAAAATTGATCCTAATACGGAATTCAAGGATGATGACGAAGCATATGATCTTCAATATTACAAAGATGCTATTTTCCTTCAAAAGGGAAATAGAGATGAGATAAGATATCCATATCTTATTTCTGGGGTTATAAATTGTTTTCCTGTGGAAACAGATCTAAAAGGTCTATCCCCATTACAAATTGCTCAGGGTCATCTTAATAAAGATCTCCCAAATCATTTTGGGAAGAAAACCCGAGAATATTTTGAAGCAATTCTTATAGAGACAGCCTCTGTTGAAATTCAACATGCTACAAAAAATCAGAAGGAAATTGCCTTTTCTAAATTCTTAATTAAAAGAATTCTTTTACCTTCTAATTGGGGAGTTCCTTTACATCAAGGAAGACAACTTGAAACATATCAAGGTTTACCCAATTATTACAATTACCATGATTACATAAAAGCATGGGAAAATACCCTTATTTACGAGAATTCTTCTCGCAAACATTCATGGTGGATGAAATTCATCCTTGATGATGTTAATCAATTTATTCCAAATTGGTTTCTATTATTCTTTTTCTCATGGGGGGCATCTCCTATCATTTTCCCTCGCGTTATTAAAAGAATATGGGAAAAATTCCACGAAACTAATAATCAATTAGACAGTCATCCAGCTGTCCTCCAATTCATGAATCAATATGGGATTTCATGGATTATTAGATGGGATTATATCCTACAAAATTCCAGGTTTGAGAAAAAAGAACAAAAGTTCAGCATGAATATGCTTGAGAGGAGAATACTCCTTAAATGGTGGCCTAAAGAGGACTTCTTTGGAGAAGGAAAAGTATTTGGACGTAAAAGGAATTTTCTCAATCAAACCAAATTTCAAGAAATTCATAGGCATTTGAATGCTGAAACTCCTTCTCATTCCTCTTTGTTAAAAAATCTATTCCAAACAATGGATAAAGAATCCATTTCTACCATGTGGAAAGAAGTGTTCGGGAAAGATATGATGGTTGATAGCCCATCTTCGTCTAATTCCATTAAAGAAGACGAACTCATGAAGGATGCCCAAGAGCCAATTACTGAAGATGAAATTGCAAAATTCACTTTGGCATTAATGGGTGGAGAAGATGATGCGCCTAATTAAAGAAGGAAGACAGCTGTAAAGAAAAGTGGTCACTACGTAAGCCCTTTACGAAAGCGAACTTACGTCGAGAAAAAGCTAAAAGCTTCAATAATGTAATCTACTTCGTTTACTACTTTTCTCGCCTATTTAAGTGTTGTTTCCTTTCGGTTGTTGATGATCGATTCCTAGCATTGTAAAATCCTCTCTCTAGAATCCTCTCCTCTTCTTTCCAAAGATTGTAATATCCGCTTGAAGAAAGTTTTATGTAAGTCTTCTTTCATATTTTCCTCTTCTCTCGTTTATAATTTATGAGCAAGGTTCATATATTAGAAGATTAAAATTATTTGATGAAGTATGGAATCCTCCATTGGATTATATTATTACCGATCCTTTAAATTATAAACAAAAATTAAGAAGTAAAGTTAAATCAACCTATCTTTTAATTAACTATCTAGAAGAGCAAATTGCTAGTCAGGAAATTCCTGAATCTTCAAAAGAAATATATTTTCGTCCTCAATTAAAAAGGGCATACAAAAGCTTAAAAGCTTTTGAACATCAAGGAGCAATGTTCCTTGCGTAAAACGCAAAATTCGTAGAGATCCTGTTCAGAGTGGTATCAGAGCCAGACTGAAGAGAAAATTTCTCTAAAGAAAGACTGAAACTATTTAATTCAAAAGATCTGAAGCTCTACACGAGCTCTGCTCTAAGTCGAGTATCCGTAAAGCCTGTAAGTCCTTGGTGAAGGCAAAAGGTAGGAATAAAGCTTTGACAGTATCTTCCGATCTAATGAAGAAAATATTTCATACTTTCTATAAAGAGAAATCTCCTAAAAATGTTCTTAAAAAGAACAAGGAAATTGTTTATTCGAAAAACTTTGATAAAAGTCTTCAAGACCGAAATTACCGTAAGTTTCAAAGTTTGAAGTTTATAAGAAAGGAAGCTTTGAATTTCAAAGCGATTATGTTATAAAAACGATTGAAGAAACAATTCCTTTAAAAGGAGGATATGATTCTCGATCACTTCTTTCAAAAAATATGATTGAAGTTCATAAAGAAAAATATAAATTCCCGCATCTAGGAATGATCCAAATTGGAATTAAGCCATTAACCCGAGATGGGTTAAATGTTAGTGCCTTAATTATGGTTAGAGACCAAAGGCATTTGAATCTAGAAGATTCTCTTCTTGGAATAATTGAGTCCACACTTTGTGAAGGACCAATATATTTCGATTGTTTTCCAAATTATCCTTTATCTCTTTCGGATCCAAATATTACGGATGCCCTCACTCTTAATATTAAGACTTCGGGTACAAAATGAAAGAAGAATCGAGAATATTGTTCTCGTTTATAGAATTTACTATAAAGTTATGAATACAACAATCTCGAGATTTAATGTTAATTCTCAACAAATTTGTTCTAAGAAAGGAGAAACTACTCTTTTCTTAACAGATATTACTAAAAGTAATATTGTTGTTCCTAAAACTATATTATGGAACCAAGTTAGTCTTCCAGAAACATGGAAGTTTGAAAATGCATCTCTTCCAATTAAAAAGGAAAATAGAAAATTGGAACGTATTATACAATACATAGATGGAGATGTTGAAATTAAGTTTGCTTCTCAAAGAAGATTCAAACTAAAAATTGATGAAGATGCTAGAAGCTCTACATCCTCTCGTTCCTTATACGGAACATGAAAAAATGAGTATTTACGGAATTAATACAACTCCGGATCAAATATCTCAACTCTGAATATAAGGTTGAAATACCTAAAAGTGAAAGCTCCGTAAATCTCGGATCACCAACTTTTTCAGATTTTGGGTACAATGTTTTCATGATAAAAGAAAATTTTATATCTAAAGCTATCCAAAGAAGTTTAAATAAAACTGAAAATATTTATAAAAGAAAATGGTTTCTTTGCGACCTTTCTTTAAAACAAAAAACTTTATATTCTAAAAGATATGAAGAATGGAGAGAAAATACTAATTTAAAAATAGACTTCTTTATCTGGCTTGAAAATATTTATTTTCCGAAAAGAAAGAAGGAATTTCCAAATTTTGCAAATAAAGAATTTATTTCTGTTCTTGAAAAAAGTTATAAAATTTTTATTCATGAAACAGGAGAAGAATCTAATGAGATTCATTCCCCTTTTTCAACATTACAAATTAAAAAAGGAGGAAAAGAAATTTATGCTGTTCCTATCAAATCTGAATCAGGAAAAGCTGATTTTGATCATATAACTCAACAAAATAATTTTACAAATTTAGCTTTACATACTATTGGAAATCAGACCAATAGAATTGAAGAAATTTTGTCTCCAAAAAAGACTGAGCTAAAATGTTCAGATACGATTATGATAAAACCTCCTCCTAATCTCAAGAAGGAAAAATTTCATTTAAATTCTAAAAAGGATGAAGAATTCCTTGAAGGATTGATCACAAGACTTCAAAAAATAAATATTAGAACTGAAGCTTCCAGCTCAGAAATTATCTCGATGATTTCGAAAGAAAATAATTCAGAAATATCTGAAGATGATACTCAAGTTAATAAACTTGAAAAAATTTCAATTGTTAAACCATATTATAAACGTTCTACACCAATTGATCTTCAAATTGAAGAAGAAAAACAATTGGTAAATTACAGTGGTGAATCCATTACTGAATGGAACCTTGATGGAAAATCTGAATATCAGATTAAAACTATGGCAAAGCAAATGCTTATATATCATCTGCCGCCAAATTAAAAGAAAATAATGATAGGCGCGTTGCCCGAGCCATCATTACAGGGTTCACAGGCCAACTACAAGGTTGGTGGGATTTTTATATTTCAAAAGAAGCAAAGAATAAAATTCTTAATGCTACTTTATTTGATCCTATATCTCAAAGAGAAGAATCAGATGCGGTTAATACACTTATTTACACTATACTATCAAATTTTGTTGGAGCTAATACGCTACAACTTGATAGGTCTAATAAGCAATTATTAAATTTGAGATGTCGAACACTATCTGATTTTAGATGGTATAAAGATGTCTTTATGTCCAAAGTTTTAACTAGGAATGACTGCAATATGAATTTCTGGAAAGAAAAATTTATTGCAGGATTGCCACCGCTTTTTGCGGAAAAGGTTCTAAACAAACTAAAAGCTAAAACAGCACATGGAGAAATTCTTTGGGAAAATCTTTCCTATGGTGATATTTCTGCAGAAATTACTGCAGAAGGAATGATTCTTCTCTTTGAGATATAGGATCAAATAAAGTAGCATTAAGAATTTTATTCTTTGCTTCTTTTGAAATATAAAAATCCCACCAACCTTGTAGAGATCAAACGCAAAATTCGTAGAGATCCTGTTCAGAGTGGTATCAGAGCCAGACTGAAGAGAAAATTTCTCTAAAGAAAGACTGAAACTATTTAATTCAAAAGATCTGAAGCTCTACACGAGCTCTGCTCTAAGTCGAGTATCCGTAAAGCCTGTAAGTCCTTGGTGAAGGCAAAAGGTAGGAATAAAGCTTTGACAGTATCTTCCGATCTAATGAAGAAAATATTTCATACTTTCTATAAAGAGAAATCTCCTAAAAATGTTCTTAAAAAGAACAAGGAAATTGTTTATTCAGAAAACTTTGATAAAAGTCTTCAAGACTGGAAATTACCAGAAGTTTCAAAGTTTGAAGTTTATAAGAAAGGAAGCTTTGAATTTCAAAGCGATTATGTTATAAAAACGATTGAAGAAACAATTCCTTTAAAAGGAGGATATGATTCTCGATCACTTCTTTCAAAAAATATGATTGAAGTTCATAAAGAAAAATATAAATTCCTCGCATCTAGGAATGATCCAAATTGGAATTAAGCCATTAACCCGAGATGGGTTAAATGTTTGTGCCTTAATTATGGTTAGAGACCAAAGGCATTTGAATCTAGAAGATTCTCTTCTTGGAATAATTGAGTCCACACTTTGTGAAGGACCAATATATTTCAATTGTTTTCCAAATTATCCTTTATCTCTTTCAGATCCAAATATTCTGGATGCCCTCACTCTTAATATTAAGACTTCGGGGTACAAAATGAAAGAAGAATCAGAGAATATTGTTCTCGTTTATAGAATTTACTATAAAGTTATGAATACAACAATCTCGAGATTTAATGTTAATTCTCAACAAATTTGTTCTAAGAAAGGAGAAACTACTCTTTTCTTAACGAGATATTACTAAAAGTAATATTGTTGTTCCTAAAACTATATTATGGAACCAAGTTAGTCTTCCGTAAACATGGAAGTTTGAAAATGCATCTCTTCCAATTAAAAAGGAAAATAGAAAATTGGAACGTATTATACAATACATAGATGGAGATGTTGAAATTAAGTTTGCTTCTCAAAGAAGATTCAAACTAAAAATTGATGAAGATGCTAGAAGCTCTACATCCTCTCGTTCCTTATACGGAACATGAAAAAATGAGTATTTCCGGAATTAATACAACTCCGGATCAAATATCTCAACCCCGAATATAAGGTTGAAATACCTAAAAGTGAAAGCTCCGTAAATCCCGGATCACCAACTTTTTCGTGATTTTAGGTACAATGTTTTCATGATAAAAGAAAATTTTATATCTAAAGCTATCCAAAGAAGTTTAAATAAGACTGAAAATATTTATAAAAGAAAATGGTTTCTTTGCGACCTTTCTTTAAAACAAAAAACTTTATATTCTAAAAGATATGAAGAATGGAGAGAAAATACTAATTTAAAAATAGACTTCTTTATCCGGCTTGAAAATATTTATTTTCCGGCAAGAAGAAGAAGGAATTTCCAAATTTTGCAAATAAAGAATTTATTTCTGTTCTTGAAAAAAGTTATAAAATTTTTATTCATGAAACAGGAGAAGAATCTAATGAGATTCATCCCCCTTTTTCAACATTACAAATTAAAAAAGGAGGAAAAGAAATTTATGCTGTTCCTATCAAATGCGAATCGGGAAAAAGCCGATTTTGATCATATAACTCAACAAAATAATTTTACAAATTTAGCTTTACATACTATTGGAAATCAGACCAATAGAATTGAAGAAATTTTGTCTCCAAAAAAGACTGAGCTAAAATGTTCAGATACGATTATGATAAAACCTCCTCCTAATCTCAAGAAGGAAAAATTTCATTTAAATTCTAAAAAGGATGAAGAATTCCTTGAAGGATTGATCACAAGACTTCAAAAAATAAATATTAGAACTGAAGCTTCCAAATTTCGAAATTATCTCGATGATTTCGAAAGAAAATAATTCAGAAATATCTGAAGATGATACTCAAGTTAATAAACTTGAAAAAATTTCAATTGTTAAACCATATTATAAACGTTCTACACCAATTGATCTTCAAATTGAAGAAGAAAAACAATTGGTAAATTACGGTGGTGAATCCATTCTTGAATGGAACCTTGATGGAAAATCCGAATATCGATTAAAACTATGGCAAAGCAAATGCTTATATATTCATCCGCCGCCAAATTAAAAGAAAATAATGATAGGCGGTTGCCCGTGCCATCATTACGGGGTTCACGAGGCCAACTACAAGGTTGGTGGGATTTTTATATTTCAAAAGAAGCAAAGAATAAAATTCTTAATGCTACTTTATTTGATCCTATATCTCAAAGAGAAGAATCGAATGCGGTTAATACACTTATTTACACTATACTATCAAATTTTGTTGGAGCTAATACGCTACAACTTGATAGGTCTAATAAGCAATTATTAAATTTGAGATGTCGAACACTATCTCGATTTTAGATGGTATAAAGATGTCTTTATGTCCAAAGTTTTAACTAGGAATGACCGCAATATGAATTTCGGAAAGAAAAATTTATTGCGAGGATTGCCACCGCTTTTTTGCGGAAAAGGTTCTAAACAAACTAAAAGCTAAAACAGCACATGGAGAAATTCTTTGGGAAAATCTTTCCTATGGTGATATTTACTCGAGAAATTACTGTGAAGGAATGGTTCTTTGTAATGATATCAAGTTGAAAAAACAACTTGAATTACAAAGAAACGAAAATAGAAATATTATTGGCAATTTTTGCGAACAAATAGGGCTTGAAACCGAGTCTTATCGCGACGTAATAAAGAAAAAACATAAGTTTAAAAAGAAGCAAAAGTTTTTTCCTACGTAAAATTTCTCTAAAAGAGAAAAAAAGTCTACTAAAGGACTTCCAAAAGAAATAAAAAAGAAATATCCTAAAGCCTCTAATAAAGAAGCACAACCAGTTTGTTGGAAATGTGGTAAAATTGGCCACAAAGCTAATAAATGTTATGTTAAAAAGAAGATTAATAATCTTAATATTGATAGAGATTTAAAAGAATCTCTTTGCAATATACTTCTTAATGAAGAAGAACCAGATGAAGAAATCTTCATCAGAGTCATCGCGGATTCTTTTGAATCCTCTGAATCAGGAGATAATGAAATAGAATCTGATACGCAAAGTTGTAAATCAGATTGTGATTGCGATGAATGTCTCATAAATTTTATGGGATTAGAAATAAATGTTATTTCTATGGAAGAAAGTTTTATTCTTGATCTAATTGATCAAATTATCGATCCTTTAGAAAAAGAAAAGCTATTGAACATTATCTCTCTTTTGCAATCAATCCAAAAGAGCCTAAAATAGGACAATCAAAATTATCTGCAAAAGTCAATCAAGAAAAGGAATTATATTCTTATGTAAAAATTCTTGATAGAGCCTCTCAAAAAGAAAGAGAGCCTACGATAAATGAATTACAAAGCGAAATCAATCTGATAAAATCAGAAATCAAGATCCTTAAAGATAAGGTTACTTCAATCACTAATTCTAGTAATTGGAATGAAGATTTCACTTCTTGGAAGAAGAAGGCGATAACGAAGAAAATGCATCTTGTTCTAAAGAAAAGGGTCAAGAAATAAATCAAATTGATTTTAAGAATTTAGTTTGGATCAATAAAATTGATCAAATTAAATCACAAAAATGGTTTACAAAAGTAACTCTTATCATTAATAAAGAGTTTACAATTACAATTGACGCTCTTCTTGATACAGAGCGATGTTAATTGTATAAATGAAGGAATTATACCTTCAAAATATTATTCTAAAACAACACAGCTTTATAACTGCGGCTAATAAACAACCATTAATTGTCAATTATAAACTTTCGATGTTGCTATATGTAACTCTGAGAGTCCGTATTAATACTACATTTATCTTAATAAAGAATATTTCTACGCCGTAATACTAGGCAATCCATTTATTCAAATGCTTTTTCCTATTAATAAAATTAATGAAAAGGGTTTATTTACTACGCTTAAAGGCGTAAAAATCTTTTTCCCTTTTTTCAACAACTCCCGTTGTTAAATCTATAAATATTTTACAACAGGTTATTGACAATAAAATTTGTTTCATAAACTCTTTAAAAGAAGAAATTAATTTTAAAAAAATAAATGAGAGTATTAAAACCGACAAGGTTAAAGAAAAGAATTAATTCTATTCTTCAAAAAATCACTACGAAATTTGTCTTTGAAGCCCCAAATGCTTTTTGGGATAGAAAACGAAGATTCGTTGATCTTCCTTATACCGAAGATTTTGAAGAAAATAAAATTACTACAAAAGCTAGACCTATTGCTATGGGAGCAAGACTTTTAAAATATTGTCAAGAAGAAATAGAAAGTCTTTTGCAAAAGGGTCTAATTAGACCAAGCCATAGTCCATGGAGTTGCCCAGCATTTTATGTTGAAAATGCTTCTGAAATTGAAAGAGGTGCTCCTAGACTGGTTATCAATTACAAACCGCTTAATAAAGCACTCAAATGGATAAAACATCCACTTCCTAATAAAAGGGATTTGTTAAATAGAATTTTTAAAGGAAATATATTTTCTTCTTTCGATCTTAAATCAGGATTTTATCAAATACAGATAAAAGAAGAGGATAAATATAAAACAGCTTTTTACGGTTCCATTTGGACATTATGAATGGAACGTCATGCCATTCGGGTTAAAAAATGCCCCTATGGAATTTCAAAATATTATGAATAAAATTTATAATCCTTATATGGATTTTATCATTGTTTATATTGATGATGTTTTAGTTTTCTCTGAAACAATTGAAAAACACTTTAAACATCTTAATATATTTATTAATGCTACAAAGCATGCTGGATTAGCAGTTAATCCTAAAAAGGTTAAGCTATTCCAAACAAGAATAAAATTCTTGGGTCACTATATTGAGAATAGAATAATTACTCCTATAGAGAGAGTTATTTTATTTTCAGAAAAATTTCCAGATAAAATATCTGATTTAAATCAATTACAACGATTTCTTGGTTGTCTCAATTATATTGGGGATTTTTATCAAGATTTAGCTAAAGATTGTAAGCTATTATTTCAAAGATTAAAAAAGAATCCTCTTCCCTGGACTGATGCTCATACAGCAGCAGTCAAGAAAATTAAAGAAAGAGTAAAAGAACTCCCTTGTTTATCGTTATCCAACCCAGAAGCTTTCAAAATTATTGAAACAGATGCTTCCGAAATCGGATACGGAGGGATTCTTAAACAAAAGAATTCTGAAAATTCTAAAGAAGAATTAGTCAGATTTACTTCAGGAATTTGGAATAATTCTCAAAAGAATTATTCAACTGTCAAGAAAGAATTACTTTCAATTGTCAAATGTGTTACTAAATTTGAAAGTGACATATTAAACAAGAAATTCTTGATACGAGTCGATTGTAAATCTGCAAAAGATATATTATTTAAGGATGTTAAAAACATTGCTTCAAAACAAATCTTTGCTAGATGGCAATCTATTTTAGCATGTTTTGATTTTGATAATCAATTAGACAGTCATCCAGCTGTCCTCCAATTCATGAATCAATATGGGATTTCATGGATTATTAGATGGGATTATATCCTACAAAATTCCGTGTTTGAGAAAAAAGAACAAAAGTTCAAGCATGAATATGTATATATATATATATATATATATATATATATATATATATATATATATATATATATTGTAGTTAGTTTGTGTTTAACCGGATCCCCTTCCATCTTGCTAACGGGATGATAAGGCTGATGTCATCTTGAAATACATGCCGGACGAAGCTAGGCTATCGAAGGCCGGAGAACACTAGGCCGAATGAGGGTATTGCCGGTGGACTTGACGAGGAAGATGATGGCCCGGGCGACGACTACATCGAATTGCAGGACGAGGACATTGACAAGCTCTACAAATTGGTACCTTGCTGCTTTGCCAAGCATATACTACTGCCTCTTGTATTCTTTTATCAAGGGTCGCTTATCCTATAATCCATGAAATCCCATATTGATTCATGAATTGGAGGACAATTTGGATGATCGTCTAATTGATTATCAAAATCAAAACATGCTAAAATAGATTGCCATCTAGCAAAGATTTGTTTTGAAGCAATGTTTTTAACATCCTTAAATAATATATCTTTTGCAGATTTACAATCGACTCGTATCAAGAATTTCTTGTTTAATATGTCACTTTCAAATTTAGTAACACATTTGACAATTGAAAGTAATTCTTTCTTGACAGTTGAATAATTCTTTTGAGAATTATTCCAAATTCCTGAAGTAAATCTGACTAATTCTTCTTTAGAATTTTCAGAATTCTTTTGTTTAAGAATCCCTCCGTATCCGATTTCGGAAGCATCTGTTTCAATAATTTTGAAAGCTTCTGGGTTGGATAACGATAAACAAGGTAGTTCTTTTACTCTTTCTTTAATTTTCTTGACTGCTGCTGTATGAGCATCAGTCCAGGGAAGAGGATTCTTTTTTAATCTTTGAAATAATAGCTTACAATCTTTAGCTAAATCTTGATAAAAATCCCCAATATAATTGAGACAACCAAGAAATCGTTGTAATTGATTTAAATCAGATATTTTATCTGGAAATTTTTCTGAAAATAAAATAACTCTCTCTATAGGAGTAATTATTCTATTCTCAATATAGTGACCCAAGAATTTTATTCTTGTTTGGAATAGCTTAACCTTTTTAGGATTAACTGCTAATCCAGCATGCTTTGTAGCATTAATAAATATATTAAGATGTTTAAAGTGTTTTTCAATTGTTTCAGAGAAAACTAAAACATCATCAATATAAACAATGATAAAATCCATATAAGGATTATAAATTTTATTCATAATATTTTGAAATTCCATAGGGGCATTTTTTAACCCGAATGGCATGACGTTCCATTCATAATGTCCAAATGGAACTGTAAAAGCTGTTTTATATTTATCCTCTTCTTTTATCTGTATTTGATAAAATCCTGATTTAAGATCGAAAGAAGAAAATATATTTCCTTTAAAAATTCTATTTAACAAATCCCTTTTATTAGGAAGTGGATGTTTTATCCATTTGAGTGCTTTATTAAGCGGTTTGTAATTGATAACCGATCCAGGAGCACCTCTTTCAATTTCGAAGCATTTTCAACATAAAATGTCGAGGCAACTCCATGGACTATGGCTTGGTCTAATTAGACCCTTTTGCAAAAGACTTTCTATTTCTTCTTGACAATATTTTAAAAGTCTTGCTCCCATAGCAATAGGTCTAGCTTTTGTAGTAATTTTATTTTCTTCAAAATCTTCGCATAAGGAAGATCAACGCAATCTTGTTTTCTATCCCAAAAAGCATTTGGGGCTTCAAAGACAAATTTCGTAGTGATTTTTTGAAGAATAGAATTAATTCTTTCTTTAACCTTGTCGGTTTTAATACTCTCATTTATTTTTTTAAAATTAATTTCTTCTTTTAAAGAGTTTATGAAACAAATTTTATTGTCAATAACCTCGTTGTAAAATATTTATAGATTTAACAACGTGAGTTGTTGAAAAAGGGAAAAAGATTTTTCTCGCCTTTAAGCGTAGTAAATAAACCCTTTTCATTAATTTTATTAATAGGAAAAAGCATTTGAATAAATGGATTGCCTAGTATTACAGGCGTAGAAATATTCTTTTATTAAGATAAATGTAGTATTAATACGGACTCCCGAGTTACATATAGCAACATCGAAAGTTTATAATTGACAATTAATGGTTGTTTATTAGCCGCAGCTTATAAACCGTGTTGTTTTAGAATAATATTTTGAAGGTATAATTCCTTCATTTATACAATTAACATCTCGCTCCCGTATCAAGAAGAGCGTCAATTGTAATTGTAAACTCTTTATTAATGATAAGAGTTACTTTTGTAAACCATTTTTGTGATTTAATTTGATCAATTTTATTGATCCAAACTAAATTCTTAAAATCAATTTGATTTATTTCTTGACCCTTTTCTTTAGAACAAGATGCATTTTCTTCAGTTATCGCCTTCTTCTTCCGAAGAAGTGAAATCTTCATTCCAATTACTAGAATTAGTGATTGAAGTAACCTTATCTTTAAGGATCTTGATTTCTCGATTTTATCGATTGATTTCGCTTTGTAATTCATTTATCGTAGGCTCTCTTTCTTTTTGAGAGGCTCTATCAAGAATTTTTACATAAGAATATAATTCCTTTTCTTGATTGACTTTTGCGGATAATTTTGATTGTCCTATTTTAGGCTCTTTTCGGATTGATTGCAAAAGAGAGATAATGTTCAATAGCTTTTCTTTTTCTAAAGGATCGTAATTTGATCAATTAGATCAAGAATAAAACTTTCTTCCATAGAAATAACATTTATTTCTAATCCCATAAAATTTATGAGACATTCATCGCAATCACAATCTCGATTTACAACTTTGCGTATCGATTCTATTTCATTATCTCCTCGATTCGGAGGATTCAAAAGAATCCACGATGACTCTGATGAAGATTTCTTCATCTGGTTCTTCTTCATTAAGAAGTATATTGCAAAGAGATTCTTTTAAATCTCTATCAATATTAAGATTATTAATCTTCTTTTTAACATAACATTTATTAGCTTTGTGGCCAATTTTACCACATTTCCAACAAACTGGTTGTGCTTCTTTATTAGAGGCTTTAGGATATTTCTTTTTTATTTCTTTTGGAAGTCCTTTAGTAGACTTTTTTCTCTTTTTAGAGAAATTTTCTGTAGGAAAAAACTTTTGCTTCTTTTTAAACTTATGTTTTTTCTTTATTCTGTCGCGATAAGACTCAGTTTCAAGCCCTATTTGTTCGCAAAAATTGCCAATAATATTTCTATTTTCGTTTCTTTGTAATTCAAGTTGTTTTTTCAACTTGATATCATTACAAAGAACCATTCCTTCTGCATAGATTTCGCAAAATATCACCATAGGAAAGATTTTCCCAAAGAATTTCTCCATGTGCTGTTTTAGCTTTTAGTTTGTTTAGAACCTTTTCCGCAAAAAGCGGTGGCAATCCTGCAATAAATTTTTCTTTCCAGAAATTCATATTGCAGTCATTCCTAGTTAAAACTTTGGACATAAAGACATCTTTATACCATCTAAAATCAGATAGTGTTCGACATCTCAAATTTAATAATTGCTTATTAGACCTATCAAGTTGTAGCGTATTAGCTCCAACAAAATTTGATAGTATAGTGTAAATAAGTGTATTAACCGCATCTGATTCTTCTCTTTGAGATATAGGATCAAATAAAGTAGCATTAAGAATTTTATTCTTTGCTTCTTTTGAAATATAAAAATCCCACCAACCTTGTAGTTGGCCCGTGAACCCCGTAATGATGGCTCCGGGCAACCGCCTATCATTATTTTCTTTTAATTTGGCGGCGATGAATATATAAGCATTTGCTTTGCCATAGTTTTAATCGATATTCGATTTTCCATCAAGGTTCCATTCAAGAATGGATTCACCACCGTAATTTACCAATTGTTTTTCTTCTTCAATTTGAAGATCAATTGGTGTAGAACGTTTATAATATGGTTTAACAATTGAAATTTTTTCAAGTTTATTAACTGAGTATCATCTTCGATATTTCGAATTATTTTCTTCGAAATCATCGAGATAATTTCTGAGTGGAAGCTTCAGTTCTAATATTTATTTTTTGAAGTCTTGTGATCAATCCTTCAAGGAATTCTTCATCCTTTTTAGAATTTAAATGAAATTTTTCCTTCTTGAGATTAGGGAGGAGGTTTTATCATAATCGTATCTCGAACATTTTAGCTCGCTTTTTTTGGAGACAAAATTTCTTCAATTCTATTGGTCCGATTTCCAATAGTATGTAAAGCTAAATTTGTAAAATTATTTTGTTGAGTTATATGATCAAAATCAGCTTTTCCCGATTCGCATTTGATAGGAACAACATAAATTTCTTTTCCTCCTTTTTTAATTTGTAATGTTGAAAAGGGGGATGAATCTCATTAGATTCTTCTCCTGTTTCATGAATAAAAATTTTATAACTTTTTTCAAGAACGAAAATAAATTCTTTATTTGCAAAATTTGGAAATTCCTTCTTTCTTGCCGGAAAATAAATATTTTCAAGCCGATAAAGAAGTCTATTTTTAAATTAGTATTTTCTCTCCATTCTTCATATCTTTTAGAATATAAAGTTTTTTGTTTTAAAGAAAGGTCGCAAAGAAACCATTTTCTTTTATAAATATTTTCAGTTTTATTTAAACTTCTTTGGATAGCTTTAGATATAAAATTTTCTTTTATCATGAAAACATTGTACCCAAAATCTCGAAAAAGTTGGTGATCCGGATTTCGAGCTTTCACTTTTTAGGTATTTCAACCTTATATTCAAGGTTGAGATATTTGATCCGGAGTTGTATTAATTCCGAAATACTCATTTTTTCATGTTCCGTATAAGGAACAGAGGATGTAGAGCTTCTAGCATCTTCATCAATTTTTAGTTTGAATCTTCTTTGAGAAGCAAACTTAATTTCAACATCTCCATCTATGTATTGTATAATACGTTCCAATTTTCTATTTTCCTTTTTAATTGGAAGAGATGCATTTTCAAACTTCCATGTTTCTCGGAAGACTAACTTGGTTCCATAATATAGTTTTAGGAACAACAATATTACTTTTAGTAATATCCGTTAAGAAAAAGAGTAGTTTCTCCTTTCTTAGAACAAATTTGTTGAGAATTAACATTAAATCTCGAGATTGTTGTATTCATAACTTTATAGTAAATTCTATAAACGAGAACAATATTCTCTCGATTCTTCTTTCATTTTGTACCCCGAAGTCTTAATATTAAGAGTGAGGGCATCCGTAATATTTGGATCCGAAAGAGATAAAGGATAATTTGGAAAACAACCGAAATATATTGGTCCTTCACAAAGTGTGGACTCAATTATTCCAAGAAGAGAATCTTCTAGATTCAAATGCCTTTGGTCTCTAACCATAATTAAGGCACTAACATTTAACCCATCTCGGAGTTAATGGCTTAATTCCAATTTGGATCATTCCTAGATGCAGAATTTATATTTTTCTTTATGAACTTCAATCATATTTTTTGAAAGAAGTGATCGAGAATCATATCCTCCTTTTAAAGGAATTGTTTCTTCAATCGTTTTTATAACATAATCGCTTTGAAATTCAAAGCTTCCTTTCTTATAAACTTCAAACTTTGAAACTTCGGTAATTTCCGAGTCTTGAAGACTTTTATCAAAGTTTTCACGAATAAACAATTTCCTTGTTCTTTTTAAGAACATTTTTAGGAGATTTCTCTTTATAGAAAGTATGAAATATTTTCTTCATTAGATCGGAAGATACTTGTCAAAGCTTTTTTCCTACCTTTTGCCTTCACCAAGGACTTACAGGCTTTACGGATACTCGACTTAGAGCAGAGCTCGTGTAGAGCTTCAGATCTTTTGAATTAAATAGTTTCAGTCTTTCTTTAGAGAAATTTTCTCTTCAGTCTGGCTCTGATACCACTCTGAACAGGATCTCTACGAATTTTGCGTTTTACGCAAGGAACATTGCTCCTTGATGTTCAAAAGCTTTTAAGCTTTTGTATGCCCTTTTTAATTGAGGACGAAAATATATTTCTTTTGAAGATTCAGGAATTTCCTGACTAGCAATTTGCTCTTCTAGATAGTTAATTAAAAGATAGGTTGATTTAACTTTACTTCTTAATTTTTGTTTATAATTTAAAGGATCGGTAATAATATAATCCAATGGAGGATTCCATACTTCATCAAATAATTTTAATCTTCTAATATATGAACTGCTCATAAATTATAAACAGAGAAGAGGAAAATATGAAAGAAGACTTACATAAAACTTTCTTCAAGCGGATATTACAATGCTGGAAAGAAGAGGAGAGGATTCTAGAGAGAGGATTTTACAATGCTAGGAATCGATGATCAACAACTAAAGGAAACAACACTTAAATAGGCGAAAAGTAGTAAACAAGAGATTACATTATTGAAGCTTTTAGCTTTTGCCGACGTAGCCTGCTTTCGTAAGGGCTTACGTAGTGACCACTTTTCTTTACGATTGTCTTCCTTCTTTAATTAGGCGCATCATCTTCTCCACCCATTAATGCCAAAGTGAATTTTGCAATTTCATCTTCGATATTGGCTCTTGGGCATCCTTCATGAGTTCGTCTTCTTTAATGGAATTAGACGAAGATGGGCTATCAACCATCATATCTTTCCCGAACACTTCTTTCCACATGGTAGAAATGGATTCTTTATCCATTGTTTGGAATAGATTTTTTAACAAAGAGGAATGAGAAGGAGTTTCGACATTCAAATGCCTATGAATTTCTTGGGTTTGGTTTGATTGAGAAAATTCCTTTTTACGTCAAATACTTTTCCTTCTCCAAAGAAGTCCTCTTTTAGGCCACCATTTAAGGAGTATTCTCCTCCAAGCATATTCATGCTGAACTTTTGTTCTTTTTTCTCAAACCTGGAATTTTGTAGGATATAATCCCATCTAATAATCCATGAAATCCCATATTGATTCATGAATTGGAGGACAATTTGGATGACATGCCTAATTGATTATTAGTTTCGTGGAATTTTTCCCATATTCTTTTAATAACGCGAGGGAAAATGATAGGTTTCTATAAAGAGAAATCTCCTAAAAATGTTCTTAAAAAGAACAAGGAAATTGTTTATTCGTAAAACTTTGATAAAAGTCTTCAAGACCGGAAATTACCGTAGTTTCAAAGTTTGAAGTTTATAAGAAAGGAAGCTTTGAATTTCAAAGCGATTATGTTATAAAAACGATTGAAGAAACAATTCCTTTAAAAGGAGGATATGATTCTCGATCACTTCTTTCAAAAAAATATGATTGAAGTTCATAAAGAAAAATATAAATTCCCGCATCTAGGAATGATCCAAATTGGAATTAAGCCATTAACCCGAGATGGGTTAAATGTTAGTGCCTTAATTATGGTTAGAGACCAAAGGCATTTGAATCTAGAAGATTCTCTTCTTGGAATAATTGGAGTCCACACTTTGTGAAGGACCAATATATTTCAGTTGTTTTCCAAATTATCCTTTATCTCTTTCAGATCCAAATATTCTGGATGCCCTCACTCTTAATATTAAGACTTCGGGGTACAAAATGAAAGAAGAATCAGAGAATATTGTTCTCGTTTATAGAATTTACTATAAAGTTATGAATACAACAATCTCGAGATTTAATGTTAATTCTCAACAAATTTGTTCTAAGAAAGGAGAAACTACTCTTTTCTTAACAGATATTACTAAAAGTAATATTGTTGTTCCTAAAACTATATTATGGAACCAAGTTAGTCTTCCAGAAACATGGAAGTTTGAAAATGCATCTCTTCCAATTAAAAAGGAAAATAGAAAATTGGAACGTATTATACAATACATAGATGGAGATGTTGAAATTAAGTTTCGCTTCTCAAAGAAGATTCAAACTAAAAATTGATGAAGATGCTAGAAGCTCTACATCCTCTGTTCCTTATACCTAACATGAAAAAATGAGTATTTCCGAATTAATACAACTCAGGATCAAATATCTCAACCCCGAATATAAGGTTGAAATACCTAAAAGTGAAAGCTCCGTAAATCCCGGATCACCAACTTTTTCGATTTTGGGTACAATGTTTTCATGATAAAAGAAAATTTTATATCTAAAGCTATCCAAAGAAGTTTAAATAAAACTGAAAATATTTATAAAAGAAAATGGTTTCTTTGCGACCTTTCTTTAAAACAAAAAACTTTATATTCTAAAAGATATGAAGAATGGAGAGAAAATACTAATTTAAAAATAGACTTCTTTATCCCGGCTTGAAAATATTTATTTTCCTAAGCAAGAAAGAAGGAATTTCCAAATTTTGCAAATAAAGAATTTATTTACTGTTCTTGAAAAAAGTTATAAAATT
>CM054824.1:20047949-20110858 GCA_028984105.1 Lavandula angustifolia
GTGGCCCTCGGCCGAGAGAATGAAATGTGGCCCTCGGCCGAGAAAATGTGGCTCTCGGCCCTCGGCCCTCTGGCCTTCGGCTCCCGGCTCTTCGGCTCTCGGCCCTTCGGGTCTTAGCCCTCGGCCGAGAGCAAATATGATGTGGCATTTGGCCCTCGGCCCTCGGATGAAAGGGCCCGAGGCCGATGGAATCGTAGCCCTCCATCGGCCCTCGGCCGAGAAGAACAAGAAAAAAATTGGCAAGTTCAAATCAAAAATATATTTGTTCGAAATTGTTCGAAAATATAATTGTTATAAAAATTAATTGTTCGAAAGCGTCGGAATTACAAATTATAATTGTTCAAAATTATAAAATACATTCATTTAATCATCAGAATGAGTGGTTTCGTAGTAGCATTGTTCGAAGCATTTCCACGCCATCCACTCCCGATATCTTCTGATGTTGGTCTTCTGATTACCCCACTTGGGTGTAGGGTATCCACTGATGAGTCTTTCGATTGCCATACATGTAAACGGGCCACAACTGTTCGAATCTGGTTGCTTGAACTGTTCTGTCTACGGCATCAAGATGAACTGGGGACTCCGCCAGCCCGGATGCGTCAAGTTGAACTTATTTGTTATCCAATAACTAGAAGCCTATTAAAAGAAAGAAAGTATTTCAGATAACTTACATCTAGTCTATTGAAAATTAAGTATTTTAGATACTTACATCTAACAATCGTCCGATGAGCTTTCGGAGCGGCTTCAAATTTTGTTTTCTCACTTCAAAAATATGTGCGTCGGCCTTTTTGTTGAGTGAGTCATACAGCTCCAAAGTCCAGGACTCAAACATCTCTCTCCTCGTACATGCTATGTCGGCCTTGATCAAATCCCCGATGAACCATTCGAGCCGCCGCATCCCAGGGATTTGCATTGCCAAGCGCCGTGCAATCCTCATCTTCCTGTGGCTGATCTTCTCTTTGATTCCAGCTCGACCACTGATGTACTGTGACAATCCTCCCCTGCGGTGCGGATGTTTCCTCCACCAGATTGTCCTCAACATCCTCCCTTTCCCAATCCTCCAAACTAAAGGATGTGGATCCTCTGCTCGTACCCTTGCTCTTGCCGGTGCCGAACACTTTTTCGATTAGTTTCCCAACTTTTCCGATTTTTTTTCCCGCTCCTTCCACCGCTCATCCACTTTCTTTAACAGCTCTTCCTTGCGCTTTTCGAAGCGTTCTTCTAATGTCTGCAAGGCTTGGTCGTAAGTAGGAATAAACGAATTTTGATATGGACGATGCCGGGATGACTCTACCTCAACCGGTGCGCGTTTCTTCTTTGATTTTTTCTTTTGTGCAGCAGGCGCAGGAGTTTGTACACTGCCAGCTTCATCGACTCGCCTAGGCTGTATGGGGACGGGTCTTGGAAACGATACAGCAATCGGATCATCTCTATTCACCCTTCTCCAATATTCTGTAAGCTGCTCCTCCGGAGTAGGCATCAGAGTCTCAAGGGGAGGTGTCTGCATCTGTTAAAAAAAATGTAATCACAAGTTACAATACACTCTTCTACTTGTAAAATAATAAAAAATTATTTAAAATTTTATTTACCGGTGTGGCGAAGAAACTAATCCACTCCGTATCTGGTGGCGTAGTGTAAACCTACTTAATACAACGGGGCATACCTCCGGTGTTGACAAGGCGGACACACAGCCGACACAAATCTGGTATCGCCTCATATGCCCAAATCTAAAATGCAAGAACACCATTAAACATCATGACTACTATAAAATTGTCAAAAAATAATTAAATATTTATTCGTACCTGAATGGCCCAAACTGGCCCATAAATATTATATTTCAATTTCAACGTCTCGATTCGCTTCGGTACGAAGCTCATGTAGTGGAGGAGGGCATTGTAGGTGTAGGATCCCCATGGAAACGCGTTCTACGCGTCTAAATCATCTGCCATGACCCACATCCAGGTCTCCACCTTCTTCGTCTCGGCAGGGGCGAAGAAAAAACACATTAGTGCTAAGACATTGGCCACCTTCAGATGCTCATCTTCAGAGAGCTCACGGAGTTTATCACTTTTCCACATTTTCAGTAGCTCGCCTCCTGTTATTGGATTTCCACTTGTGAGGCTCATGTATATCGTCGACTCTCCGGGCTCACGAGGTGCATTCGTATCAAAATCAGAGGGACCGAAAAATAATCCTATCACCAGTGCATATTCGAACTGGGAAAATCTGAGCTCTTACCCGGATATATGAAAACGAGCCTCCCCGGCCGGTGCCTGCACCTCGTAGCACATCAACTGATGCAATGCTAATATCGAACTTTTTCCTTTCCTCCAGCTCAAAAGGTGCCCAAACTATCCCTCTCTAAACTGCCGGACTAAGTTATTACCCCCCGGCTTGAAAGTGTAGTCTTAATCAGTTTCGGTAAAGAATCTCTCCAGTATGTAGTCACTTTTAATGTCTTCTCTCTAATCGGGAGTTGGATGTAATTGGACTGTCAATCGAAAAAAATACATTTTAGGGCCGAAAAAGGGCCGAGTTCACGGCCGAAAGAAGGGCCGAAGTCAGGGCCGAAGGCAGGGCCGATGGAGCTTAACCGCCATCGGCCCCCCTTCGGCCCTTCATCGACCTTGGCTGCAAAATGCGATTATCAAATCAAATCCAATACAATGCCGAATAAAACGAACTACAAACCAATTTTATTCACAATACTCAATTTCCACACAATTCAACCAAAAAATCGACATCAATTAGACAAATTTCACAAAAATCGACATTAATTCGACTCAAATTTCTACCCAAAAAATCGACAAAAAATAGCTCAAAATTGGACAGATCAATACCAAATTTCACAGCAATGGCATACAATAGCAAACAATTCGACACCAAAATCGACAAATTTCGATAACAATTCAAGAAAAATAAAATTAAAGGGACGAGATCTGGAACCTGCTCGGCGTCCATGGCTGTTCGGCGGTCATTGCTCGGCGTTGGTTGCTTGGCGGTCGTTGCTCAGAGGCGGTGGATCGGCGGCGGCGCTGGATCGGCGGCGGTTGTTCGCTGGTGGAAATGCGTCGGCCCTCGCTTCTTTTGTGATAAAGGCCGAAAGCAAAAAAAAAACAGTCAGTAAATATGTGCCTTTAATTATTATCGGGGCCGATGGGGAGCAATTCTTTTCGGCCCTGAGTAAATCGGCCGTTATATTCGGGGTCGAAACATAAGCCGATAGGAGGGCCGATGGATATCGGCCACAATGGTATTTTAGCACAAGGACCCCATCAGCCCTCTATTGGCCCTAATAATGCCCATCGGCCCCCCATCGGCCCTTGCTCGGTCAGTGCGCCTAATAAGACAAAATGGCTAGATTTGTGTTTTTTATAACTCGATGGCTAAAATTGTTTTTTTTTTCTCTTTGGTTAACAGGAGGGATTTCCACAAAAAAAAAATTGGTGCACTTTCTTTACAATTTAACTGCAGAAAGGGAAAAATGGTAATCTTAAATCATATCTTTTAAAAAGTTGAATTTACAGCTGCTCTCTCCTCTCTCAACGTGAAAACGATTTCATCTCCATTTCTTCCGGCGGCGCCTCTTCTTCAAGCGTCGAATCCATCGAATCCTGGCCGAAATCCAATGAATTGGTTTAATAACTCTTCAATTTTATCTATTTCTTCGTTTTCTTCATCAATTTACGATCATTTATTGAATGGGCGTATAAGTAGTTAACACATTTGCTGTAAAATATGTTGAATCTCTATATTTTCCTCTAATGTTAATCGATTTGTTGTTGCTTATCATGATTGTTTTTTCAATTCTTATTCCTTAATGTCGATTAATTTCGAATTGGAGTCATTTAAATATTTTTCGGTGGGATTTCGCGTGTATGGGATGGTGTTCGTTTTTCATCACTGTATCTATGCTATTTAAGTCGTTTTCAACTCACAATGGGTTTTGATTGCTTTAATGTGGATGTTTGAATTCGATTATGGTCGTTTTAGGAGATGGTTGTTTTCGTTCGAAACAATGTTCTACGTCGATTTTACTTTTTAGCAAAAATAAATGCACTTTTCGATTATGCTAGTGTTCGACTGCTTAGACCGCCTGTTTGTTTTCGATTATGCTAGTGTTTGAAGAGCCTCCAGATTTGGTTGGAGTTGATGTTTTGGGACTAACTCACTTTTATGCAAAAATAAAGGCACGGTTTGGTCAATTTTAATGCACTTTTAATAAAACTTCATTTATGCGTTGGTGATAACGATGATATAGATGTCGTCGAGAAATTTTTTCCCGATTGTCCTCTTAAATGCAAACCTTTTGTTGGGATGAAATTTAAGACGTTGGATGAGGGGATACAGTTTTATCGAGACTATGCCCGATTATGTGGATTTGACGTTCGACTTGCTACTTTTGAGTTATGTGTTGATGAAGATTGTTTTGGGCGGAATTACGATCAAGCAAGTGGAGACAAATTTTAGGTTTACTATGTATTAGTTTGTGTTGTTTTTCAATTTTCTCTTAGTCATTGAATCGGATGATGTAGTGTTATTAATATCATGCTTGTACTACTATATGCAATTGACTTTTGAAGATCGTGCAACTATTATTTATGAAAAGTGCAGTTAATTTACATTATTAGTGAATTTTATTAATGTATATAAAAAGTGAACTTTTGCTACATTAACAGTACATACGTTTTATGTAAAAAGTGCAATTGTGTTTGGAACAAAGTGAAAAATTCAAATATATATACTACTACTCTATAATAGTCTACAAAGTGCTTTCTTCATGACTTATTCGTTTATATCATTTCATGATATGCAACAACTCTCTTCATGACTTTTTCCTTTATGTCATTTCCTTCTCAAGTGATAAACTTCCTTTATGTTTCGTCTTCCACCATTGAACTATCTTGTCGGATTCTTATTTCTGTAAAACAAGAAGAACATGCAGGTATAAGAATCAAGTCCCTAATGATCTTAATTTATATAATTTTGCAGGATTTCATTCACAAGTACTCATTAAATGCAATTCACAAATTAGATCCAATGGAAGCACAATTCATTCAAAACATTTACATGTTCAATAACTGCACAAATAATTAGAATTAGCTGCACTTTATGATAAACTTACTGTACAATTTAGTAGACGCAAAACTAAACAGATTCAGAAGAAGCAAAATCAATTACCAAAATTCAATGACAAAATCAAATCGAAGCAGATTCATTTCAAGAAGAATTCATTCACTAGTAATCATTATTTGCAGTTCATGGAACAGATTCAATTGATGCAAAATTCATTCAAAATATTTTATTTCAATAACTGCACAAATTATTTGAATTAAGTGCACTTTTATGATAAATCTACTGTACAAATTATTTGACGCAGAACAAAACAGATTCAGAAGAAGAAAAATCAGTTACCAAAATTCAAAACCAAAACCAGTCAAACGAGATTTAATTGAAGCATAATTCATTCTCCAAATTCATATGCACAATCATTCCAATAGTATATTCTTAAAATCAATCCATAATTCATTCACAAATTTCATATGCCCAATCATTCGAATGCCAAGTACAATCAATCCTTGAAATTCATAACCAAAATCAATCGAAACAGATTCATTTCAAGAAGAATTCATTTATTAGTATTCATTATGTGCAGTTCACATAACATATTTAATTGAAGCAGAATTCATTACATTATAATTAAATAAATGCACAAATTATTTGAATTAACTGCACTTTTAAGATAAATTTACTGCGCAATTTATCGGACACAGGACAAAAAAGATTTCAAATAGATCCTCCGCCGAGGGTTCCGTCGTTGTCTAGAGTTCCGCCACCATAGAGGGTTCCTACGACACAATTCCGGCGCTGCCGAGGGTTGCGCCGCCGCCCGGGATTCGTGCGTCCAAATTCGAAGGTAGGTCGCTGAATCGTCGTCTCCTCCAGAATCGATCTCTAATTTCAACCGGAATCGTCGCCTCTCGTTCGTGCTACCGCGCCGCCGTCGATTCTTCTTGTCGTCGATTCGTGCTACCGCGCCGCCGCCAAAAACCGCGATTCTTTTTGATTTCGCACCGTTCCTCACAATTTCGTGCAAAAAACGGTTCTACTAATTGAATTTTCGGATGAAATCTAGGAATTTTCATGGGGGAAAAATCGCTTTAGTTTCGCAGTAGTTTTGGGGCGGAAGAATTGGAATCGAGATTTTGAAAATGAGGCTTATTGGTGGTACCGCCTAATTTTTAATTTTCGTTCATTTCCGAAAATACCCTTTGTGCACTTAAATTTGTGAAGCTTTGCACTGAATTTTTCAGGCCTCAATGTGACAATTTGTGAAGAAAGTGCACCGAAAATACCCTGTGCTTCAGGAACTTTTAGCTACTCATCCAGGGCTGGAGTTCTTACAGAGTACACCTGAATTTCAGGAAAGATAGGGTATGTTCTGAACTTCAGAACGTATTTTCTTATAATTGGGGTATGTTTTTGTAGATATATTTTTGGTAATATCAGGCATGGACAATTGTGATTTCGATTTCGCAGAAGGGGTAATAAGTGATTGAGCTAGATGTGAAGAAGGCCACATATATCTAAAACTTCTCTTATTGCTATACTTGTGCTCTCAGATAAATTTAACTAGATTCAGAACAGTGAAATTTGTTTATCAACTTTAAGAAAAAGCGACTTAATTGTATTGAGAATCATACTTTGTTGGTTTTGCAATCATAGCATGGCTTCAAAAACTAAAACATCAATCAAACTTCTTGCTAAACAAATCCAATGTGTCTGACGAAGCGATGTTGGTTTGATTTCTAACAACAGATTGGTGTTTTTTGACTAAGTTTCCCAGACATGCTGAATCTGTTTACAGAAATTTAGTTGAGTTTTAATTGCAAAAATATAACCCAAAAACCTATAATTTGTAATGATAAATGCATTTCAAAGAAGGTAAAATATTTTATTTATGTATGACTAGATCTATTTAGTTGTTGCTAGTTAAAAACATGAAATATATCACCTACATACTTTATTTAATTTAATTAATGGCGGTTTATTATGAAGTTTGAGATTCTTGTACGTGCTTAAAAAATCCATGAAATGAGAATTACAATATTGGTTGTATCTTTTGCTGTGCAAATGTTCCTAATACTATTCAAATAACAAGTTTCTCTTTGGTTGGCTGGGCTTAACTTTGTGTGACATGCTGCTTTTAAAGTTGAGTTTTGGTTTTCTTGAGATAAGGAACCACATTTGTAATTCTATTTGTTGTTATGTCCAGCTGAAACTGTAATATACAGAATATTTTACTATGTGAATAGAGCGGGTAATGGTCGTCTAAACCTCAGGGAGCTGAAACGTTCAAACTTGATTGCTGCAATGCAACACGCAGACGAAGAAGAGGATATTAACAAAGTGTTAAGGTAGTTGAGGAAACAACATAGTTTATGTTATTTTGGAAGAGTTTTCTCTTATTATATGTGTTAAGTATGACATAGTATAGAATATTGTCTGGGCGACGGTGCGTAAGGGCTCAGTCTAAAGCAATATTTCACTTATTCCAGATCACGTATGTTTAGAAAAAAAAATAGCATCATCTCATTTTCTGGCTGGTAAGAAAGTATTCTGCGTGTGCCATAGGACTGGTCGTGCTGATGCACTGATACTTGTTCTGCATTACTACCTTTTCTGCTACTATTGTATCTGCACCACTAATAATCCTCATTATTTCTATTTTCTACCTCATATACTTTTTACCGCAGGTACTTTTCTTATGAACATTTTTATGTAATATACTGCGAGTTTTGGGAACTGGATACAGATCATGAGTTTTTGATCGATAAAGAGAACCTTATCCGATATGGTAACCACTCACTTACATACAGGATTGTTGATAGAATATTTTCTCAGGTTGGTTTTTTTTTTGTGCATGTTCTTGTCAAGCCATGTAATCTTGTCTGTTGAGGAGAGACTGATCTCTAAACAATAAGATGCTTTGCTCATGTCACTAAGATTGCTTCTTTGAAATTTGTTAAGGTTCCCAGAAAGTTCACCAGTAAGACTGAAGGAAAGATGGGATATGAAGATTTCGTTTACTTCATGCTATCAGAGGAGGATAAATTGTTTGAGCCTAGTCTTGAATATTGGTTTGTATCTATCTTGTTGAAATGTCTATTGTATTTCTTTGTATTTTTAGATAGATGTTATATTAGGTTGAGATTGTAACATAACCTCTATATTCAGTTGAGATTGTAACAATATATTTTCTGAAATCTGCTGCTGCTCGGCATACTGCCACCCGTCAACCATAGGTTCAATTTTAAGTGTTTTTTCTTCCGCCACGGCCACACAAACACCCCTCTGACCTACCCTTATTATTGTTGTTGTCGAGTCCAGGTTATGTTTCAGTTCTTTCGATTATGTCGAATTCATACGCGATAGTCTAGGAAACCAATATCAAATTGAGCATTGGGGTTCCATCAGTTTCCAGCTATCTTTTATGATTTCTGCGTCTTCTTAATAATACTAGGATATGAAAATAACAGAAGTAATTAAAAGGTTAGTAATTATATATGTGATCCTCATGAGACTAAATCTTACTCTTTGGTTTTCCTTAGGTTCAAATGCATAGATTTAGATGGGAATGGAATTATTAAGAGGAATGAGATGCAGTTTTTTTTACGAGGAGCAGCTGCTGCTGCATAGAATGGAATGCATGGCCCAAGAGCCTGTACTTTTTGAGGATATTTTGTGTCAGATAGTTGACATGGTTTCTCCAGAGGTAAACTCCCTCAGTATTGTATGTATTTGTTTCTACGATATTGTTCTGGGTTTGGGTTCATGGTTGGATACTGGCTGTCTAGAAAGTGTCTGCCTTCTACGTCGTCTCATGAGAATCAACCTCACCTGACAGGACGAGAGCTATTTTAAAAGGAAGCCGACTCTCTGGCAGTGTTTTCAATATCCTCTTTAACCTTAACAAGTTCATGGCTTTTGAGAGTCGTGATCCATTCCTAATTCGCCAGGTATACTTCACACAACTTTGTTGTCCTAATAGGAAGTTTGAAGATTTAAGTGGTGCGTGTTTATACCATATTTCCAGTTATCTCCTATGCAAAACACTGCAACCATGCTTGTTTAACTCATTTTAAATTCCTTTGTGCACTTTTCCCAGTCTTACATCATCTATTCCATCATATACATCATCTAAGTGGAATCCATCATTTATTCATCCTTTAACAATTAAATCCTAACCACCAAAAGTTACTCATTTTCGTATCAACCACAAACTCAAAATTGAAATATAATCAAAACAAACATATTTTTCATTTTTCAAGCCTATAGCTCTAAATACCAAGTCATTCACCAGACCAAAATAATTACATTTTTTAAAAGACCAATACACCTTGTAAACTAAATTGGAAGTACTGTAAATTAGCTGGAAGTAAAACCAAACAAGCTCTCAATATTCAGTATGTTATGAGAAGTAAAAGTCTAAGGTTTATGTCCTTTCTCACCATTTAATTCCTGGACAGGAGCGCGAGAATCCAACTTTAACAGAGTGGGATCGCTTTGTACACAGAGAATATATTAGGCTTTCAATGGAGGAAGATGCTGAAGATGGTTCTAATGGAAGTGGAGACATTTGGGATGAATCACTTAGGGCTCCTTTCTGAGTTCTGCTTGGTAAGATCTCAACTGATATTAAATGAGATTTCTTTTTGGGTTCAATCAAAATGACGGTTGTAGTTTTGACTTAAATTTCTGCATCAACATAGTATGTTTTTATAGTCGCCTAATTCAGATCTAAGGTCAATCAGTTTAATACTATGCATCAATATGGCAATCTCCGGTATCTCTTGCTACTTCTAAAAACGAGGTGATGACTAGAAATGATGTCTTATAAAACTTGACTACTTTTAATGTGCCAATTACGTATTTTCAGACATTTTCATGATGTTGAGTTTATCAACATAGTCATATTCCACCACATCGCATAATTGCAAAAGTTCACCTACTATTTAGTAATTATCCTGACTTTGTACCGAGACTGCTGTCCAGGAATGGTTAGCCATTTGATAAAGACCCTTTACACCTCTTTGAGCGGGCAGCAGAATTTCTATGGCCAAATTCAGACAATAATTTTCTGATGATGTTAGCATGTAGCATGGCGTAATTCTATAGTCGATGAAATTCAATGAAATAAAGTCATTTGCTTTCCTTGTCATTGATAGAGTTACTGATTTCCTTTGCTTCATATGGTCTCTGATATGCCAAGATTAGAAGTTGAAATGAACATGTCTCTGTTCATCACATACCTTTAATTTACTCCTTTTGTTTTTCACGGCTTTGATAAGTTGGAATACATTTCTGCATTCAGGTGTGTAGTATCAAAATGGCTATACAGCATAAAGCAAAACTTTATTGGAACAACCCGTTTATCGGGCTCCAGCAATCGGTCCGTGCAATCAACGATATGTTTGAAGGTTGTCCGAAGAACTTTGGCTAATGTGCTTGCTTTGCCGCATGCAATTATTGGCTTGGCAGGAGCGCATCAATTATTGGCCGGCGACTAACTGGCAATGGTGTATGCTGGTTCATTTATTGGCCGCATGCAATTATTGGCTTGGCAGGAGCGCATGAATTATTGGCCGGCGACTAACTGGCAGGAGCGCATCAAAATGCCGCATGCTTGCAAAGTCTTGTTTATTTATTTTTTCTTCTTTCGAGCAAATGCCTAGTACTTACTTCTCTGCTGGTGCATTTTCCGGCTGGGGGTAGTTTGGTATTGAGCTGTGGTGCTTGTGTTTGCTTGCTTGTGTTATCTATCTTCTTCTGAAATTATGGCTCTTACTTATCAGTAATGTTGTTAGTTTTCATGTCATGATGAAAAACAAATAAAACTTGTGTTTATTTAAGAAACCAACCCGATGTTTTACTCAAATCATTCAATTGTTACCCCAACTGTTTTAGTAGTTTTAAATTAAGGACAATACAAAATTCATAAAAATTTTGATTTCTGATTTTTAACGATTTTACGTTAAGGTATGCAATCACAGTTCACAGATATATTTCATAATGTATCTATGGAGAAGGAATTTTTGAAATACCACTTTGTTGAGACATATTGTATCTATAATCTCACTTTAATTTAAAGCTTTTAATTTAAAAAAGTTAAGACTAATAATAGAAAAGAAAAAAATTAGGGCGGCGGGCGGGTCGGTTAACTGCTACGGGCAAACCGCGACCCACCCACTCAATGGCGGTTTGTTAAAAAATTGAACCGCGGTTAATTTTGAGAAAAATTAACCGGCGGTTACGGTGTCCAACAGGCGGGTCAAGCGGGCGGAGGCGGTTGGACGGTTTTTATGCACACCCTACTATTGATGGTAACTGTTGAGCTGGCAACGCCCTAATATGATGGAAATTAACGTTCGAGTCGTGTAGACGACTGACTACACATGACTTTTACTTTATACGCCCCTGACCGTGTTATTACCTGGAATACAATTGGTCCGCTCCTCTCCTCTGGAAGTCTGAAACTGAGAGTAGACTCTAGAAAACCCTAGGGGGAAGCACGGCGGCGACGACGACAATGAAGGTGGTGGCGCTAGTCAGTGGCGGTAAGGACAGTTGCTATGCGATGATGAAATGCTTGGAATACGGCCACCAGGTTTCTTTTTCATCTCCTCTGAGATATGTGTGCGTCTGCAATTCGCGCTGAAGTCGTTTCTGGTTCTGTTTGTTTATTTTTTTCTTGAATGAACCTTGCAACTTTAGATTGTGGCGCTGGCGAATTTGATGCCAGTAGACGAAGCACAAGATGAACTTGATAGTTACATGTATCAAACAGTAAGCCTTTACCTCTGTCTCTCGGTCAATTTTTTGTAAATATTCGTCTCGAATCCGGAATCATCTAATTTGGAGTTTGGTATATGAATGGATCACTGAATTATCGGATTATTAAATAATTACATTATTCTTCTGGTGTTTCTAAATCTCTATTGTCACTAAAACCTCGACTCATCACTATGTATCTTTTGTAGTTGTGCTATATGTTTTTTAGTTCACTGCACAATAAAATTCATGATGTTCAGGTTGAGCAGTTCTTGGGTGCCGTATTTCATGCTTATAGTGGAACATGGGGGAGCAAATGCTTATCAGTTAAAGAACATAATACAGTATTCTAACTAGTACACTTTGTAGACTTTAGAGCTGAAATATTGGTCTTGACTAGTACATGCTGTTAAATTTTTCCTAATTCTTCTCTTCTTTATTGTAGACATTTCAATTGCAAAGTTGTGCATGTGTCTCTGAAAGTTGCTGGTTTGTGGAAATCTTTTGCTCAAACAACAACATAGGAGTAGGACCAAAAATCTCCTCATTCGTTAATGACTTCAACAAGTGTTACATATCTATTGCAGGTGGGACACCAAATAGTTGTTAGCTACTCACAGTGCATGGGGATTCCATTATTTAGGAGACGAATTCAAGGATCCACTAGGTAGGTCCTTCAGTTAGGAGACTTCTTTTCACGTGCTGTTCAAGACACGACCTTACCAATTGAAGAGCCTGTTCACTTGTATATATGTTAGTGTTTTCCCTTTTGACTAAAACACCTTTTGGAGACAGTCAATATCTATATGTGTTTCATGTGCCCTGTTTCCTCATCCCATTTAGCCAAATGTTTGATGTATATCACTGAGAGAGATATACTTTCCCTATCATCCTTTAAATTCAAAACTTACAGAAAACATCAGGTATATTTTGTGTAAGTTATGTCTTTATGTCCTTGTTCTATGTAAGTGAAATCTGACATATTTAGTGAGGCATCAGAGCCATTTAAAAGCCTGATTCCTTGTAATATTAGTGATACAATATGCCAATATCAAATGGCGTGAAGACTTCGTTAAATTTTGTGGCAAACTATCTAGTAACAAAGAACTCGAGGAATCTATAAGAATATATAGATTTGTCATCATACTTTCTTCGTTAGTTCTTTTGTATTGAAATTCTGTTAATTACGGCACAACCTTGTTATTTTATAGAGATGTATCAAGTATAGGATTTATAGTGTCCTCACACCCCTTCGCTTGATAATTTTGTATATTGTGCTTCACAGGAACCATGGGCTTAGTTACAATTTGACTCCTGGGGATGAGGTTGAAGATATGTTGATCCTCTTAAAAGAAGTTAAGAGGCAGATACCCTCTGTTTCAGCAGTCTCCTCAGGTGCAATTGCTTCTCACTATCAAAGGCTACGTGTGGAAAGTGTATGTTCTAGGTTAGGGCTTGTTTCTTTGGCTTATTTGTGGAAGCAAGATCAGTCATTGCTCCTTCAACAAATGGTAAACTCATTCATCAATTCTAGAATACAACATTCACCCATTACTTCTTTACTAGTATAAACTGATCTTATCATTTATTATTTGTCAGATAAGCAGTGGAATTATTGCTATATTGGTAAAGGTACAATATTTGTAACTCAATCAACAGTTTTCATGCACATCTTACTTCTGTTTGTTCAAATTTTGTCAAATTTTAGATATAAAGTGTCCTAACTACTTCCTGTGTTTATTGGAAAGTGGTATTTGGTTCTTCAATTCAGCAAATAAGCAATAATACTTTTCTTGATCTTAGTAATTATTTGTTTCACATTTTCATAGGTTGCAGCCATAGGGTTGGTCCCTTCAAAGCACTTGGGGAAGGAACTAACGCATTTAGATTCCCACATTCACAAGCTAAAAGAGTATGTTTGCCAACTTATCTCTAGTGTCGCATGGGTTACACTCCACATTATTTCTCCTCTGCTTATCCATTGGCAGGTTATATGGGATAAACGTATGTGGTGAAGGGGGAGAATATGAAACTTTAACTCTGGACTGCCCCCTCTTCAAAGTGAGCTTGCATCTGACTCTCATTTCTGGCTTCATATTTTTCCTTTTCTTTTCCCTTCCTGCATAAAGTACTGACACGTGTACTTGCCAGAATACTCGGATAGTGCTAGATAAATTTGAGATCATATTACATTCACCGGATCAAATAGCTCCTGTGGGAGTTCTTCAGCCTCTGGAATATCATTTAGAGAAGAAGTTGGCCTCCTTGTCTGACATTGATAGCAACAAAGAAAACAATGCGGTATCTGTGGTTGAGTTCAACATAGTGCATGAGGTGGTGGGAGATTCCCATATCTTGGAAGCTCCGAGTCCAAAAAATGATGTCGTTTCTGACTTGGTAGCAGATACAAAACAAGAACTTAACATCTCAAAATCCAGGACGGGCAATACCTTTTCTATTACCTGCTGGCTGCAAGATGCCTCTAAAACCTCAACAGGTACAACGTTAAATTCTGATGGAATATGTTTTTGGGTAAATACATCCTTGCTTCATCATGAATGTGTTCTTCTCTATGTTTATGGTTCTGATACTCATTCATTTGGGTGTTCATAGTTTTTGTATTCTGGTCATTTATGATTCTACAGATTTGCAAGAGGATCTGCACGTTATTCTTACAAAAATTGAATTGCTGCTTCTCGAATGTAATTGCTCATGGGAGAATGTTGTCTATATACATCTATATATAGCTGATATGAATGAATTTGCTATAGCCAATGATGAATATGTGAAATTCATCACTCAAGATAAGTGTCGTTTTGGTGTTCCATCACGGTCTACTATAGAACTTCCTCTTCTGCAAGCTGGTCTTGGGAGAGCTTATGTTGAAGTCTTAGTTTCAGAAGATAATTCTAAAAATGTTTTGCATGTTCAGAGTATTTCAGAGTGGGCTCCGAGTTGTATAGGTCCATACAGCCAGGTTAGACACCTTACAAAATACAGATTATGATTATATCATTGTTATCCCCATATCAAATGGCGTGAAGTCTTTTTAGGGAATGATTTAGGGTGAAATTATGTTGATGTGACTTCGTTCTCAGAGGTAAATTATTTATAGCCTTACAGGATACTTTCTTCAACCATGTTTCTGCAATGATACTTTTTGATTCTCATAAAAAACGTCACATATTTTATGTCCATTCCTGTTAAATTTGAATATCTTCATTTGCCCTAATTCTTCATAAAATTTAGTTAGTAGTTGGATTGTGAAGTTTCACAGACTAATAACCTCCTAATCTATATAGCAAAAACGCCGGCCTTTTTTGTCTGTTCATTACCTTGTGAAGTGAACTCCTTAAGGTTAAGGATCTTTTGGAATGTGCATGTAATATCTTTACAGTGCGATAATTTAATGCTTACCACTTTCTTTCACCATATACTACTTGCTCCAACTTTAAGCATACTAAATACTTGCTCATATTTCCAGGCAACCTCTCATAAAAATATTCTGTACATGGCTGGCCAATTGGGGCTTGACCCACCAACAATGTTGCTTTGTGATCAAGGTCCTTCGCTGGAGTTTCAACAGGCGCTGGAGAATAGTGAAGCTGTCGCACAATGTTTCAAATGCTCAATATCTACAACTGTTGTTTGCCTGGTTATCTATTGTTCGGCATCTTTAAGTTCTTCGGATCGAATTGCTATTGATAATCAAAAGGATGTTTGTCTTGCACAAATGAAGTTGCGGTTGAATAGTGGAAGCAAGTCAAACATGCATGTAGTGGATGAGCCTGTGATTCTGTACATTTTTGTTCCTGATCTGCCAAAGAGGTGATTTATCAAATTGAATGCTTAGGATTTATCATTACATCTCAGGCATCTGTAGATGACACAGAAGCTCAATTCCAAATGAAACATTTTATAATTAGGTCATATATAATCATAGTTTTTGCACGAGGACTCATATCTTGATTTTGGTTTCAGAGCTCTGGTGGAAGTAAAACCCCTTATTTACAATGGGGAGGATATGGAGATTCCAACTAGTGTCCTGAAACAAGATTTTTGTAATAAAAAAGCTTATTGGGGATTCCAGTATGAAAGCTGGCATAACAGTTGTCTTCAGAAATGTATAATTAGTGGTAGAGTGTGTGCAGCTGTCATATCTATCACACGGAAGATTGAATCAAAGATTTTTTGTCAGACTACAAACCCAGCTTACAATGATACAGAATGTAAACCCAATACTCAAAAGCAAATTGTGAGGATGGCTGAGTTCTGCATCTATCTGCTTGATAAAGTCCTTCTCGAAAATGATTTCTTCTGGGATGATATATTGGTTAGTTATTTCTTACATTATACTCAACATTTCACCCATTGCTCTTCTTTCATTTGTGCTCTGCATATTCCATACTTCACATTTTTGCAATTCTGACTTATTATTGACTAATGGTTTAGTTGTTATACTGAATAGATTCTTTAATGGTGGATAAAAGATATCTTTTGTCTTAATCTTGCTGCTTAATTGTTAAAATGTGTTCTCAATGAACATTTGTGATGATTTTAGTCTTGCACCTTTTGAGCTATCAATATATGAACCCTGAGTTTTACTTGAAAATGTATTGAATACAGACTTTTAGGCATCATGTGAGGATGGGCTCAGTTTCTTGGCAATCTGAGTCTTGCTATCTGCTTATATGATTAGGCAGGAGTTGCATCAGGTGTAGTTTTATGGAAAGTGATAAGGATTTGAATTACTTAAATGAATCTGAGCAAAATTAATCAGAATGAATGTTTGACTAAAAAACAAGTCAAATTATAATATGAATATCAAACAATCAAGTCATTTGCATTGGTCATTTTCCCCTAATATTTACATCGAACTTAACTGAAAGAATTTTAGGTAATAATCATATGTAATTACGTAAAATAATCTTGCCTTGGCAGGCTTTGATATTCATATTAGTCTCAGTTGGCTTGTTGAACTTAGGCTTTAGACATCAAAGCAAAAGCTTTATATATACTCTCAGTTATCAAAGCTTTTAACATGGCAAAATGCAGTTCTAGCTTGACTCTCGTATTTCTGATTAATTCTTCTACCTTCCCTGTAACTGTGTGAACCCATGCTTTTGGTATTCTTGATTACCTCTACGCTTGCAGAACTTGAGGATCTATTTCACACCAAGCCCTGAAACCAGCCACGGAACATTGTCATCAATATTCACCAATGCATTCTCTGAATTTGCGGAGATGAGCCGGAGAATCAACTCTGATGTTGAACCATTCTTCACCTTAGTTCCCATCTTGGGAGCAGGCACTTCAGCCACATCTGCGGACAACATACTTACATGTGAGCTATTCGCTAGGAAGTTCTAGGGTAAGTTCTTGTCTCTTGGCCTTGCTATCTATTCTGTACATAATTGTGGGGCGAAGTTCATAGTCCTCTCGCTACACACACACACACACACACACACACACACACGCATTCTATGGAATATTGATCTTCTGACTGCTTTTCGGAGCACAACTCTCTGACTCCAAGGAAGTACAGTTGGTAAATTATTCTTGCAATGAATCATTTATTTGGACCTTGTCATGAAATTGCTCATTTGTTTGTATCCTGTCATAAATTATGTCGTTTCTATCGCATGCTCTCATGGTGTGGTGGATTGATGCTATCACATGATAGGAAATGGTAGAATTAAAAACTGCTAATTGTGTACTATTCCTTGCTGCGGTAACATGGTCCTGTAGTAAGGTTGCAGAATTTCTCTACAGCAAACTCATTTTTGTCCATTATTAGAATCATGACACATGGGTGAAAAAAATAAATGCAAAAAAATATTTGTTAAATCCGTTGGAAAATAAATCTGAACCATTTAACCCCTAAATTTGGTTATAAATACATTTGAGGTTTTTTGTAATTTTATTAATAATATTTATAGTCATTTAGAGTGGGCGAGGCAGCGTTCCGGTGGTCCACCCCCAAACATCAAAGAAGATTTAAAGAAATACATCTATAACTTAATGTGATACATGTATCACATTATTGTGAATTATAATCCCATCTGCACATTAAATTACATTGCATTATGAAAGAAAATACTAATCACCACCATTAATTATAATGAAATGAAATAAAAAAGTGCAAATTGGAGAAGGTAGATTAGGGATTTATTAGCAAAAGCGTGTCAGCATTAGTGGTGGGGTTCCCGGGGCATCTGCGTTTTTAAGGTCACGCGTCTGGCAGATTGGTATTATTGTGCCAATCTGAGGGCAAAAGGATACGTCTCTCTCCAGAAACAGCTAACAGTATGAGCAGCCAGCAGATGCTGCAGATGCCAATTTTCATAAAACAAACTTCACCACCATATCCCCCACCCCGCCTCTCTCTCTCTCTCTTAATATATACGGGTAATTCTGCGTTTTTAGAGAGAGAAAGCGCGGAAAAGAGATCTGTATCCGCCTCGATTACAAATCTCTCTCGCGAGCGTGTATCGTCGTTCCGTTTGTCCGGGTAATTTATCGTTTTCGTATTTTCTTTAGTGTTTTGTGGTTTGTGCTCTTTTCTTTGTCTGGAGATTTTAATTGGATGTCATGAGAGCTGGGATTGAGGTACAGGGCTAGTTGTGCAGGGGTTTTCATTAATTAATTTTAGTTTATTTATTTATCTATTTTCAGAATTTCTGTTCTTGGTGGTGTGAAGTCGCGATCAAGATTTTGAGAGGTACTGTGTGTTGTTGAGTTCTTGAGAGAATCTTGAAGATTTTGTGTAGTCGAGTTGAATTTGCTGTTGGCGTAGATGAAACTTCGGCTCCACAGTCGGGCTCATTTGGGGGCTGGTAACTGGGATGGGTACTTTGCATGTTCCATGCGATATAGCGGAAAGCTCGGGCTTTGAGATTCATGTTAGAATAAGGAGTTGGCGAAGTTTCAATTTAGTAGAATTGATTGTGTGAAAGGCCGCTGAAGATAGATATTAGGCAGGCAGAATAATGGATGATTTGACAAAATATGCACATAGTCCTGTCCATTCGGCCGTGCTTCGACATGACTATGCAACATTGAAAAGGATAGTAGCAGCACTTCCTAGGCTGGCAAAGGCAGGGGAGGTGAATACTGAGGCTGAGTCTTTGGCTGCCGAAAAGAATGCTGATGCAGTCTCTGCATTGATCGATCGGCGAGATGTTCCAGGCAGGGAGACTCCTTTGCACCTTGCTGTGCGGCTGCATGATGCAATTTCAGCTGAGATTTTAATGTCAGCAGGTGCTGATTGGAGTCTGCAAAATGAGAACGGGTGGAGTGCACTCCAGGAGGCTGTTTGTACAAGGGAGGAGAATATTGCGATGATTATAGCCCGGCATTACCAGCCTCTTGCCTGGGCTAAATGGTGCCGCAGGCTTCCCAGGATCGTGGCATCAGCATCTCGGATCCGTGACTTTTACATGGAGATAACCTTCCACTTTGAGAGTTCAGTGATACCATTCATTGGTAGAATTGCACCTTCAGACACTTACCGCATATGGAAACGTGGTTCTAACCTCCGAGCAGATATGACCCTTGCTGGGTTTGATGGATTCCGCATCCAACGCTCTGATCAGACTTTTCTCTTCCTTGGAGAGGGTCACACCTCAGAGGATGGAAATGTATCTCTGCCTCCCGGATCTTTGCTTGTGCTGGCTCACAAGGAGAAGGAGATCACAAATGCCCTCGAAGGAGCTGGTGTTCAACCCTCGGAATCTGAGGTTGCCCATGAAGTAGCTTTGATGTCACAAACTAATATGTACAGACCAGGGATTGATGTAACTCAAGCTGAGCTTGTTCCTCATTTGAATTGGAGAAGACAAGAGAGGACTGAGATGGTTGGGTCCTGGAAAGCCAAGGTTTATGACATGCTTCAGGTCCAGGTGAGTGTGAAGTCTAGGAGAGTTCCTGGTGGTATGACTGATGAAGAGCTTTTTTCTGTAAATGAAGATGAGAGATTGGCTAATGGGGCTGAGAATGACGAATTTGATGATGTGCTGACAGCTGAGGAAAGAATGCAGTTAGATTCTGCACTTCGGGTGGGAAATGGCTTTGGTGAGGATAAGGACAGTGAGGTCCAAGATTGCCATGAAAACTTTGATGCAGGTTCAATGGATAGCTCTGAATCGAATGGTACTACCAAAGACAAGAAAGGTTGGTTTGGTTGGAACAAACAGAGTTCAAAGAACCTTGGAGATGATCCTGATGACTTAAAAGTTTCGAAGAAGTTTTCGAAGTTGGGACATGATGATAGCAAGCAGAAGGCTAATGACAGTCGCAGATCATCATCCGAGTTTCCTCGTGAGGAAATGGGGGATTCGAAGAAGTCAAAAGATAAAAGTAGTAAGAAGAAAAAGAAGAAAGGACACACTTTCGAATCAAAGAATGAAAGTGAATATAAGAAAGGCCTCAGGCCCGTTTTATGGTTGACACCAGATTTCCCCTTGCTAACAGAAGAACTCTTGCCTTTGCTTGACATATTGGCTGATAAGGTCAAAGCTGTGAGAAGACTTCGGGAGCTTTTGACTACTAAGCTGCCTTCAGGAACCTTTCCTGTCAAGGTAATTTCAGATGCCTGTGCACCTTTTGAGGCATTCCTTTTCTTTATGTGGCTGTTGCATGTGCTCATTTTCTCTTCCTTCTGATTCCAGTTATTTGTTGATAACTGCCTGCATCTATCTTATCATAACCGTTGTTCATCAAGTTTGAAATTGGTCGCTATTGTTACTGTAAAAATGTTATGATTTGTTCGTATTGCTTCAGTTTCCTGCTATGGTATGCCGAAAGACTAAGTCTCCACTAGTTTCCTTTACCTGTCAATAAATAAGCTTCCTCTTATTACAGTTAAAAATACATTCAAACAATCTTAATAGTGAAAAATCACTAGGTTAGGGAGCAGATTAAAATTCGTACTGTTACCTTGCTGTCGAGAAAACTTTTGAAAGTGACAAAAGCTACGTTTTCTGTTGTTTTAGATTCATCTAGTCTGCTCCTACTATGCAGACACCCATGGCAGTAGTAGTGGCACCTGCATTCTGCGAACAGGGATTACTATTTGGAAGTATCAACTTGCTGAGTCTGTTAAACAGATCTTCAAAACAAACTGAGTAGAAAGTTCATAAAGAAATTTCAATTGCTTGATCAAATGTGTTACTTTCAGAAACTATGAAGATATAGCCCTCTTCCGGCACTATATAATGATGGAATGTCATAGCATGATGTGCTTGTTTGCCGTATGCGTTTAGCTTCTGATTTACCCATATCTGTATGTTAGTCTCAAGTTTTGCATTGTCCGAGCATAATCTAATAAGATGCTGAGAGACATGATATTTGAAATCCTACGCCTTGCTTGGCCTTTTCATTGTTATCTGCCATTGTTTGGGTGCTGCTAATAACTGTTGAATGTATTCGACAGATTGCAATACCAATTGTGCCAACAATTCGTGTTCTGGTGACATTCACAAAATTTGAGGAGCTCCTGCCAATAGAGGAGTTCTCAACCCCTCTCTCCAGCCCTGCACATTTCCAAGATTCCAAGTCTAAAGAATCCGAGGGTTCTACCTCATGGATTTCCTGGATGAAAGGAAGTCGTGGGGGCCAGTCAAGTGACAGCGAGGGCTGCAGCTTCCGTGATGAAGTTGATCCATTCAACATACCATCAGACTACGCATGGGTCGATGCCAATGAGAAGAAACGCCGCTTGAAGGCCAAGAAAGCAAGGACCAAGAAACATAAGAAACACGGAAGTAGCAGACATCCAGACGGCGTGCGAAGATTGACCGAGGATGTTGAGCAGTAGCATTTCTGCTGCTTGGAAACATACCATTGGTACGCCGCCTAACTGTTTTTGTGTAGATGGCCATCCATTTGGGATTTGCCTTGTTGTTGTAGTATAAGGCTTTCATCTTCCTCTTGTTGTTTGTATTGTTGTTTCATATTCAAATTGATGCAGTTGGTGCTTCAGTTTTTAAATGTATCTAGTGTAGTTTGCATGTGGTTGAACCTCTTTCTTGATTGCTTTTGTTCCCTTTACACTACAAATCATTGTTTTGGCCATTTCTGTTTAAACTTTATTATATATGTAATAAGAATTTAGCATTTTTGGGTTTGCTTCCTTTGACCTTCTGTCGGCCTCACAAAATTTATCAAAGCAATTCCCAGAATTTTCGCATTTTCGCGAAATTCTCCACTCTCCGTTTTAAAATATGTGATTTTTATTATATTTTAATTTCAAATTGTTTTTTGGCAACATTCTTGGTTAGTGATCAACCACAACCAAAAAAAAAATGCTCATTAATAACGCCGGCCACCGGCTAGTGGCCGCCGCGGCCTTCCTCCTCTACGCCGTCACGAACGTCCGGTCCATCGGCGTCAACTACGGAACCCTCGGCAACAACCTCCCTCCGCCGGCCCAGGTGGCTCAATTCCTGAAAGATGAAACGACAATCGACCGGATCAAGATCTTCGACGCCAATCCCGACATCCTCCGCGCCTTCGCCAACACAGGCATCCTCGTCGCCGTCACCATTCCGAACGGCGAGATCCCCGGCCTCACCAACGTCAAAGCCGCCCGCCGCTGGGTCTCCGCTCACATCAAGCCCTTCGTCCCCGCCACCAAGATCAACTACATCCTCGTCGGCAACGAGATCCTCCACTGGGGCCCGCAGAATTTAATCGACAACTTCGTCCCCGCCATGAAAACCCTCCACAAAGCTCTCCGCATGGAGCACATCCACGGCGTCGCCGTCACCACTGCCCACTCGCTCGGGATCCTTGCGAAGTTCGACGTTCCAAGCGCGGCCGCGTTCCGGCCGGGCTGGGACCGGGGGATCATCGCGCCGATGCTGGAATTCCTCCGCCGCACGAGATCGCCGTTCATGGTGAATCCCTACCCCTACTTCGAGTACTCGCCGGAGACGGCGGATTTTGCGCTCTTCAAGCCGACGAAAGCCGTCTACGACGCGAAAACGAAGCTTAATTACGGCAACATGTACGACAAGGTGCTCGACTCGATCCACGAGGCGATGGCGAAATTAGGGTTTGCGGACGTGAGCATTGCGGTCGGAGAGACGGGGTGGGCGTCGGATGGCGAGGTGTTCGAGAAGCCCAAGTGCTCGGTGGAGAACGCCGCCGCCTACAACGGCGGCTTGGTGAAGCATTACGACTCCGGCAAGGGGACGCCGATGATGCCTAATAAAAAATTCGAGACCTACATATTTGCCCTCTTTAATGAGAATCAGAAGATGGGCTCTCTCGCCGAGAAGAACTTCGGGCTTTTCCGGCCCGACTTCAGCCCGGTCTACGATATCGGCATCATGCGGGCCGGAGGTGCTCCGACGCCGGTGGTTGGGTTGGGTAAGAGGTGGTGCGTGCCGAAACCCGAGGCGAGCGACGTTGCACTTCAGAACAACATAAACTACGCATGCAGCCAAGGGATAGACTGCAAGCCCATAGAAGCCGGCGGCGCGTGCTTTACACCCAACACTGTTAAGGCTCACGCTTCCTTCGCCATGAATTCTTACTACCATGCTAAAAGCCTCGTTCAGTCCGCCTGTGACTTCTCCGGCACCGGTGTCGTCATATCTACTGATCCCAGTAACTATATCTCTCACACTTCATTATTATATATAATAATTGATTGTGTATATCACTAATTGACTACTTTGTGTTTCTCAGGTACACCTGCATGCAAATACGTTTATTGAGAAGAAATAGATTTTTAGACTTAGCTTAATTAATTATTTATGTCTCTTGGTTACGTAGTTCAGAGATGTATAGCTAGAACGAAATCTTACATATTGTAACATCAAATATATATGTATATGTTTGTATTATAATTAATAATACTCAGGCGCATACGGATTACTACATCTAATTTCAATTTTGGATTTCGAGTTGATTTAAACGTTTGAATTTTGTTATAAGTATCCAAAATCACAGTTTAAAATATGTCCAAAGGTTCCTCAGATGATAAATTTAATTACTTTGCCAGTCTATGCCTAATTAAAACAGCACCCATATTCCGTAGTTAGGATATTTAACGAGTAAAAGTCAATTGATTGAAGCTAACATGGATTAGGTTTGACGTTTAGATGTCAAATCATACCTTGATTATTAATTTATAAATTATACTAATTGCTTAACACGTTAAGTACTCATATGATATTCAGTATGCACATTAACTTCTGAATTCTGATAAATGAATAATTATATGAAATAAAATTGACGAATAAACTTGATTACATCTACTAAAAGAGAATCCTTCTCTTGTCCCCTTAGGATGACATAGCGGTGAAGGTGGGTGGCCCGGGACCGATAAGTCATGGATTCAATTCCCACTGGACACGCTATGTGTGAGTCTGTCACCCTGTCACATTAAGGGTGGTTTAACTCTTCTGTGTGGTTTGCAGGCTATTGCACAGGAGCGAGGTTTACCCTGTGCGCACCAAAAGTAGCGGCGGGTTCCTCGTCAAAAAAAAAAAAAAAAATCCTTCTCACACAGAAGTGGTGTATTATTGGTACAATACGTGGAATCTAGTATCAGAACTTGCTACGCACCTTTTGACCTTCCGTCAATTCCAATCACCATCACATAAATTCCCTTGATTTTCGGTACATCATTCACCACTCTATTCACTCGCCATTCCCATCCCTAATCTATTTATTTATTTATTCTCTTAATGTCTCCCAACATCCTTCCTTAATCCCTCTCACCCCACCACAATGGTCGTCCCTTACTCCCCCCACCGGCTCGCCGCCGCCGCCCTATTCCTCCTCTCCGCCTTCACAACCGCCCACTCCATCGGCGTCAACTACGGCACCCTCGGCGACAACCTCCCCCCGCCGCCCCAGGTGGCGCAGTTCATCAAAGACAAAACCACCATCGACCGCGTCAAGCTCTTCGACACCAACCCGGACATCATCTCCGCCTTCGCCAACACCGGCATCCTCGTCGCCGTCACCGTCCCCAACGGCCAGATCCCCGCCCTCACCGACATCAACGGCGCCCGCGGCTGGGTCGCCGCCCACATCAAGCCCTTCGTCCCCGCCACCAAGATCAACTACATCCTCGTCGGCAACGAGATCCTCCACTGGGGCCCGCAGGAGCTCCGCGACAGCCTCGTCGCCGCCATGAAGACCCTCAACCAAGCCCTCGGCGCCGAGGGCATTGTTGGGATTTCCGTCACCACCGCCCACTCCCTCGCTATGCTAGTCCCCACCGACCTCCCGAGCCAGGCCCGCTTCCAGCCTTTCTGGGACCGGTCCATCCTCGCGCCGATGCTGCAATACCACCGCGAGACGAAAACGCCGTTGGTCGTCAATCCGTACCCCTACTTCATGTACTCGCCGGAGAAGGCGGACATGGCACTTTTCCGGTGGAACAAGGTATAGAAAATGAAGAGATATAAATAATTGCACACATTTTTCATTGATGTTACTATGTTAGGTATATGAATCCGTTCGTTTGGGTCTTCTAATGTTATCATGTCTGATTTTGATCCTATACTTTTATAAGTATCCAATTTTGGTCATACAATTTATAAAGTGCCTCATTTTGATCATTTGTCGACAAAAATTGTCAAACAGATAAAAAAAAGGTGCATGAACTACACCTTTCCGTTTGACAAATTTTATCAGAAGAACAAAATGGTATACTTTGTAAAGTTATAGAACAAATAGTAAACTTTATAAAGTTATAACACTAAAATCGTAAAAAGGACCAAAATCGAATTTTCCTCCATACAATATCCTACTTTGCCATAATAAAAAATTAATTGTAATTCTCTATTACAAGGGCCTCTTCGACGGATTCACGCGGCGTACGTACGGCAACCTGTTCGACTTTCTATTGGATTCCGTCTTCACGGCGATGAAGAAGCTGGGGTATGCTGACGTGGAGATTGTGGTGGGGGAGACGGGGTGGGCGTCGCAGGGGGAGGTGTACGAGCAGCCCAAGTGCTCGGTGATGAACGCGGCGGCGTACAACGGCGGATTGGTGCAGCATTTCAACGTCGGTAAGGGGACGCCGTTGATGCCGAAGAAGAGGTTTATGACCTACTTGTTTGCGCTCTTCAATGAGAACCAGAAAGAGGGGTCCCTCGCCGAGAAGAATTTCGGGCTTTTTAGGCCCGATTTTAGCCCCGTTTACGACATTGGGATCATGCGGAGCGGGCCCGGTGGCGGTGGGGCTATTCCCGCTCCGGTTAAGGTAATAAACATTTAAATATTTAATTTAATACTTACTTGTTTTGCATATCATTATTATACATGTGTGTGATTGATGACATTAATTGTTGGATGGTAGTAATAATTATGCATGTGCTTGTAGTTAACAACGTATTTGGGCCCCGTTTGGTTGATAAAGATTCTACCTCAGAAAGTAATCTTATTCTAAATTGTTAAAATCTTATATTAGGAAAGTAATGAGTATCCTAAAAATAAGGAAAATAGTGTAATAATTGTGAATCTTTTTCCCTATTCAGAATAAGTATTCTTTTTCCTTGATACAAGATAAGTAATTTTATTATTATTATTATTATTAGCAATAAAAATAGAATAAAAATTAGTTAATATTAATTTGTAGTTAATATACTTTTATAAATTAATCAAATATTTTAATTTATTTATCATTTTATTATTTTTTATTTATCAGCAATAATAACAATATACTAATTATTTTTTTTCTTAAAAAATCATGTTATTATTCTGAAAAATATTATTATTAAAATGAGTGTGTACTTTAATAAGTTTATTATTATTATTAAAAAAGATGTTAATAATATTCAAAAAGATATTTTTAACTAATATTTATTATTATTATTATTATGATCATTATCATTATTATTAAAAAAGATGTTATTGATATTTATTATTATTATTATCATTATCATTATTATTATCATTATTATTAGTTAAAAATATATTTTTAACTAAATATTTTGAATATTTTATTATAAATTATATAATAAAAAATTATCAATAATAATATTTTGTGTGATTTTATATATTTATAAAATAATAACATAAGAATTAACAAATAATTGATGATAAATATATTTTATTCATATTATTGATAACATAATTTTACATTTCCTAGTATCAATCAAATAAGTGCAAGTAATCTGCTTTCTGTAGAATCATATTTCGCGGAATCAAAATCCTCAGTAATTTTACTTTCCTTAATCATTTTCCTCGCAATCATATTCCACAGAATCATATTTCCTAACTACATTACTTTACTGACAACCAAATGGGGCCTTAGAGATTTTAATGATCTTAATTGTATAATATAAACGAAGGTGATGAATTCTACCAATCAATTATAAGAAAATTAAAAAATCGTAATCGACCTTCAATTAATATGATTATGTTTCCACATATAGAGAAAATTTGATGTAATTGATGAGGGGTTTATCTGTCCAATGGCGGAATTTATTTTATTTTAAAATTTATTTATTAAATTATATATGTTTTTTTTCTTTTTTCATTTTCGAATCTGGTCTTCTTGACCGTTATATCCCTTTTGTCACTTTATTCCTCTCATTTTCTGTACCACTTTCATTTTTGTTTATTCGAACCAATTTTTACTATTTCTTTTTATAATTTGAGTACTAGTTTATAAGGAAAATAAAAATAAAAATTGAAGATGGTTGGATATGCAGAATGTTCCGGGTCCAGCTAGACCATCTCCAGCAGGTGGGCCGGGTAAAAAGTGGTGCGTGCCGAAGCCAGGGGCGACCGACGGTCAACTACAGAACAATATTAACTACGTATGCAGCCAAGGCATTGACTGCAAGCCCATTCAACCCGGCGGCGCGTGCTTCACACCCAACTCTGTTAAGGCTCACGCCTCCTTCGCCATGAATTCGTACTATCACACTAAAGGCCTTATTGATGGCAACTGTGATTTCGCCGGTACCGGCTCCGTCGTCTCCACCGATCCCAGTAACTCTCTCCTCTTTTTACTTATATATGACATGTTTATGTTATGTGTATAGTAATTAATTTAATACTACTTTTTTTTTTTAATTCCTTTCAGGCACCCCGTCTTGCAAATACGCAGCTTAAGAATATATTGTCGTAGGTTTTAATTTCTAGAGTTAGGTATTTATTTATCGCGTGGTTAGTTTTACACAAAAGAGCAGTAAAAAACATTCAAGTTTGAAATACAGGAGTATTATTTATTTCGAACAAGAATTGTAATGTGACATACTGTCCACTCGCTTTTTCTTTGTTTAATCTGAGTTCTATATTATTTATTTATTTTTTAGTTATTACTTTCTCAGAAGTGAAAAACGTCAATTAATTAGCTGTTTGTTTATAAAAAAAACGTTAAACCAAAAAATCAGTTATGAATTTTAAACTTTCTTAAAAATAAAAAAAATGTATATGAAATGAAATTTTCTACATTTTATTGGTAAGATGTAGTTTGTGAAGAATTGGGGCAATTTCCACAAAATTGGTTAGTTGTTGAGTGAAGGAAAAATAAAAGAGTTGATACATCTAGAAGAAGTGGGACGCGTACACGTAGTCAGTTCCAGTAAGCAACAACAACTAAGCCAAACTTATCCAATCAATATTGTCTTCCATTCCACCTATGTTTATCTTCACATAATTATCTTTCAATTTGGCGGCTTACTTGACTTGTACTACTTCTAATATGTGGAGTAATAATGTCACTCACTCAACATGACTTTTCCCTATCATAAACAATAATGTAAGTAAAATTTTACAAATAGTATTGAATTGAAAAAATAAATTTGTACGGAATGGAATGGTGACGTGAGATAGTAAGTGCAGACTTGCAGATATATATAAAAAAGTGTATAGAAGATAGAAGAAGATTCCAGGTCGCCACGCACGACTCTCCCACTCTTTTCTACTAAATCACGCGCAGCTTACGCGTTTACTGACTCTTTTCACACTCTTATAATTCCCTTCAACCATTAATTATAATTAATTAGTTTTGTGTGTACACTAACTGCACTAGTTAATTAAGTATTTTCCACAACAATATTTTCTGTGATGAATATATAATATACGCAAACACTTTTCAAGATGCAGAACAAGTAAACTCGTACAATACTTTCAAGATTTAAGCAAATTTTTTAAAATAAATAGAAAAGAAGAGTTCTAAGCACATAATTAAGAAAGCTGTTACCAAGCATTCTTAAATTTGACTTGCTTCTCCAAGAAGAAAGATAAGAAAGATCTCCCAAGTTTCCCCTTTCTAGTTGATTTCCTTCTTTGCGATAGGTCAATTTTTAACATCAAGTCAAACTGTCTAATCCATCTACCGCAACCCTAACTTCCCAATAAATAACCCCAATCTTGAGTCGTTTTCTCATTGTTTCATCAAAACACAACATCCAGCAAAACAAAATGATGATGAAGAGGATGAGAGAAGGATCAGATCTCGACGACATACATACCATGGCCAATTACTTGATGCTATTATCCGGCAACCGCCGCGGCGGCGGTGGAGAAGTAAACCGCGTCTTCGAGTGCAAGACGTGCAGCAGGCAGTTTCCGTCGTTCCAGGCGCTCGGCGGCCACCGCGCCAGCCATAAGAAGCCGAGGCTGACGGCGGCAGGAGACGATCAGCTTCTGCGCGAGGAGTCGCCGCCGAAGCAGAAGACGCACGAGTGCGCGATTTGCGGCCTGGAGTTTCCGATCGGGCAAGCGCTCGGCGGTCACATGAGAAGACACAGATCGACGGTCTCGAAGAGTGGTCAGAACCGGCTGCCGTCGCCGGATCTGTCGCTGTCGCCTCCGATCGCACCGAATAGTAGGAGAGTTTTGTGTATGGATTTGAATTTGACTCCCGCGGAGAATAAGTTTATTTTTGGCAACTTGGCTCCTGCCGTTGATTGCTTCATCTGAGACTGATCATGTCGGATGATTCATTCATTTATTTGTTGGACCAAATAGCCCCTAGCATCCATGCATCATTCATATTCCTTTGTACAGGATTTTTATTTTTATTTTTTTTATAATACTACAGCTGTCAGTTTTGATTAATAATTTCATATATACTTTCGCATCTCCAATCATTTACATTAAACTCAAACTCATTTTTCAGTATCTATCATATGGAACAATAATTTAACTCCAACCATCAAACTCAAACTCAAACTCAAAAGAATATTCTCTCTATATTCTTTTAATACATCTTTTCAATTCCACCTATATATTTTTTTTCTAAATTACATATTAACCTACTCAATTTTGAAACTTCTAATAAATTTTGTAAAGTTTTAGAAATAGTAATTGTAGTGCTTAAATTCAAGACGTTCGTTTAATAGTAATTAAATTTGTTTAATTACATTTGATACAAAGTCCAATTCATTTATTTTTATTAAAATTAAAAAATATACCAAGACCAATCTAATTAAATTTAATATAAATACGTTGCAAATGAGTTGGTTTGCCAAAAAAAAAAAATTCCACAGCCGTCGTCGTCTTCTTCTCCATTGTTATCTTATGTTTTTTCTACAAATTAAATATTTCCTTGCCATCACTGAACTAGAAAAAGAAAGTTAAAGGACTGAAAAGTAAATCACTAGTTTTGTAGAATGGTCCAATGAGTATTGAACAGTGAAAACTCATTTATTTTGAGTTTTGCAGTAAGAAATGGTGTATGGTTGGAGCAACTCCCCTACTGCAAAATGAGTTTTGCAGTATGGTTGGAGATGCTCTCATGCAGAAAAATGATTTTATTGATTGCACATAAATTTGCTATATTCTTTATGTTTTTTTATAATATTCAATATTAGGTATATATATATATATATATATAGGGAATGGATATTATGAAATCCAAATCTTAAAAGAGATACGAGAACCGATCTCGTCCCTCCATTTCGAAAATCTAAGGCTCTCGTTTTATTCCCAAAAGCATTTAAATTTAAAGCAAAAAAGGAATAATTAGCCTCATTAAGGGCAAATATGTAATCTTCTCATTTCTTTTCCCTAGTTGTGTTTTCGTCTGTTTCATAATCTGCAACACCGGTGTTCAAAACTCACTTCTCAGCGGCAAGTTTCTCTTCAAATCGACCACTCGGAAGTCGATTATTTCTCGTGGGTTTCGAAGTTCTATGTTTCTTGGAAGTTCTATGTTTCTTGAGTGATTTAAGCTCCTTTTCCTTGTCGATTTATCCCGATTATTGTCGATTTTGAAGATTGATTTCTGCACATTTTTCGGTTTTTTACAGATTTTGCTGCGAAGGTAAGAATTACTTATGGTTTTGGAAAAATTGTGTTCGATATTTGTGGAATGATTTGTTGGGTTCAAATTCTTGAAGGTCGATTTCATTTCAACGGTTTTTTGTAGAGATTTTTGGATTTATAGGGTGGAAGGCGTTTTTATTGGTGATTAGGGTTTCTGTACTTGATTTATGAGATGTATGTATCGATTAAGTATTGTTGTTCTGTTGTAGATTCACTATTCCCATTTCATTTGTATAGGTAAATACAATGTTCATGCATATGTATTTGTTAGTTTATGCTGATACTGTGTAATATTCATGCATGCAGTTTGTTGAATGACTGAACTGTTACAATCAATTGTGTCTCTTGAATCCGATGAATCCATTTACATTCCTGATTGTGCGGTTGAATTGAAACCGTATGTTGGACGGAAATTTCATACTCTTGATGAGGCCGAAACTTTCTATAGAGACTACGGAGGTTTGTGTGGTTTCGATATCCGTAAGTGGTCGATAAAACGTCATGGGGATGGTTCTATTATGCGTAGATATTTGGTGTGCAGTAGAGAATGAGAGAAATTCATGGATGTTGATAAGTGTTTCTGTACTGGATTTATGAGATATATGTATCGATGAAGTATTGTTGTTCTGTTCTCATCTTCAGAAATTCATAGGGATGGGTCTATTATGCGTAGAAGCCCTTTTTTGGGATTAGCGTTTCTGTACTAGATTTGTGAGATATATGTATCGATGAAGTATTGTTGCTCTGTTCTCGGATTCACTATTCTCATTTCATTTATCTACGTAAATACAATTTTCATGCATATGTATTTGTTAGTTTATGTTGATACTGTGTAACATTCATGCATGCAGTTTCTTGAATGGCTGAATCGTTACAGTCAATTATGTCTCTTGAATCCGATGAATCCAATTATGCAGACCTTAGTAGAGACATATGCATTGAACGTTAGAATTATTTGGACTAATTTGTATTAACTGAATCCCTTTAACTTTTTGTTATCTTATTTTCATGCATACGAACGTTTATTTTTATGCATGTGTTTTATGACTTTCATGCATATCTATTTTAGTTCTCAAGTTCAACCTTTATGGTACTGATTACGTTAAAGATTTTATATTTCATGCATACCGTATTGAATTTTCATGCATTTGTTTTATGACTTCATGCATATCTATATTTGTTCTCAAGTTCAACCTTTATGTTACTGATTATGTTTTAAGGTTTTATATTTCATACATATCGTATTGTAGTTTCATGCTTATGATATATATGTATTTTTTTTTTTGCATATCCATTTTTTATCTACAAGTATGTTTATATATCTTCATAGTCCCCAATTTTTATTTGCATAAAAAACAAGTTATAAATGCATAACTTAGAATACTTGAATATACCAAAAGAAGTTTTCCACTATATTTCTTCAACCACTTAATCCTTAAAAAACATAAATACCATCATAAGTTCTAAGTTTTTCCTACGAAATTCTCCAAACCAAAGAGTCGCACAACCCAACATTCTAACTATCAAGCATTTCTTTGACAAATTCTTTAGAATCAAGTTCATTCTTTAGAAATCTCGTGTCCCAGTTGATTAAATCACCCTTGAACGTCTCCATATGTCTCATCAAATACACTCCTGCAAGAAATCATTCATATCTATCAGTTAGTATTGTGGTAAAAAAAAATTATGCTTACCTTTCTCAAAATTCATGCATACAGTTATATTATTTAATGCTTACTAAATACGAACCTGAATCCATTACTTTCGATCTGTTCCCCCATAACTTTTGTATATGAATATCGTTTTTTATGCTAACCATTAAGTCTGTTTATGGACACCACCCTAAATTTTTATGCAGAAACAACATATATTATGTGTACCAAAGGAATTTTAATTTATGCTAACTATTAACTATTTTTATGCTGATATATAAATACTTTTATGCTGACGGGCAATAATCAAATATTCCTAATTTTATACAGAACAATATTTTCTTTTTCGTGCAAACGGAGACTCATTTTCAACCACATAAGACACAAGATTCATGCTCATGATTCCTTGCAATAATGCTCGCAAACAATTATAATATGAAATAACTTCACCTAAGAAATCAAAAAATTACTAACCTGCGTCCATGGTTTAACCGTAGCAATCGACAAACAAACCATTTGACAATGAAAACAACCTAAATCAACAAACCAATAACATTCCCATGAGCATGAATTTGACAATGAAAACAAGCTAAAACAGGCTAAAACATTCCATGAGCATCAATTTGACCATTCAAAAACACAAAATCGCTAATCGGTTTCGGTTTCAATAGGGTTTAGGGTTTCTGTAATCGCTAATCGATTTCTATTTTCTTAAAAACACAAAATCATCCCCTTCCATATGGAGCAAGGTTATCGGTTTCAAAAGGGTTTCATTCACAACAACAATTTCTCCTCTAAAACACAAAATCATTCATGGGTAAACTAAATTAAGAAACGAAAACATGAAACATACCTGAAATTTCGTCGATTACGGGGATTTGTAGTCGATTTTCAACCAAAACACGAAACTACTATTTATGAAGATTAAGCTTCCATCTGCAAATCTACTATTTCGGTAAGCGGTTACAAGAGGGTTTAGGGCAGTTTGGGAGAAGTCGAAAGTTTGGGAGAAGTGGGTTCTCTTGATTATGGAAGGAAGTTTTCGAGAATTTGGGGAGAAGTCGTGCGCCGTTTTCGCCTTCTTGGCGTTTTGAAAAAATGAATTCTATCACCCACCCAAATGATAAACTATTTCTATGCCCAAAACACCCTTTCCCCAATTTTTTTTTTTTAAAGATAGAAGGGGTTGATATTGACCATTAGATTATAACCGATCGATGCTTTAAGATCGGTTCTTATATCTCTTTTGAGTGTTGATCTCCCTAGATCCACACCCTATATATATATATATATATATATATATACCATATTTATGGGAAATGACAGAAATACCCCTCGCCCATAAAATACACCTCTTTCCTACCAAGGTTATTTCAGTAATTCACCATTCTCATATCAGGCTGCTGTGTTCTCACCCTTCGATTACATTTAGAAACTTCCACAATCAAAATCACCACCGCCCCATCTTCTTCGATTAACAATCAGCGAAGCCAGCCCAACTCTCGGTTCAAGGTGAATTGTCGGTGAGTGCGTTTGCTTTCAATTTTTGGGAATTCTGTTTTATTATAATGGCTTGTTTCTGTGAATTCGTGGAAAGATGCACAAGAAGGTCTGGATTGCCGCCGGAGATATTATCCTCGTCGGCCTCCGCAACTATCAGTGAATTCATTCATTTAGGTTTTTTTGTGAGTTTTTAATTTTTGGATTGGCGATTGAGGTTGTTCCTCTTGGATTGATAAATTTCCCGATTATGTATGTGTATGCATGTATGTATATGTGCCCTTGGGTTCTGTATTGATCCATTTGTCGATTGATTGTCTTTTTTGGTTGTCTTTGTTAAGGGTTTCTGTGATTTTAATTTGAGGCGTAGTGTGACAGCAGTGGAAAATGTTTTCCCTAATTTGTTCTGGAAGGAGTTCCTTGTTGAGTTTTGGAGGTTTGTCGTTCTTGTTTTTCTTGCCTGCAGCCAGCGTTTTGAAAATCTGTTATTGTTAAAATCCATGAATTCTAGACTATTCATGGCTGAATTTTGTGTGAGAGCGCGAATTTGTGAGGGAAGAATGAGGAAGAAGATGAAAAACTTTATTAGAAAACTTAGAACCTTGATACATCCGCCTTCCATTTATACTGTGGACTATTAACCGCCTAACAGACTAGAGACGTGTAAAAATTGAATTACACTTCTATTAGTAAAACGCGTTTTATTCCTAACCCTTCGATCTTATTGTTGTGGATCTGACGGCTACCACTTATTCTTCTTCTTTAACCGTTTCTTCCCCTTTAACCGTTCGTAACTGCTGCACTGCTGAGCTGGAGAACTGAATAACTGCCTCTCATGCGATGTAATCTCAACACCCCCCCTCAAGAGGGAGCCGATGAAGGTCGACGAGGCCCATCTTGGACAGTAGCTGTTTGAATCGGGGTCCAGGAAGTATCTTGGTAAACAGATCTGCAGGTTGCTGAGAAGTCGAAATTGAAGTGGGAGTAAGAAAACCAGCTTTGTAGCAGTCACGAACGACATGACAGTCGATCTCCAAGTGTTTTGTTCGTTCGTGAAAAACTTGATTCTTCGTAATGTGGATGGCGGCAGCATTATCACAGTGAAGAGGGATTGGAACAGAAGTAGCAAGTTGCAGATCCTTCAGTAGGTAAGAAAGCCATAAAAGCTCCCGAACCGTGGAGCCCATGGCCCGGTATTCTGCTTCTGCCGTTGATGCAGAGACGGTGGTCTGTTTCTTGCACCGCCAAGATATCAGGGATGATCCAAGAAAAATGCAGAAGCCGGTAAGAGATCTTCGAGTGGTGGGGCAAGTTCCCCAATCAGCATCAGCAAAAGCTCTTAGAGAAAAGGAATTCTGATGAGATTCAAAGAGTAAACCAAGAGACGGACAACCTTTAAGGTACTTGAGGACGTGAATAGCTGCTTTCCAGTGGGTGTGACAGGGTTTGGCAACAAATTGGCTGAGTTGTTGAGTGGCATGAGTGAGGTATGGACGCGTCAGATTAAGATACAAGAGCTTACCAACAAGGCGTCTATAGGATTCTGGATCATCAAGAGTATCCGAAGGATTGGAAGATAAATCCACACCCTGTGGCAGAGGTGTTGAAGCCGGCTGACATCCAATGAGACCAGCCTGTTCAACCAAGTCCAAGACATACTTCCTTTGATTAAGGTATAGACCTTGAGCACCTTGAGCTAGTTCCATACCTAGAAAATAGCGAGCAACCCCCAAATCTTTAATAGTGAACTTGCTGTGCAGATAGGATTTGAGTTCAGACACCAGATTAAGAGATGGCCCAATAACCAAAATGTCATCCACATACACAAGTAAGGCTAGGAAGTGTTCAGCTGTGCCCATAGTGAAGAGACAATGATCATTTGGAGACTGAATAAACCCATAAGTAATCAGAGCCTTACATAATTCCTCATTCCACTCTCTAGATGCTTGTTTCAGCCCGTACAAGCTCTTAACCGCCTTGCAAACTTGACCGGGATGCGCCTTTGTGTACCACTTGAGGTGGAGTCATGTATATCTCATCTGAAAGCACACCATGTAGAAAGGCATTATTAATGTCAATCTGGTGAATATTCCACTGATTTTGGGCAGCTAAAGCAAGTAGAATTCTGATGGTAACATGTTTAGCAACAGGAGAAAATACTTCGTCATAATCTACTCCATATTCTTGTTTATATCCCTTAGCCACTAACCGAGCTTTAAACCTCTCAACACTCCCATCCGCAAGAAGCTTAACTTTATATACCCATTTTGAACCTATAACATTCTTACCTTCAGGTAGCTGAACCAGTTCCCAGGTCTGGTTAGCTTCAAGAGCATCTAGCTCAGTTTTCATTGCATCAGTCCATTCCTCATACTTACTAGCCTCTGTGTAACTGCATGGCTCCTGAAGATTTGTGACTTTGGCTAGAAATGAGGTATAGGGGACAGTGAAGACAGGGGATAATGAGAAAGGAAAAGTAGGAGGAGTTAGAGTAGATGAAGTGGAGGGTAATGAAGAAGGAAGCACTGGGCTGACAAAGTCAGAGAGCCAAGTTGGTTTTCTGATGTTTCTCTTGGGCCGGATTGAAGGGAAATCTGAATTGGTGTTAAGGGAATCAGAAGATGGGGATGCGGTAGAGGCCTCGGTAAACGAGGGGAAGGTATAATATGATGGGAATTTTTGAGAATCGGAATTAGATACAATGGTGGCAGTGTTAGGATCAGTGTGAGGAGGAATTGGTATATCAAGAATGATAGGATCAGTTGTTGGATGGGTAGGGGAAGGATTTCCTGTAGATATATCAGCAAGATCAGATGAGAATGGAAAAATGCTGGGAAACATTTTAACATCTCTAGAGATAATAAGTTCCTTACTCTCAAGATCAAGTAAAGAGTATCCTTTATGATCAGCAGCCACCCCAAGAAGGATACACTTAGATCCTCTTGCATCAAACTTGTGCTTATGAGGATTCGTATTAGCTGCAAAAGCCAAACATCCAAACGGTTTCAGTAAAGTAAGATCAGCATGCTTTCCATGTAGACAGAAAAATGGAGTATTCCATTTAAGCACAGAGCTAGGGAGCCTATTAATGATCCATGTAGCATTTAGGATAGAGTAAGGCCAAAAGAAATCTGGTACATTACTTTGAAACATTAAGGCTCGGGCCACTTCCAGTAATGATCTATGCTTCCTCTCAACGATGCCATTTTGCTGTGGTGTATACACACAGCTCCTTAGGTGCATGATTCCCTTTGGACCGAAACGAGCGCCTAGTGTGTTGATTTACAAATTCGAACCATTGTCGGTTTGGATCCTCTTTACTTGTCTTTCCATACCGAACTTCAATCATTCTCAAGAAATTATCCAAGATTTGATGTACTTGTGTTTTGAATTGCAGCGGTATGTCCAAGTGGTCCTGTTTGTAATCTTCAACTATAGTGAGAACAAAAGAAGTGTTGGTGGCGTTTTCAATACTTGCGAGGCCCCCATAAATCCGCATGTATTAGATCAAAAAGATCATTGCTTCTTTGCAACATAGAGGGAAAAGGATCCCTGCACTGTTTGGCTTGATGACAAACCACGCAAGATTTCAAAACTTCATGTGCCTCCTGTTCACATATTCCATGTAGTTCTGGCAGGTGCTTGAGTAGGGTGTAGGAAGCATGACCCATCTTGACATGCCAGTCTAATATAGTCTGATCCTTGCCAGTTGAACCTCTCACTGAATTTACTTGGTCCAGTCTTTGATCTGGATTCAAAATAAACAATCGCCCCTACGGCCTTTCCCATCCCTAAAATATGATCATTGTTCGGTCGTTGTATGATACAAGATGATGGGAAGAACACACACTTCAACCGTAGATCATTGTTCACTTGGTAGGTGGAAATTAGGTTGTGTGTGAACTCGGAATGTAAAGCACCTCATCTAGTACAAGCTCGGGCCGAGGTAAACCTTTCCCTGATTCATATATGTTACGCACGTAACCATTTGGGAGGTAAATTCCTTGGGGATTAGGAAGTGTGTGTATATCCACCATTAAGTCCCTATTGCAGCATATGTGTGCACTTGCACCTGAATCCATTATCCACACCCGTTCCTTTCTCAAGTCTCCAAAAGTACTAAATACAAATTGTTGATCCCTCTGACTTAGTGGTGTAAACGTTTCCACATTATTAGCAAAGTTCAGCTTCCCTATTCCTTTCAAATTGTTTAGTGCTCTTTCAAAATCGGTCGAAAGTGGGTGACATTAGGATCGTCCACTTGGTTCCATCACCAGATATCATATTTTCTGTCTGCGAAACGCAATTAACATGAGATTTCCCTTTCTGTTCCTTCAACTTCTGAAACCAATCTGGAACTCCATTAAGTTTAAAACACTCTGCCCTTTCATGTCCAGATTTCTCACAAGTATGAACACCTAAGACGCTTCCTCGTCTTCTTTACTCAATCTAGGTCCGAAACCACCCGATTTCTCCTTTCCAGAATTCATATGAGTTTCTTTATATCCAACATTCAGAGCAGTTTGTTCAGCAGCAGAATAACTTTGTCCAGATTCACAACCCTTACTAACATTCATGGCAGTGTGTTCAGATATGTGAGTGTGAGAAGAGGATATCTGTCTTTGACTTTCATCTTGCATAAGCATTGCATATGCCTTATTAACAGTAGGTAAAGGCTCCATAAGAAGTATTTGAGATCGAACATGATCATATATGTCACTCAAACCAAGAAGAAACTGCATAAGTTTTTCTCCTTCATTAACTGCTCTTAACCTAGAATTAGCATCACAGGTGCATGCAGCAACAGCAGCACAGTTGCATCCAGTAGAAGGTACTAGCAATTTCAATTCATCCCACACCATATTCAAGTGATTGTAGTACATAAGGATCGACTGACTTCCTTGAACAAAATTAGACAAATCTTTCCTTAGTTTAAAAATTTTAGGGCCATTACTTTGATCAAACCTTCTCTTCAACTCTTCCCAAAGTTGATGAGAGTTCTCAATTAACAAGAAGGACTCACATAGTTGTGGAGCAATACAATTTGTAATCCATGAGGTAACATGAAAATCTGCCTGCTCCCAAGCATTATAATCAGCATGATCCTCAGATGGTTTAGGAAGTGTACCTTCTATGAACACCAATTTGTTTCGTCCAGATAGTGCTCGACGCACCGCTCTGCTCCAAGCATAATAATTGCTTCCAGTGAGCATCGCATTTACTAGTTTCAGTCCGGCATGATCATGCGGATTCACGGTATAGACGTCATTGCCACGATTCGCCATAGGAGAATGTGAGGTATTTTGAATCTGATTTGTTGTTCGCCTTCGATTTCGTTGCGCAACACCGATTCGCGACTGAATGCCACTGCTACTGGACTCTCCGATTTCTTAGTCGGCAATGAGGTTCCAGTCAAATCGGAACTTCTTTACCATCGCCTAAGCTCTGATACCATGTTAAAATCCATGAATTCTAGACTATTCATGGCTGAATTTTGTGTGAGAGCGCGAATTTGTGAGGGAAGAATGAGGAAGAAGATGAAAAACTTTATTAGAAAACTTAGAACCTTGATACATCCGCCTTCCATTTATACTGTGGACTATTAACCGCCTAACAGACTAGAGACGTGTAAAAATTGAATTACACTTCTATTAGTAAAACGCGTTTTATTCCTAACCCTTCGATCTTATTGTTGTGGATCTGACGGCTACCACTTATTCTTCTTCTTTAACCGTTTCTTCCCCTTTAACCGTTCGTAACTGTTAATTTCTTATGGAGTTCCAGATTGGTTTCAGAAGTTGAAGGAACAGAAAGGGAAATCTCATGTTAATTGCGTTTCGCAGACAGAAAATATGATATCTGGTGATGGAACCAGTGGACAGTCTAATGTCACCCAGCTCATGACTGATTTTGACCGCCTAACAGACTAGAGACGTGTAAAAATTGAATTACACTTCTATTAGTAAAACGCGTTTTATTCCTAACCCTTCGATCTTATTGTTGTGGATCTGACGGCTACCACTTATTCTTCTTCTTTAACCGTTTCTTCCCCTTTAACCGTTCGTAACTGCTGCACTGCTGAGCTGGAGAACTGAATAACTGCCTCTCATGCGATGTAATCTCAACACCCCCCCCTCAAGAGGGAGCCGATGAAGGTCGACGATGCCCATCTTGGACAGTAGCTGTTTGAATCGGGGTCCGTGAAGTATCTTGGTAAAATGATCTCGCAGTTGCTCGAGAAGTCGAAATTGAAGTGGGAGTAAGAAAACCAGCTTTGTAGCAGTCACGAACGACATGACAGTCGATCTCCAAGTGTTTTGTTCGTTCGTGAAAAACTTGATTCTTCGTAATGTGGATGGCGGCAGCATTATCACAGTGAAGAGGGATTGGAACAGAAGTAGCAAGTTGCAGATCCTTCAGTAGGTAAGAAAGCCATAAAAGCTCCCGAACCGTGGAGCCCATGGCCCGTATTCTGTCGCCGCCGTTGATGCAGAGACGGTGGTCTGTTTCTTGCACCGCCAAGATATCAGGGATGATCCAAGAAAAATGCAGAAGCCGGTAAGAGATCTTCGAGTGGTGGGGCAAGTTCCCCAATCAGCATCAGCAAAAGCTCTTAGAGAAAAGGAATTCTGATGAGATTCAAAGAGTAAACCAAGAGACGGACAACCTTTAAGGTACTTGAGGACGTGAATAGCTGCTTTCCAGTGGGTGTGACAGGGTTTGGCAACAAATTGGCTGAGTTGTTGAGTGGCATGAGTGAGGTCTGGACGCGTCAGATTAAGATACAAGAGCTTACCAACAAGGCGTCTATAGGATTCTGGATCATCAAGAGTATCCGAAGGATTGGAAGATAAATCCACACCCTGTGGCAGAGGTGTTGAAGCCGGCTGACATCCAATGAGACCAGCCTGTTCAACCAAGTCCAAGACATACTTCCTTTGATTAAGGTATAGACCTTGAGCACCTTGAGCTAGTTCCATACCTAGAAAATAGCGAGCAACCCCCAAATCTTTAATAGTGAACTTGCTGTGCAGATAGGATTTGAGTTCAGACACCAGATTAAGAGATGGCCCAATAACCAAAATGTCATCCACATACACAAGTAAGGCTAGGAAGTGTTCAGCTGTGCCCATAGTGAAGAGACAATGATCATTTGGAGACTGAATAAACCCATAAGTAATCAGAGCCTTACATAATTCCTCATTCCACTCTCTAGATGCTTGTTTCAGCCCGTACAAGCTCTTAACCAGCTTGCAAACTTGACCGGATGCAGCCTTTGTGTACCCTTGAGGTGGAGTCATGTATATCTCATCTGAAAGCACACCATGTAGAAAGGCATTATTAATGTCAATCTGGTGAATATTCCACTGATTTTGGGCAGCTAAAGCAAGTAGAATTCTGATGGTAACATGTTTAGCAACAGGAGAAAATACTTCGTCATAATCTACTCCATATTCTTGTTTATATCCCTTAGCCACTAACCGAGCTTTAAACCTCTCAACACTCCCATCCGCAAGAAGCTTAACTTTATATACCCATTTTGAACCTATAACATTCTTACCTTCAGGTAGCTGAACCAGTTCCCAGGTCTGGTTAGCTTCAAGTGCATCTAGCTCAGTTTTCATTGCATCAGTCCATTCCTCATACTTACTAGCCTCTGTGTAACTGCATGGCTCCTGAAGATTTGTGACTTTGGCTAGAAATGAGGTATAGGGGACAGTGAAGACAGGGGATAATGAGAAAGGAAAAGTAGGAGGAGTTAGAGTAGATGAAGTGGAGGGTAATGAAGAAGGAAGCACTGGGCTGACAAAGTCAGAGAGCCAAGTTGGTTGTCTGATGTTTCTCTTGGGCCGGATTGAAGGGAAATCTGAATTGGTGTTAATGGTATCAGAGCTTAGGCGATGGTAAAGAAGTTCCGATTTGACTGGAACCTCATTGCCGACGAAGAAATCGGAGCCCTTTCATGTCCAGATTTCTCACAGTATGAACACCTAAGACGCTTCCTGTCTTCTTTACTCAATCTAGGTCTGAAACCACCTGATTTCTCCTTTCCAGAATTCATATGAGTTTCTTTATATCCAACATTCAGAGCAGTTTGTTCAGCAGCAGAATAACTTTGTCCAGATTCACAACCCTTACTAACATTCATGGCAGTGTGTTCAGATATGTGAGTGTGAGAAGAGGATATCTGTCTTTGACTTTCATCTTGCATAAGCATTGCATATGCCTTATTAACAGTAGGTAAAGGCTCCATAAGAAGTATTTGAGATCGAACATGATCATATATGGATTCAGGTGCAAGTGCACACATATGCTGCAATAGGGACTTAATGGTGGATATACACACACTTCCTAATCCCCAAGGAATTTACCTCCCAAATGGTTCTGTGCAGAACATATATGAATCAGGAAAGGTTTACCTCAGCGCCGAGCTTGTACTAGATGAGGTGCTTTACATTCCAGAGTTCACACACAACCTAATTTCCACCTACCAGCTGAACAATGATCTACAGTTGAAGTGTGTGTTCTTCCCATCATACTGTATCATACAGCGACTGAACAATGATCATATTTTAGGGATGGGAAAGGCTGTAGGGCGATTGTTTATTTTGAATCCAGATCAAAGACTGGACCAAGTAAATTCAGTGAGAGGTTCAACTGGCAAGGATCAGACTATATTAGACTGGCATGTCAAGATGGGTCATGCTTCCTACACCCTACTCAAGCACCTGCCAGAACTACATGGAATATGTGAACAGGAGGCACATGAAGTTTTGAAATCTTGCGTGGTTTGTCATCAAGCCAAACAGTGCAGGGATCCTTTTCCCTCTATGTTGCAAAGAAGCAATGATCTTTTTGATCTAATACATGCAGATTTATGGGGGCCCTGCAGTATTGAAAACGCCACCAACACTTCTTTTGTTACCACTTATTCTTCTTCTTTAACCGTTTCTTCCCCTTTAACCGTTCGTAACTGCTGCACTGCTGAGCTGGAGAACTGAATAACTGCCTCTCATGCGATGTAATCTCAACAGTTATTTCTTTTGTTTCTTTACCGAAATTTATGGGTTACTTTGGTTTTATCATTCTTGGGAACTTTATATCCACTATCCACCTCTCTCTCTCTCTCTCACACACACACACAGTTTTCATGTTCCAATTGATTGTGTTTGTATCAATTCACGATTCTCGCAACTATTCTGGTAATGTCTTTGAAATTATCATTAAATAGTAAGATGATTATGATATACTACTATGAAAGCCCCAACATTATAATTGGAACCGAAGGAACAGTGATTCTTGTCACATGTGAATCATACTTCTAAATATCATACTTGTGGCCCTCTCTCTGTTCTTCAGAGTTTGTGTGTAATACATCTTGCCAATTTGTGTTATGAATTCTTTTTGTTCTTATCATTCTTGTGCACTTCACATCCACTTATTTTTAGCTTCCAATTGGTTGTATTTTTATTGATTTCACAACTCTCCAATTGTTCTGTTTATTGATCTTTGAAATGATAAATTAATGGAAGACTGCTTCTAAATTCTAATCATATATGAATAATGATATAGAACTCTAAAACCTCGGCCTTAAAATTGGGATGGGAGGAAGAGTTTTCCTAATCATATGTAAATCATTTATCTAACAATCATACTTGCTATGCTCTGTTCTTCAGTAATCAATATATATATATATATATATATATATATATATTCTCTTTATAGAAAGTATGAAATATTTTCTTCATTAGATCGGAAGATACTGTCAAAGCTTTATTCCTACCTTTTGCCTTCACCAAGGACTTACAGGCTTTACGGATACTCGACTTAGAGCAGAGCTCGTGTAGAGCTTCAGATCTTTTGAATTAAATAGTTTCAGTCTTTCTTTAGAGAAATTTTCTCTTCAGTCTGGCTCTGATACCACTCTGAACAGGATCTCTACGAATTTTGCGTTTTACGCAAGGAACATTGCTCCTTGATGTTCAAAAGCTTTTAAGCTTTTGTATGCCCTTTTTAATTGAGGACGAAAATATATTTCTTTTGAAGATTCAGGAATTTCCTGACTAGCAATTTGCTCTTCTAGATAGTTAATTAAAAGATAGGTTGATTTAACTTTACTTCTTAATTTTTGTTTATAATTTAAAGGATCGGTAATAATATAATCCAATGGAGGATTCCATACTTCATCAAATAATTTTAATCTTCTAATATATGAACTGCTCATAAATTATAAACGAGAGAAGAGGAAAATATGAAAGAAGACTTACATAAAACTTTCTTCAAGCGGATATTACAATGCTGGAAAGAAGAGGAGAGGATTCTAGAGAGAGGATTTTACAATGCTAGGAATCGATGATCAACAACTGAAAGGAAACAACACTTAAATAGGCGTAAAAGTAGTAAACGGTAGATTACATTATTGAAGCTTTTAGCTTTTTGCCGACGTAGCCGCTTTCGTAAGGGCTTACGTAGTGACCACTTTTCTTTACTGTTGTCTTCCTTCTTTAATTAGGCGCATCATCTTCTCCACCCATTAATGCCAAAGTGAATTTTGCAATTTCATCTTCGATGGTGGCTCCTTGGGCATCCTTCATGAGTTCGTCTTCTTTAATGGAATTAGACGAAGATGGGCTATCAACCATCATATCTTTCCCGAACACTTCTTTCCACATGGTAGAAATGGATTCTTTATCCATTGTTTGGAATAGATTTTTTAACAAAGAGGAATGAGAAGGAGTTTCAAGCATTCAAATGCCTATGAATTTCTTGGGCCGGTTTGATTGAGAAAATTCCTTTTTCGTCAAATACTTTTCCTTCTCCAAAGAAGTCCTCTTTAGGCCACCATTTAAGGAGTATTCTCCTCTCGAAGCATATTCATGCTTGAACTTTTGTTCTTTTTCTCAAACCGGAATTTTGTAGGATATAATCCCATCTAATAATCCATGAAATCCCATATTGATTCATGAATTGGAGGACAGCTGGATGACTGTCTAATTGATTATTAGTTTCGTGGAATTTTTCCCATATTCTTTTAATAACGCGAGGGAAAATGATAGGAGATGCCCCCCATGAGAAAAAGAATAATAGAAACCAATTTGGAATAAATTGATTAACATCATCAAGGATGAATTTCATCCACCATGAATGTTTGCGAGAAGAATTCTCGTAAATAAGGGTATTTTCCCATGCTTTTATGTAATCATGGTAATTGTAATAATTGGGTAAACCTTGATATGTTTCAAGTTGTCTTCCTTGATGTAAAGGAACTCCCCAATTAGAAGGTAAAAGAATTCTTTTAATTAAGAATTTAGAAAAGGCAATTTCCTTCTGATTTTTTGTAGCATGTTGAATTTCAACAGAGGCTGTCTCTATAAGAATTGCTTCAAAATATTCTCGGGTTTTCTTCCCAAAATGATTTGGGAGATCTTTATTAAGATGACCCTGAGCAATTTGTAATGGGGATAGACCTTTTAGATCTGTTTCCACAGGAAAACAATTTATAACCCCAGAAATAAGATATGGATATCTTATCTCATCTCTATTTCCCTTTTGAAGGAAAATAACATCTTTGTAATATTGAAGATCATATGCTTCGTCATCATCCTTGAATTCCGTATTAGGATCAATTTTGGATAGATCTTCAGTAGGAGGATTTCTTGCTGTAGCAATATTTTGCTTTTGCTTTTGATTAGTTTTGGACAAGATTAACATTGGTCTTTTTGCCGGTGCCATAGGCTTTTTAGCCTGTGCTTGTCGTTTGACAATCTGCTTCCACTGATTGTCCCTGCAAGAATTCTCGTGTTAAAAAGTCTGGTAGAGAATTATTTTTCCCTGCAATATGCTCATTATCAAAATCAAAACATGCTAAAATAGATTGCCATCTAGCAAAGATTTGTTTTGAAGCAATGTTTTTAACATCCTTAAATAATATATCTTTTGCAGATTTACAATCGACTCGTATCAAGAATTTCTTGTTTAATATGTCACTTTCAAATTTAGTAACACATTTGACAATTGAAAGTAATTCTTTCTTGACAGTTGAATAATTCTTTTGAGAATTATTCCAAATTCCTGAAGTAAATCTGACTAATTCTTCTTTAGAATTTTCAGAATTCTTTTGTTTAAGAATCCCTCCGTATCCGATTTCGGAAGCATCTGTTTCAATAATTTTGAAAGCTTCTGGGTTGGATAACGATAAACAAGGGAGTTCTTTTACTCTTTCTTTAATTTTCTTGACTGCTGCTGTATGAGCATCAGTCCAGGGAAGAGGATTCTTTTTTAATCTTTGAAATAATAGCTTACAATCTTTAGCTAAATCTTGATAAAAATCCCCAATATAATTGAGACAACCAAGAAATCGTTGTAATTGATTTAAATCAGATATTTTATCTGGAAATTTTTCTGAAAATAAAATAACTCTCTCTATAGGAGTAATTATTCTATTCTCAATATAGTGACCCAAGAATTTTATTCTTGTTTGGAATAGCTTAACCTTTTTAGGATTAACTGCTAATCCAGCATGCTTTGTAGCATTAATAAATATATTAAGATGTTTAAAGTGTTTTTCAATTGTTTCAGAGAAAACTAAAACATCATCAATATAAACAATGATAAAATCCATATAAGGATTATAAATTTTATTCATAATATTTTGAAATTCCATAGGGGCATTTTTTAACCCGAATGACATGACGTTCCATTCATAATGTCCAAATGGAACTGTAAAAGCTGTTTTATATTTATCCTCTTCTTTTATCTGTATTTGATAAAATCCTGATTTAAGATCGAAAGAAGAAAATATATTTCCTTTAAAAATTCTATTTAACAAATCCCTTTTATTAGGAAGTGGATGTTTTATCCATTTGAGTGCTTTATTAAGCGGTTTGTAATTGATAACCAGTCTAGGAGCACCTCTTTCAATTTCAGAAGCATTTTCAACATAAAATGCTGGGCAACTCCATGGACTATGGCTTGGTCTAATTAGACCCTTTTGCAAAAGACTTTCTATTTCTTCTTGACAATATTTTAAAAGTCTTGCTCCCATAGCAATAGGTCTAGCTTTTGTAGTAATTTTATTTTCTTCAAAATCTTCAGTATAAGGAAGATCAACAGAATGCTGTTTTCTATCCCAAAAAGCATTTGGGGCTTCAGCACAAATTTCAGTAGTGATTTTTTGAAGAATAGAATTAATTCTTTCTTTAACCTTGTCGGTTTTAATACTCTCATTTATTTTTTTAAAATTAATTTCTTCTTTTAAAGAGTTTATGAAACAAATTTTATTGTCAATAACCTGTTGTAAAATATTTATAGATTTAACAACGGGAGTTGTTGAAAAAAGGGAAAAAGATTTTTCTCGCCTTTAAGCGTAGTAAATAAACCCTTTTCATTAATTTTATTAATAGGAAAAAGCATTTGAATAAATGGATTGCCTAGTATTACGTGCGTAGAAATATTCTTTATTAAGATAAATGTAGTATTAATACAGACTCCCGAGTTACATATAGCAACATCAGAAAGTTTATAATTGACAATTAATGGTTGTTTATTAGCCGCAGTTATAAACTGTGTTGTTTTAGAATAATATTTTGAAGGTATAATTCCTTCATTTATACAATTAACATCTCGCTCCCGTATCAAGAAGAGCGTCAATTGTAATTGTAAACTCTTTATTAATGATAAGAGTTACTTTTGTAAACCATTTTTGTGATTTAATTTGATCAATTTTATTGATCCAAACTAAATTCTTAAAATCAATTTGATTTATTTCTTGACCCTTTTCTTTAGAACAAGATGCATTTTCTTCGTTATCAGCTTCTTCTTATGAAGAAGTGAAATCTTCATTCCAATTACTAGAATTAGTGATTGAAGTAACCTTATCTTTAAGGATCTTGATTTCTGATTTTATCAGATTGATTTCGCTTTGTAATTCATTTATCGTAGGCTCTCTTTCTTTTTGAGAGGCTCTATCAAGAATTTTTACATAAGAATATAATTCCTTTTCTTGATTGACTTTTGAGATAATTTTGATTGTCCTATTTTAGGCTCTTTTGGATTGATTGCAAAAGAGAGATAATGTTCAATAGCTTTTCTTTTTCTAAAGGATCGTAATTTGATCAATTAGATCAAGAATAAAACTTTCTTCCATAGAAATAACATTTATTTCTAATCCCATAAAATTTATGAGACATTCATCGCAATCACAATCTGATTTACAACTTTGCGTATCAGATTCGATTTCATTATCTCCTGATTCAGAGGATTCAAAAGAATCCGCGATGACTCTGATGAAGATTTCTTCATCTGGTTCTTCTTCATTAAGAAGTATATTGCAAAGAGATTCTTTTAAATCTCTATCAATATTAAGATTATTAATCTTCTTTTTAACATAACATTTGTTAGCTTTGTGGCCAATTTTACCACATTTCCAACAAACTGGTTGTGCTTCTTTATTAGAGGCTTTAGGATATTTCTTTTTTATTTCTTTTGGAAGTCCTTTAGTAGACTTTTTTCTCTTTTTAGAGAAATTTTCTGTAGGAAAAAACTTTTGCTTCTTTTTAAGCTTATGTTTTTTCTTTATTCTGTCGCGATAAGACTCAGTTTCAAGCCCTATTTGTTCGCAAAAATTGCCAATAATATTTCTATTTTCGTTTCTTTGTAATTCAAGTTGTTTTTTCAACTTGATATCATTACAAAGAACCATTCCTTCTGCAGTAATTTCTGCAGAAATATCACCATAGGAAAGATTTTCCCAAAGAATTTCTCCATGTCTTGTTTTAGCTTTTAGTTTGTTTAGAACCTTTTCCGCAAAAAAGCGGTGGCAATCCCGCAATAAATTTTTCTTTCGAGAAATTCATATCGCATCATTCCTAGTTAAAACTTTGGACATAAAGACATCTTTATACCATCTAAAATCAGATAGTGTTCGACATCTCAAATTTAATAATTGCTTATTAGACCTATCAAGTTGTAGCGTATTAGCTCCAACAAAATTTGATAGTATAGTGTAAATAAGTGTATTAACCGCATCTCGATTCTTCTCTTTGAGATATAGGATCAAATAAAGTAGCATTAAGAATTTTATTCTTTGCTTCTTTTGAAATATAAAAATCCCACCAACCTTGTAGTTGGCCCGTGAACCCCTGTAATGATGGCCCGGGCAACCGCCTATCATTATTTTCTTTTAATTTGGCGGCGAGATGAATATATAAGCATTTGCTTTGCCATAGTTTTAATCGATATTCGATTTTCCATCAAGGTTCCATTCAAGAATGGATTCACCACCGTAATTTACCAATTGTTTTTCTTCTTCAATTTGAAGATCAATTGGTGTAGAACGTTTATAATATGGTTTAACAATTGAAATTTTTTCAAGTTTATTAACTTGAGTATCATCTTCAGATATTTCTGAATTATTTTCTTTCGAAATCATCGAGATAATTTCTGAGCTGGAAGCTTCAGTTCTAATATTTATTTTTTGAAGTCTTGTGATCAATCCTTCAAGGAATTCTTCATCCTTTTTAGAATTTAAATGAAATTTTTCCTTCTTGAGATTAGGAGGAGGTTTTATCATAATCGTATCTGAACATTTTAGCTCAGTCTTTTTTGGAGACAAAATTTCTTCAATTCTATTGGTCTGATTTCCAATAGTATGTAAAGCTAAATTTGTAAAATTATTTTGTTGAGTTATATGATCAAAATCAGCTTTTCCTGATTCAGATTTGATAGGAACAGCATAAATTTCTTTTCCTCCTTTTTTAATTTGTAATGTTGAAAAAGGGGGATGAATCTCATTAGATTCTTCTCCTGTTTTATGAATAAAAATTTTATAACTTTTTTCAAGAACAGAAATAAATTCTTTATTTGCAAAATTTGGAAAGAGCCAATTACTGAAGATGAAATTGCAAAATTCACTTTGGCATTAATGGGTGGAGAAGATGATGCGCCTAATTAAAGAAGGAAGACAGCTGTAAAGAAAAGTGGTCACTACGTAAGCCCTTACGAAAGCAGCTACGTCCGCAAAAGCTACGAGAATTCTTCTCGCAAACATTCATGGTGGATGAAATTCATCCTTGATGATGTTAATCAATTTATTCCAAATTGGTTTCTATTATTCTTTTTCTCATGGGGGGCATCTCCTATCATTTTCCCTCGCGTTATTAAAAGAATATGGGAAAAATTCCACGAAACTAATAATCAATTAGACAGTCATCCAGCTGCCCTCCAATTCATGAATCAATATGGGATTTCATGGATTATTAGATGGGATTATATCCTACAAAATTCCAGGTTTGAGAAAAAAGAACAAAAGTTCAGCATGAATATGCTTCAGAGGAGAATACTCCTTAAATGGTGGCCTAAAGAGGACTTCTTTGGAGAAGGAAAAGTATTTGACGTAAAAGGAATTTTCTCAATCAAACCAAATTCCAAGAAATTCATAGGCATTTGAATGCTCGAAACTCCTTCTCATTCCTCTTTGTTAAAAAATCTATTCCAAACAATGGATAAAGAATCCATTTCTACCATGTGGAAAGAAGTGTTCGGGAAAGATATGATGGTTGATAGCCCATCTTCGTCTAATTCCATTAAAGAAGACGAACTCATGAAGGATGCTCAAGAGCCACTCATCGAAGATGAAATTGCAAAATTCACTTTGGCATTAATGGGTGGAGAAGATGATGCGCCTAATTAAAGAAGGAAGACATTTGTAAAGAAAAGTGGTCACTACGTAAGCCCTTACGAAAGCAACTACGTCGGAAAAAGCTAAAAGCTTCAATAATGTAATCTACTGTTTACTACTTTTCTGCCTATTTAAGTGTTGTTTCCTTTCAGTTGTTGATCATCGATTCCTAGCATTGTAAAATCCACTCTCTAGAATCCTCTCCTCTTCTTTCCAGCATTGTAATATCCGCTTGAAGAAAGTTTTATGTAAGTCTTCTTTCATATTTTCCTCTTCTCTGTTTATAATTTATGAGCAGTTCATATATTAGAAGATTAAAATTATTTGATGAAGTATGGAATCCTCCATTGGATTATATTATTACCGATCCTTTAAATTATAAACAAAAATTAAGAAGTAAAGTTAAATCAACCTATCTTTTAATTAACTATCTAGAAGAGCAAATTGCTAGTCAGGAAATTCCTGAATCTTCAAAAGAAAAATATTTTCGTCCTCAATTAAAAAAGGCATACAAAAGCTTAAAAGCTTTTGAACATCAAGGAGCAATGTTCCTTGCGTAAAACGCAAAATTCGTAGAGATCCTGTTCAGAGTGGTATCAGAGCCAGACTGAAGAGAAAATTTCTCTAAAGAAAGACTGAAACTATTTAATTCAAAAGATCTGAAGCTCTACACGAGCTCTGCTCTAAGTCGAGTATCCGTAAAGCCTGTAAGTCCTTGGTGAAGGCAAAAGGTAGGAATAAAGCTTTGACAGTATCTTCCGATCTAATGAAGAAAATATTTCATACTTTCTATAAAGAGAAATCTCCTAAAAATGTTCTTAAAAAGAACAAGGAAATTGTTTATTCAGAAAACTTTGATAAAAGTCTTCAAGACTGGAAATTACCAGAAGTTTCAAAGTTTGAAGTTTATAAGAAAGGAAGCTTTGAATTTCAAAGCGATTATGTTATAAAAACGATTGAAGAAACAATTCCTTTAAAAGGAGGATATGATTCTCGATCACTTCTTTCAAAAAATATGATTGAAGTTCATAAAGAAAAATATAAATTCCTGCATCTAGGAATGATCCAAATTGGAATTAAGCCATTAACCCGAGATGGGTTAAATGTTAGTGCCTTAATTATGGTTAGAGACCAAAGGCATTTGAATCTAGAAGATTCTCTTCTTGGAATAATTGAGTCCACACTTTGTGAAGGACCAATATATTTCGATTGTTTTCCAAATTATCCTTTATCTCTTTCAGATCCAAATATTCTGGATGCCCTCACTCTTAATATTAAGACTTCGGGGTACAAAATGAAAGAAGAATCAGAGAATATTGTTCTCGTTTATAGAATTTACTATAAAGTTATGAATACAACAATCTCGAGATTTAATGTTAATTCTCAACAAATTTGTTCTAAGAAAGGAGAAACTACTCTTTTCTTAACGGGATATTACTAAAAGTAATATTGTTGTTCCTAAAACTATATTATGGAACCAAGTTAGTCTTCCAGAAACATGGAAGTTTGAAAATGCATCTCTTCCAATTAAAAAGGAAAATAGAAAATTGGAACGTATTATACAATACATAGATGGAGATGTTGAAATTAAGTTTGCTTCTCAAAGAAGATTCAAACTAAAAATTGATGAAGATGCTAGAAGCTCTACATCCTCTGTTCCTTATACGGAACATGAAAAAATGAGTATTTCTGGAATTAATACAACTCCAGATCAAATATCTCAACCTCGAATATAAGGTTGAAATACCTAAAAGTGAAAGCTCCGTAAATCCTGGATCACCAACTTTTTCGGATTTTGGGTACAATGTTTTCATGATAAAAGAAAATTTTATATCTAAAGCTATCCAAAGAAGTTTAAATAAAACTGAAAATATTTATAAAAGAAAATGGTTTCTTTGCGACCTTTCTTTAAAACAAAAAACTTTATATTCTAAAAGATATGAAGAATGGAGAGAAAATACTAATTTAAAAATAGACTTCTTTATCCCGGCTTGAAAATATTTATTTTCCTAGGCAAGAAAGAAGGAATTTCCAAATTTTGCAAATAAAGAATTTATTTCGTTCTTGAAAAAAGTTATAAAATTTTTATTCATGAAACAAGGAGAAGAATCTAATGAGATTCATCCCCCTTTTTCAACATTACAAATTAAAAAAAGGAGGAAAAGAAATTTATCTTGTTCCTATCAAATCGAATCGGGAAAAGCTGATTTTGATCATATAACTCAACAAAATAATTTTACAAATTTAGCTTTACATACTATTGGAAATCGGACCAATAGAATTGAAGAAATTTTGTCTCCAAAAAAGGACCGAGCTAAAATGTTCGAGATACGATTATGATAAAACCTCCTCCTAATCTCAAGAAGGAAAAATTTCATTTAAATTCTAAAAAGGATGAAGAATTCCTTGAAGGATTGATCACAAGACTTCAAAAAATAAATATTAGAACCGAAGCTTCCAAATTTCGGAAATTATCTCGATGATTTCGAAAGAAAATAATTCGAAATATCGAAGATGATACTCAAGTTAATAAACTTGAAAAAATTTCAATTGTTAAACCATATTATAAACGTTCTACACCAATTGATCTTCAAATTGAAGAAGAAAAACAATTGGTAAATTACGGTGGTGAATCCATTCTTGAATGGAACCTTGATGGAAAATCTCGAATATCGGATTAAAACTATGGCAAAGCAAATGCTTATATATTCATCTGCCGCCAAATTAAAAGAAAATAATGATAGGCAGATTGCCCAGGCCATCATTACAGGGTTCACAGGCCAACTACAAGGTTGGTGGGATTTTTATATTTCAAAAGAAGCAAAGAATAAAATTCTTAATGCTACTTTATTTGATCCTATATCTCAAAGAGAAGAATCAGATGCGGTTAATACACTTATTTACACTATACTATCAAATTTTGTTGGAGCTAATACGCTACAACTTGATAGGTCTAATAAGCAATTATTAAATTTGAGATGTCGAACACTATCTGATTTTAGATGGTATAAAGATGTCTTTATGTCCAAAGTTTTAACTAGGAATGACTGCAATATGAATTTCTGGAAAGAAAAATTTATTGCAGGATTGCCACCGCTTTTTGCGGAAAAGGTTCTAAACAAACTAAAAGCTAAAACAGCACATGGAGAAATTCTTTGGGAAAATCTTTCCTATGGTGATATTTCTGCAGAAATTACTGCAGAAGGAATGGTTCTTTGTAATGATATCAAGTTGAAAAAACAACTTGAATTACAAAGAAACGAAAATAGAAATATTATTGGCAATTTTTGCGAACAAATAGGGCTTGAAACTGAGTCTTATCGCGACGAATAAAGAAAAAACATAAGTTTAAAAAGAAGCAAAAGTTTTTTCCTACGTAAAATTTCTCTAAAAAGAGAAAAAAAGTCTACTAAAGGACTTCCAAAAGAAATAAAAAAGAAATATCCTAAAGCCTCTAATAAAGAAGCACAACCAGTTTGTTGGAAATGTGGTAAAATTGGCCACAAAGCTAATAAATGTTATGTTAAAAAGAAGATTAATAATCTTAATATTGATAGAGATTTAAAAGAATCTCTTTGCAATATACTTCTTAATGAAGAAGAACCAGATGAAGAAATCTTCATCAGAGTCATCGTGGATTCTTTTGAATCCTCTGAATCAGGAGATAATGAAATAGAATCTGATACGCAAAGTTGTAAATCGATTGTGATTGCGATGAATGTCTCATAAATTTTATGGGATTAGAAATAAATGTTATTTCTATGGAAGAAAGTTTTATTCTTGATCTAATTGATCAAATTATCGATCCTTTAGAAAAAAGAAAAGCTATTGAACATTATCTCTCTTTTGCAATCAATCCAAAAGAGCCTAAAATAGGACAATCAAAATTATCTGCAAAAGTCAATCAAGAAAAGGAATTATATTCTTATGTAAAAATTCTTGATAGAGCCTCTCAAAAAGAAAGAGAGCCTACGATAAATGAATTACAAAGCGAAATCAATCTCGATAAAATCGAAATCAAGATCCTTAAAGATAAGGTTACTTCAATCACTAATTCTAGTAATTGGAATGAAGATTTCACTTCTTGGAAGAAGAAGCTGATAACGAAGAAAATGCATCTTGTTCTAAAGAAAAGGGTCAAGAAATAAATCAAATTGATTTTAAGAATTTAGTTTGGATCAATAAAATTGATCAAATTAAATCACAAAAATGGTTTACAAAAGTAACTCTTATCATTAATAAAGAGTTTACAATTACAATTGACGCTCTTCTTGATACGAGAGCGAGATGTTAATTGTATAAATGAAGGAATTATACCTTCAAAATATTATTCTAAAACAACACGGTTTATAAGCTGCGGCTAATAAACAACCATTAATTGTCAATTATAAACTTTACGATGTTGCTATATGTAACTCGGGAGTCTGTATTAATACTACATTTATCTTAATAAAGAATATTTCTACGCCTGTAATACTAGGCAATCCATTTATTCAAATGCTTTTTCCTATTAATAAAATTAATGAAAAGGGTTTATTTACTACGCTTAAAGGCAGAAAAATCTTTTTCCCTTTTTTCAACAACTCCCGTTGTTAAATCTATAAATATTTTACAACAGGTTATTGACAATAAAATTTGTTTCATAAACTCTTTAAAAGAAGAAATTAATTTTAAAAAAATAAATGAGAGTATTAAAACCGACAAGGTTAAAGAAAGAATTAATTCTATTCTTCAAAAAATCACTACTGAAATTTGTGCTGAAGCCCCAAATGCTTTTGGGATAGAAAACAAAGATTCTCGTTGATCTTCCTTATACCGAAGATTTTGAAGAAAATAAAATTACTACAAAAGCTAGACCTATTGCTATGGGAGCAAGACTTTTAAAATATTGTCAAGAAGAAATAGAAAGTCTTTTGCAAAAGGGTCTAATTAGACCAAGCCATAGTCCATGGAGTTGCCCAGCATTTTATGTTGAAAATGCTTCTGAAATTGAAAGAGGTGCTCCTAGACTGGTTATCAATTACAAACCGCTTAATAAAGCACTCAAATGGATAAAACATCCACTTCCTAATAAAAGGGATTTGTTAAATAGAATTTTTAAAGGAAATATATTTTCTTCTTTCGATCTTAAATCAGGATTTTATCAAATACAGATAAAAGAAGAGGATAAATATAAAACGACTTTTTACAGTTCCATTTGGACATTATGAATGGAACGTCATGCCATTCGGGTTAAAAAATGCCCCTATGGAATTTCAAAATATTATGAATAAAATTTATAATCCTTATATGGATTTTATCATTGTTTATATTGATGATGTTTTAGTTTTCTCTGAAACAATTGAAAAACACTTTAAACATCTTAATATATTTATTAATGCTACAAAGCATGCTTTGGATTAGCGATTAATCCTAAAAAGGTTAAGCTATTCCAAACAAGAATAAAATTCTTGGGTCACTATATTGAGAATAGAATAATTACTCCTATAGAGAGAGTTATTTTATTTTCGAGAAAAATTTCCGAGATAAAATATCTCGATTTAAATCAATTACAACGATTTCTTGGTTGTCTCAATTATATTGGGGATTTTTATCAAGATTTAGCTAAAGATTGTAAGCTATTATTTCAAAGATTAAAAAAGAATCCTCTTCCCTGGACTGATGCTCATACAGCAGCAGTCAAGAAAATTAAAGAAAGAGTAAAAGAACTCCCTTGTTTATCGTTATCCAACCCGAAGCTTTCAAAATTATTGAAACCAGATGCTTCCGAAATCGGATACGGAGGGATTCTTAAACAAAAGAATTCTGAAAATTCTAAAGAAGAATTAGTCGATTTACTTCGAGAATTTGGAATAATTCTCAAAAGAATTATTCAACTGTCAAGAAAGAATTACTTTCAATTGTCAAATGTGTTACTAAATTTGAAAGTGACATATTAAACAAGAAATTCTTGATACGAGTCGATTGTAAATCTGCAAAAGATATATTATTTAAGGATGTTAAAAACATTGCTTCAAAACAAATCTTTGCTAGATGGCAATCTATTTTAGCATGTTTTGATTTTGATATTGAGCATATTGCAGGGAAAAATAATTCTCTACCAGACTTTTTAACACGAGAATTCTTGCAGGGACAATCAGTGGAAGCAGATTGTCAAACGACAAGCACAGGCTAAAAAGCCTATGGCACCGGCAAAAAGACCAATGTTAATCTTGTCCAAAACTAATCAAAAGCAAAAGCAAAATATTGCTACAGCAAGAAATCCTCCTACTGAAGATCTATCCAAAATTGATCCTAATACGGAATTCAAGGATGATGACGAAGCATATGATCTTCAATATTACAAAGATGCTATTTTCCTTCAAAAGGGAAATAGAGATGAGATAAGATATCCATATCTTATTTCTGGGGTTATAAATTGTTTTCCTGTGGAAACAGATCTAAAAGGTCTATCCCCATTACAAATTGCTCAGGGTCATCTTAATAAAGATCTCCCAAATCATTTTGGGAAGAAAACCCGAGAATATTTTGAAGCAATTCTTATAGAGACAGCCTCTGTTGAAATTCAACATGCTACAAAAAATCAGAAGGAAATTGCCTTTTCTAAATTCTTAATTAAAAGAATTCTTTTACCTTCTAATTGGGGAGTTCCTTTACATCAAGGAAGACAACTTGAAACATATCAAGGTTTACCCAATTATTACAATTACCATGATTACATAAAAGCATGGGAAAATAACCTTATTTACGAGAATTCTTCTCGCAAACATTCATGGTGGATGAAATTCATCCTTGATGATGTTAATCAATTTATTCCAAATTGGTTTCTATTATTCTTTTTCTCATGGGGGGCATCTCCTATCATTTTCCCTAACGTTATTAAAAGAATATGGGAAAAATTCCACGAAACTAATAATCAATTAGACAGTCATCCAGCTGTCCTCCAATTCATGAATCAATATGGGATTTCATGGATTATTAGATGGGATTATATCCTACAAAATTCCAGGTTTGAGAAAAAAGAACAAAAGTTCAGCATGAATATGCTTCAGAGGAGAATACTCCTTAAATGGTGGCCTAAAGAGGACTTCTTTGGAGAAGGAAAAGTATTTGACAGAAAAGGAATTTTCTCAATCAAACCAGCCCAAGAAATTCATAGGCATTTGAATGCTGAAACTCCTTCTCATTCCTCTTTGTTAAAAAATCTATTCCAAACAATGGATAAAGAATCCATTTCTACCATGTGGAAAGAAGTGTTCGGGAAAGATATGATGGTTGATAGCCCATCTTCGTCTAATTCCATTAAAGAAGACGAACTCATGAAGGATGCCCAAGAGCCAATTACTGAAGATGAAACGCAAAATTCGTAGAGATCCTGTTCAGAGTGCTCCTTGATGTTCAAAAGCTTTTAAGCTTTTGTATGCCCTTTTTAATTGAGGACGAAAATATATTTCTTTTGAAGATTCAGGAGCAATGTTCCTTGCGTAAAACGCAAAATTCGTAGAGAGAACTCCCCAATTAGAAGGTAAAAGAATTCTTTTAGCTTAATAAAGCACTCAAATGGATAAAACATCCACTTCCTAATAAAAGGGATTTGTTAAATAGAATTTTTAAAGGAAATATATTTTCTTCTTTCGATCTTAAATCAGGATTTTATCAAATACAGATAAAAGAAGAGGATAAATATAAAACAGCTTTTACAGTTCCATTTGGACATTATGAATGGAACGTCATGCCATTCGGGTTAAAAAATGCCCCTATGGAATTTCAAAATATTATGAATAAAATTTATAATCCTTATATGGATTTTATCATTGTTTATATTGATGATGTTTTAGTTTTCTCTGAAACAATTGAAAAACACTTTAAACATCTTAATATATTTATTAATATTACAAAGATTCTATTTTCCTTCAAAAGGGAAATAGAGATGAGATAAGATATCCATATCTTATTTCTGGGGTTATAAATTGTTTTCCTGTGGAAACAGATCTAAAAGGTCTATCCCCATTACAAATTGCTCAGGGTCATCTTAATAAAGATCTCCCAAATCATTTTGGGAAGAAAACCCGAGAATATTTTGAAGCAATTCTTATAGAGACAGCCTCTGTTGAAATTCAACATGCTACAAAAAATCAGAAGGAAATTGCCTTTTCTAAATTCTTAATTAAAAGAATTCTTTTACCTTCTAATTGGGGAGTTCCTTTACATCAAGGAAGACAACTTGAAACATATCAAGGTTTACCCAATTATTACAATTACCATGATTACATAAAAGCATGGGAAAATACCCTTATTTACGAGAATTCTTCTCGCAAACATTCATGGTGGATGAAATTCATCCTTGATGATGTTAATCAATTTATTCCAAATTGGTTTCTATTATTCTTTTTCTCATGGGGGGCATCTCCTATCATTTTCCCTCGCGTTATTAAAAGAATATGGGAAAAATTCCACGAAACTAATAATCAATTAGACAGTCATCCAGCTGTCCTCCAATTCATGAATCAATATGGGATTTCATGGATTATTAGATGGGATTATATCCTACAAAATTCCAGGTTTGAGAAAAAAGAACAAAAGTTCAGCATGAATATGCTTCAGAGGAGAATACTCCTTAAATGGTGGCCTAAAGAGGACTTCTTTGGAGAAGGAAAAGTATTTGACAGAAAAGGAATTTTCTCAATCAAACCAGCCCAAGAAATTCATAGGCATTTGAATGCTGAAACTCCTTCTCATTCCTCTTTGTTAAAAAATCTATTCCAAACAATGGATAAAGAATCCATTTCTACCATGTGGAAAGAAGTGTTCGGGAAAGATATGATGGTTGATAGCCCATCTTCGTCTAATTCCATTAAAGAAGACGAACTCGTGAAGGATGCCCAAGAGCCACTATCGAAGATGAAATTGCAAAATTCACTTTGGCATTAATGGGTGGAGAAGATGATGCGCCTAATTAAAGAAGGAAGACAACAGTAAAGAAAAGTGGTCACTACGTAAGCCCTTACGAAAGCAAACTACGTCAAGAAAAGCTAAAAGCTTCAATAATGTAATCTACTTGTTTACTACTTTTCTGCCTATTTAAGTGTTGTTTCCTTTCAGTTGTTGATCATCGATTCCTAGCATTGTAAAATCCTCTCTCTAGAATCCTCTCCTCTTCTTTCCAGCATTGTAATATCCGCTTGAAGAAAGTTTTATGTAAGTCTTCTTTCATATTTTCCTCTTCTCTGTTTATAATTTATGAGCAGTTCATATATTAGAAGATTAAAATTATTTGATGAAGTATGGAATCCTCCATTGGATTATATTATTACCGATCCTTTAAATTATAAACAAAAATTAAGAAGTAAAGTTAAATCAACCTATCTTTTAATTAACTATCTAGAAGAGCAAATTGCTAGTCAGGAAATTCCTGAATCTTCAAAAGAAATATATTTTCGTCCTCAATTAAAAAGGGCATACAAAAGCTTAAAAGCTTTTTAACATCAAGGAGCAATGTTCCTTGCGTAAAACGCAAAATTCGTAGAGATCCTGTTCAGAGCATCTGGAGTTGTATTAATTCCAGAAATACTCATTTTTTCATGTTCCGTATAAGGAACAGAGGATGTAGAGCTTCTAGCATCTTCATCAATTTTTAGTTTGAATCTTCTTTGAGAAGCAAACTTAATTTCAACATCTCCATCTATGTATTGTATAATACGTTCCAATTTTCTATTTTCCTTAAAAAGAAGATTAATAATCTTAATATTGATAGAGATTTAAAAGAATCTCTTTGCAATATACTTCTTAATGAAGAAGAACCAGATGAAGAAATCTTCATCAGAGTCATCGCGGATTCTTTTGAATCCTCTGAATCAGGAGATAATGAAATAAATTCGATACGCAAAGTTGTAAATCAGATTGTGATTGCGATGAATGTCTCATAAATTTTATGGGATTAGAAATAAATGTTATTTCTATGGAAGAAAGTTTTATTCTTGATCTAATTGATCAAATTACTGATCCTTTAGAAAAAAGAAAAGCTATTGAACATTATCTCTCTTTTGCAATCAATCCAAAAGAGCCTAAAATAGGACAATCAAAATTATCTGCAAAAGTCAATCAAGAAAAGGAATTATATTCTTATGTAAAAATTCTTGATAGAGCCTCTCAAAAAGAAAGAGAGCCTACGATAAATGAATTACAAAGCGAAATCAATCGATAAAATCAGAAATCAAGATCCTTAAAGATAAGGTTACTTCAATCACTAATTCTAGTAATTGGAATGAAGATTTCACTTCTTCAGAAGAAGAAGCTGATAACGAAGAAAATGCATCTTGTTCTAAAGAAAAGGGTCAAGAAATAAATCAAATTGATTTTAAGAATTTAGTTTGGATCAATAAAATTGATCAAATTAAATCACAAAAATGGTTTACAAAAGTAACTCTTATCATTAATAAAGAGTTTACAATTACAATTGACGCTCTTCTTGATACAGGAGCAGATGTTAATTGTATAAATGAAGGAATTATACCTTCAAAATATTATTCTAAAACAACACAGTTTATAACTGCGGCTAATAAACAACCATTAATTGTCAATTATAAACTTTCTGATGTTGCTATATGTAACTCGGGAGTCTGTATTAATACTACATTTATCTTAATAAAGAATATTTCTACGCCTGTAATACTAGGCAATCCATTTATTCAAATGCTTTTTCCTATTAATAAAATTAATGAAAAGGGTTTATTTACTACGCTTAAAGGCAGAAAAATCTTTTTCCCTTTTTCAACAACTCCTGTTGTTAAATCTATAAATATTTTACAACAGGTTATTGACAAAAAAATTTGTTTCATAAACTCTTTAAAAGAAGAAATTAATTTTAAAAAAAATAAATGAGAGTATTAAAACCGACAAGGTTAAAGAAAGAATTAATTCTATTCTTCAAAAAATCACTACTGAAATTTGTGCTGAAGCCCCAAATGCTTTTTGGGATAGAAAACAAAGATTCTCGTTGATCTTCCTTATACTGAAGATTTTGAAGAAAATAAAATTACTACAAAAGCTAGACCTATTGCTATGGGAGCAAGACTTTTAAAATATTGTCAAGAAGAAATAGAAAGTCTTTTGCAAAAGGGTCTAATTAGACCAAGCCATAGTCCATGGAGTTGCCCAGCATTTTATGTTGAAAATGCTTCTGAAATTGAAAGAGGTGCTCCTAGACTGGTTATCAATTACAAACCGCTTAATAAAGCACTCAAATGGATAAAACATCCACTTCCTAATAAAAGGGATTTGTTAAATAGAATTTTTAAAGGAAATATATTTTCTTCTTTCGATCTTAAATCGGGATTTTATCAAATACGTATAAAAGAAGAGGATAAATATAAAACGACTTTTACAGTTCCATTTGGACATTATGAATGGAACGTCATGCCATTCGGGTTAAAAAATGCCCCTATGGAATTTCAAAATATTATGAATAAAATTTATAATCCTTATATGGATTTTATCATTGTTTATATTGATGATGTTTTAGTTTTCTCTGAAACAATTGAAAAACACTTTAAACATCTTAATATATTTATTAATGCTACAAAGCATGCTGGATTAGCAGTTAATCCTAAAAAGGTTAAGCTATTCCAAACAAGAATAAAATTCTTGGGTCACTATATTGAGAATAGAATAATTACTCCTATAGAGAGAGTTATTTTATTTTCAGAAAAATTTCCAGATAAAATATCTGATTTAAATCAATTACAACGATTTCTTGGTTGTCTCAATTATATTGGGGATTTTTATCAAGATTTAGCTAAAGATTGTAAGCTATTATTTCAAAGATTAAAAAAGAATCCTCTTCCCTGGACTGATGCTCATACAGCAGCAGTCAAGAAAATTAAAGAAAGAGTAAAAGAACTCCCTTGTTTATCGTTATCCAACCCAGAAGCTTTCAAAATTATTGAAACAGATGCTTCCGAAATCGGATACGGAGGGATTCTTAAACAAAAGAATTCTGA